>JASTWF010000090.1:539704-972204 GCA_030390025.1 Squalus acanthias | reverse complement strand
TACAGACACTGCCCGTTACAGACACTGCCCGTTACAGACACCGCCCGTTACAGACACCGCCCGTTACAGACACCGCCCGTTACAGACACCGACTGAAACAGACACTGCCCGTTACAGACACTGCCCGTTACAGACACCGCCTGAAACAGACACCGCCCGTTACAGACACCAGCTGAAACAGACACCGCCCGTTACAGACACTGCCCGTTACAGACACTGCCCGTTACAGACACCGCCCGTTACAGACACCGCCCGTTACAG
Source organism: Squalus acanthias (assembly GCA_030390025.1). NCBI lineage: Eukaryota > Metazoa > Chordata > Chondrichthyes > Squaliformes > Squalidae > Squalus > Squalus acanthias. The sequence goes on along the minus strand of JASTWF010000090.1, from coordinate 971,943 downwards.
ACACTGCCCATTACAGACACCGCCCGTTACAGACACCGCCTGAAACAGACACTGCCCGTTACAGACACCGCCCGTTACAGACACCGCCCGTTACAGACACCGCCCGTTACAGACACCACCTGAAACAGACACTGCCCGTTACAGACACCGCCCGTTACAGACACCGCCCGTTACAGACACCACCTGAAACAGACACTGCCCGTTACAGACACCGCCCGTTACAGACACCACCTGAAACAGACACTGCCCGTTACAGACACCAGCTGAAACAGACACTGCCCGTTACAGACACCGCCCGTTACAGACACTGCCCGTTACAGACACCGCCCGTTACAGACACCGCCCGTTACAGACACCGCCCGTTACAGACACCGCCTGAAACAGACACCGCCCGTTACAGACACCGCCCGTTACAGACACCGCCTGAAACAGACACCGCCCGTTACAGACACCACCCGTTACAGACACCGCCCGTTACAGACACTGCCCGTTACAGACACCACCTGAAACAGACACCGCCCGTTACAGACACCACCCGTTACAGACACCGCCCGTTACAGACACTGCCCGTTACAGACACCGCCTGAAACAGACACCGCCCGTTACAGACACCGCCTGAAACAGACACCGCCCGTTACAGACACCGCCCGTTACAGACACTGTCCGTTACAGACACCGCCCGTTACAGACACCGCCCGTTACAGACACCACCCGTTACAGACACCGCCCGTTACAGACACACCCGTTACAGACACCGCCCGTTACAGACACCGCCCGTTACAGACACAGCCCGTTACAGACACCGCCTGAAACAGACACCGCCCGTTACAGACACCGCCTGAAACAGACACCGCCTGAAACAGACACCGCCCGTTACAGACACCGCCCGTTACAGACACCGCCCGTTACAGACACCGCCCGTTACAGACACTGCCCGTTACAGACACTGCCCGTTACAGACACCGCCTGAAACAGACACCGCCCGTTACAGACACTGCCCGTTACAGACACCGCCCGTTACAGACACCGCCCATTACAGACACTGCCCGTTACAGAGACCGCCCGTTACAGACACTGCCCGTTACAGACACTGCCCGTTACAGACACCGCCTGAAACAGACACCGCCCGTTACAGACACTGCCCGTTACAGACACCGCCCGTTACAGACACCGCCCATTACAGACACTGCCCGTTACAGAGACCGCCCGTTACAGACACCGCCCGTTACAGACACCGCCCGTTACAGACACTGCCCGTTACAGACACCGCCCGTTACAGACACCGCCCATTACAGACACTGCCCGTCACAGAGACCGCCCGTTACAGACACTGCCCGTTACAGACACCGCCCGTTACAGACACCGCCCGTTACAGACACCGCCCGTTACAGACACCGCCCGTTACAGACACCGCCCGTTACAGACACTGCCCGTTACAGACACTGCCCGTTACAGACACCGCCCGTTACAGACACCGCCCGTTACAGACACCGCCCGTTACAGACACCGACTGAAACAGACACTGCCCGTTACAGACACTGCCCGTTACAGACACCGCCTGAAACAGACACCGCCCGTTACAGACACCAGCTGAAACAGACACCGCCCGTTACAGACACTGCCCGTTACAGACACTGCCCGTTACAGACACCGCCCGTTACAGACACTGCCCGTTACAGACACTGCCCGTTACAGACACCGCCCGTTACAGACACCGCCCGTTACAGACACTGCCCATTACAGACACCGCCCGTTACAGACACCGCCTGAAACAGACACTGCCCGTTACAGACACCGCCCGTTACAGACACCGCCCGTTACAGACACCGCCCGTTACAGACACTGCCCATTACAGACACTGCCCGTTACAGACACCGCCCGTTACAGACACTGCCCGTTACAGACACCGCCTGAAACAGACACTGCCCGTTACAGACACCGCCCGTTACAGACACTGCCCATTACAGACACTGCCCGTTACAGACACCGCCTGAAACAGACACTGCCCGTTACAGACACTGCCCGTTACAGACACCGCCTGAAACAGACACCACCCGTTACAGACACCGCCCGTTACAGACACCACCCGTTACAGACACCGCCTGAAACAGACACTGCCCGTTACAGACACCGCCTGAAACAGACACTGCCCGTTACAGACACTTCCCGTTACAGACACCGCCTGAAACAGACACCGCCCATTGCAGACACCGCCTGAAACAGACACTGCCCGTTACAGACACCGCCCGTTACAGACACCGCCCGTTACAGATACCGCCTGAAACAGACACTGCCCGTTACAGACACCGCCCGTTACAGACACCACCCGTTACAGACACTGCCCGTTACAGACACCGCCCGTTACAGACACCGCCCGTTACAGACACCGCCCGTTACAGACACCGCCCGTTACAGACTCCATCCGTTACAGACACTGCCCGTTACAGACACTGCCCGTTACAGACACTGCCTGTTACAGACACCGCCCGTTACAGACACTGCCCGTTACAGACACCGCCCGTTACAGACACGGCCCGTTACAGACACCGCCTGAAACAGACACCGCCCGTTACAGACACCACCCGTTACAGACACTGCCCGTTACAGACAATGCCCGTTACAGACACCACCCGTTACAGACACCGCCTGAAACAGACACTGCCCGTTACAGACACCGCCCGTTACAGACACCGCCTGAAACAGACACTGCCCGTTACAGACACCGCCCGTTACAGACAACGCCCGTTACAGACACCGCCTGAAACAGACACCGCCCGTTACAGACACCGCCCGTTACAGACACCGCCTGAAACAGACACCGCCCGTTACAGACACCGCCTGAAACAGACACCGCCCGTTACAGACACCGCCCGTTACAGACACCGCCTGAAACAGACACCGCCCGTTAGAGACACCGCCCGTTACAGACACGGCCTGAAACAGACACCGCCCGTTACAGACACCACCCGTTACAGACACCGCCTGAAACAGACACCGCCTGTTGCAGACACCGCCCGTTACAGACACCACCCGTTACAGACACCGCCCGTTACAGACACCGCCCGTTACAGACACCGCCCGTTACAGTCACCGCCCGTTACAGACTCCGCCCGTTACAGAGACCGCCCGTTACAGACACTGCCCGTTACAGACACCACCCGTAACAGACACCGCCTGAAACAGACACCGCCTGTTACAGACACCGCCCGTTACAGACACCGCCTGAAACAGACACCGCCCGTTACAGACACCGCCCGTTACAGACACCGCCCGTTACAGACACCGCCCGTTACAGACACCGCCCGTTACAGACACCGCCCGTTACAGACACCGCCCGTTACAGACACGGCCTGAAACAGACACCGCCCGTTACAGACACCACCCGTTACAGACACCGCCTGAAACAGACACCGCCTGTTACAGACACCGCCCGTTACAGACACCGCCCGTTACAGACACCGCCCGTTACAGACACCGCCCGTTACAGTCACCGCCCGTTACAGACTCCACCCGTTACAGAGACCGCCCGTTACAGACACTGCCCGTTACAGACACTGCCCGTTACAGACACCGCCCGTTACAGACACCGCCCGTTACTGACACTGCCCGTTACAGACACTGCCCGTTACAGACACCGCCCGTTACAGACACCGCCCGTTACAGACACTGCCCGTTACAGACACCGCCCGTTACAGACACCGCCCGTTACAGACACCGCCCGTTACAGACACCGCCCGTTACAGACTCCACCCGTTACAGACACCGCCCGTTACAGACACTGCCCGTTACAGACACCGCCCGTTACAGACACCACCCGTTACAGACACTTCCCGTTACAGACACCGCCCGTTACAGACACTGCCCGTTACAGACACCGCCCGTTACAGACACCGCCCGTTACAGACACCGCCCGTTACAGACACTGCCCGTTACAGACACCGCCCGTTACAGACACCGCCCGTTACAGACACCGCCCGTTACAGACACCGCCCGTTACAGACACCGCCCGTTACAGACACTGCCCGTTACAGACACTGCCCGTTACAGACACCGCCCGTTACAGACTCCACCCGTTACAGACACCGCCCGTTACAGACAATGCCCGTTGCAGACACCGCCTGAAACAGACACCGCCCGTTACAGACACCGCCTGTTACAGACACTGCCCGTTACAGACACCGCCCGTTACAGACACCGCCTGAAACAGACACTGCCCGTTACAGACACTGCCCGTTACAGACACCGCCCGTTACAGACACCGCCCGTTACCGCCCGTTACAGACACCGCCTGAAACAGACACTGCCCGTTACAGACACCGCCTGAAACAGACACTGCCCGTTACAGACACCGCCCGTTACAGACACCGCCCGTTACAGACACCGCCCGTTACAGACACTGCCCGTTACAGACACCGCCCGTTACAGACACCGCCCGTTACAGACACTGCCCGTTACAGACACCGCCCGTTACAGACACCGCCCGTTACAGACACCGCCCGTTACAGACACTGCCCGTTACAGATACCGCCTGAAACAGACACCGCCCGTTACAGACACCGCCCGTTACAGACACCGCCCGTTACAGACACCGCCTGTTACAGACACCGCCCATTACAGACACCGCCCGTTACAGACACCGCCCGTTACAGACACCGCCTGTTACAGACACCGCCCATTACAGACACCGCCCGTTACAGACACCGCCTGAAACAGACACTGCCCGTTACAGACACAGCCCGTTACAAACACTGCCCGTTACAGACACCGCCCGTTACAGACACCGCCCGTTACTGACACCGCCCGTTACAGACACCGCCTGAAACAGACACTGCCCGTTACAGACACCGCCCGTTACAGACACCGCCCGTTACTGACACCGCCCGTTACAGACACCGCCTGTTACAGACACCGCCCGTTAAAGACACCGCCCGTTACAGACACCGCCCGTTACAGACACCGCCCGTTACAGACACCGTCCATTACAGACACTGCCCGTTACAGACACCGCCCATTACAGACACTGCCCGTTACAGACACCGTCCGTTACAGACACCGCCCATTACAGACACCGCCCATTACAGACAGCGCCCGTTACAGACACTGCCCATTACAGACACCGCCTGTTACAGACACCGCCAGAACCAGACACCGCCCGTTACAGACATCGCCCGTTACAGACACCGCCCGTTACAGACACCGTCCGTTACAGACATCGCCCGTTACAGACACTGCCCGTTACAGACACCGTCCGTTACAGACATCGCCCGTTACAGACACCGCCCGTTACAGACACCGCCCGTTACAGACACCGCCCGTTACAGACACCGCCCGTTACAGACACCGCCCGTTACAGACTCCGCCCGTTACAGAGACCGCCCGTTACAGACTCCGCCCGTTACAGACACCGCCTGAAACAGACACTGCCCGTTACAGACACCACCCGTTACAGACACTGCCCGTTACAGACACCGTCCGTTACAGACATCGCCCGTTACAGACACCGCCCGTTACAGACACCGCCCGTTACAGACACCGCCCGTTACAGACACTGCCCGTTACAGACACTGCCCGTTACAGACACCGCCCGTTACAGACACCGCCCGTTACAGACACCGCCCGTTACAGACACTGCCCGTTACAGACACCGCCTGAAACAGACACTGCCCGTTACAGACACTGCCCGTTACAGACACCGCCCATTACAGACACTGCCCGTTACAGACACTGCCCGTTACAGACACCGCCTGAAACAGACACTGCCCGTTACAGACACCACCCGTTACAGACACCGCCCGTTACAGACACCACCCGTTACAGACACCACCCGTTACAGACACCGCCCGTTACAGACACCGCCCGTTACAGACACCGCCCGTTACAGACACCGCCCGTTACAGACACCTCCCGTTACAGACACCGCCCGTTACAGACACCGCCCGTTACAGACACCGCCCGTTACAGACACCGCCCGTTACAGACACCACCTGAAACAGACACTGCCTGTTACAGACACTGCCCGTTACAGACACCGCCCGTTACAGACACTGCCCGTTACAGACACCACCCGTTACAGACACCACCCGTTACAGACACCACCCGTTACAGACACCGCCCGTTACAGACACCGCCCGTTACAGACACCGCCCGTTACAGACACCGCCCATTACAGACACCGCCCGTTACAGACACCGGCTGAAACTGACACTGCCCGTTACAGACACTGCCCGTTACAGACACCGCCCGTTACAGACACCGCCAGAACCAGACACCGCCCGTTACAGACACCGCCTAAAACTGACACTGCCCGTTACAGACACCGCCCGTTACAGACACCGCCTGAAACAGACACTGCCCGTTACAGACACCGCCCGTTACAGACACCGCCCGTTACAGACACCGCCCGTTACAGACACCACCCGTTACAGACACCGCCCGTTACAGACACCGCCCGTTACAGACACCGCCCGTTACACACCGCCTGAAACAGACACTGCCCGTTACAGACACCGCCCGTTACAGACACCGCCCGTTACAGACACCACCCGTTACAGACACCACCCGTTACAGACACCGCCCGTTACAGACACCGCCTGTTACAGACACCGCCTGAAACAGACACTGCCCGTTACAGACACCGCCCGTTACAGACACCGCCCGTTACAGACACTGCCCGTTACAGACACCGCCCGTTACAGACACCGCCCGTTACAGACACTGCCCGTTACAGACACTGCCCGTTACAGACACTGCCCGTTACAGACACTGCCCGTTACAGACACCGCCCGTTACCGACACCGCCCGTTACAGACACCGCCTGAAACAGACACCGCCCGTTACAGACACCACCCGTTACAGACACTGCCCGTTACAGACACCGCCCGTTACAGACACCGCCCTTTACAGACACCGCCCGTTACAGACACTGCCCGTTACAGACACTGCCCGTTACAGACACCGTCCGTTACAGACACCGCCCATTACAGACACCGCCCATTACAGACAGCGCCCGTTACAGACACTGCCCATTACAGACACCGCCTGTTACAGACACCGCCAGAACCAGACACCGCCCGTTACAGACATCGCCTGTTACAGACACCGCCCGTTACAGACACCGTCCGTTACAGACATCGCCCGTTACAGACACCGCCCGTTACAGACACCGTCCGTTACAGACATCGCCCGTTACAGACACCGCCCGTTACAGACACCGCCCGTTACAGACACCGCCCGTTACAGACACCGCCCGTTACAGACACCGCCCGTTACAGACTCCGCCCGTTACAGAGACCGCCCGTTACAGACTCCGCCCGTTACAGACACCGCCTGAAACAGACACTGCCCGTTACAGACACCACCCGTTACAGACACTGCCCGTTACAGACACCGTCCGTTACAGACATCGCCCGTTACAGACACCGCCCGTTACAGACACCGCCCGTTACAGACACCGCCCGTTACAGACACTGCCCGTTACAGACACTGCCCGTTACAGACACCGCCCGTTACAGACACCGCCCGTTACAGACACCGCCCGTTACAGACACTGCCCGTTACAGACACCGCCTGAAACAGACACTGCCCGTTACAGACACTGCCCGTTACAGACACCGCCCATTACAGACACTGCCCGTTACAGACACTGCCCGTTACAGACACCGCCTGAAACAGACACTGCCCGTTACAGACACCACCCGTTACAGACACCGCCCGTTACAGACACCACCCGTTACAGACACCACCCGTTACAGACACCGCCCGTTACAGACACCGCCCGTTACAGACACCGCCCGTTACAGACACCGCCCGTTACAGACACCTCCCGTTACAGACACCGCCCGTTACAGACACCGCCCGTTACAGACACCGCCCGTTACAGACACCGCCCGTTACAGACACCGCCCGTTACAGACACCACCTGAAACAGACACTGCCTGTTACAGACACTGCCCGTTACAGACACCGCCCGTTACAGACACTGCCCGTTACAGACACCACCCGTTACAGACACCACCCGTTACAGACACCACCCGTTACAGACACCGCCCGTTACAGACACCGCCCGTTACAGACACCGCCCGTTACAGACACCGCCCATTACAGACACCGCCCGTTACAGACACCGGCTGAAACTGACACTGCCCGTTACAGACACTGCCCGTTACAGACACCGCCCGTTACAGACACCGCCAGAACCAGACACCGCCCGTTACAGACACCGCCTCAAACTGACACTGCCCGTTACAGACACCGCCCGTTACAGACACCGCCTGAAACAGACACTGCCCGTTACAGACACCGCCCGTTACAGACACCGCCCGTTACAGACACCGCCCGTTACAGACACCACCCGTTACAGACACCGCCCGTTACAGACACCGCCCGTTACAGACACCGCCCGTTACACACCGCCTGAAACAGACACTGCCCGTTACAGACACCGCCCGTTACAGACACCGCCCGTTACAGACACCACCCGTTACAGACACCACCCGTTACAGACACCGCCCGTTACAGACACCGCCTGTTACAGACACCGCCTGAAACAGACACTGCCCGTTACAGACACCGCCCGTTACAGACACCGCCCGTTACAGACACTGCCCGTTACAGACACCGCCCGTTACAGACACCGCCCGTTACAGACACTGCCCGTTACAGACACTGCCCGTTACAGACACTGCCCGTTACAGACACCGCCCGTTACCGACACCGCCCGTTACAGACACCGCCTGAAACAGACACCGCCCGTTACAGACACCACCCGTTACAGACACTGCCCGTTACAGACACCGCCCGTTACAGACACCGCCTGAAACAGACACCGCCCGTTACAGACACCACCCGTTACAGACACTGCCCGTTACAGACACCGGCCGTTACAGACACCGCCCGTTACAGACACTGCCCGTTACAGACACCGCCCGTTACAGACACCGCCCGTTACAGACACCGCCCGTTACAGACACCGCCCGTTACAGACACCGCCCGTTACAGACACCGCCCTTTACAGACACCGCCCGTTACAGACACCGCCCGTTACAGACACCGCCCGTTACAGACACTGCCCGTTACAGACACCGCCCGTTGCAGACACCGCCCGTTACAGACACCACCCGTTACAGACACCACCCGTTACAGACATCGCCCGTTACAGACACCGCCCGTTACAGACACCACCCGTTACAGACACCGCCCGTTACAGACACCGCCTGTTACAGACACCGCCTGAAACAGACACCGCCCGTTACAGACACCACCCGTTACAGACACCGCCCGTTACAGACACTGCCCGTTACAGACACCGCCCGTTACAGACACCGCCCGTTACAGACACCACCTGTTACAGACACCACCCGTTACAGACACCGCCCGTTACAGACACCACCCATTACAGACACCACCCGTTACAGACACCGCCCGTTACAGACACCGCCCGTTACAGACACCACCCGTTACAGACACCACCCGTTACAGACACCGCCCGTTACAGACACCACCCATTACAGACACCACCCGTTACAGACACCGCCCGTTACAGACACCGCCCGTTACAGACACCGCCTGAAACAGACACTGCCCGTTACAGACACCGCCCGTTACAGACACCGCCCGTTACAGACACCGCCCGTTACAGACACCGCCCGTTACAGACACCGCCCGTTACAGACACCGCCCGTTACAGACACCGCCCGTTACAGACACCGCCCGTTACAGACACCGCCCGTTACAGACACCGCCCGTTACAGACACCACCTGAAACAGACACTGCCTGTTACAGACACTGCCCGTTACAGACACCGCCCGTTACAGACACTGCCCGTTACAGACACCACCCGTTACAGACACCACCCGTTACAGACACCACCCGTTACAGACACTGCCCGTTACAGACACCGCCTGAAACAGACACGACCCGTTACAGACACCGCCCGTTACAGACACTGCCCGTTACAGACACCGCCTGAAACAGACACCGCCCGTTACAGACACCACCCGTTACAGACACCACCTGAAACAGACACTGCCCGTTACAGACACCGCCCGTTACAGACACCGCCCGTTACAGACACCGCCCGTTACAGACACCGCCCGTTACAGACACCACCCGTTACAGACACCGCCCGTTACAGACACCACCCGTTACAGACACCGCCCGTTACAGACACCACCCGTTACAGACACCACCTGAAACAGACACTGCCCGTTACAGACACCGCCCGTTACAGACACCATCTGAAACAGACACTGCCCGTTACAGACACCGCCCGTTACAGACACCGCCCGTTACAGACACTGCCCGTTACAGACACCGCCCGTTACAGACACCACCTGAAACAGACACCGCCCGTTACAGACACCGCCCGTTACAGACACCGCCCGTTACAGACACCGCCCGTTACAGACACCACCCGTTACAGACACCGCCCGTTACAGACACTGCCCATTACAGACATCGCCCGTTACAGACACCGCCAGAACCAGTCACCGCCCGTTACAGACACCGCCCGTTACAGACACCGCACGTTACAGACACTGCCCGTTACAGACATCGCCCGTTACAGACACCGCCCGTTACAGACATCGCCCGTTACAGACACCGCCCGTTACAGACACTGCCCGTTACAGACACCGCCTGTTAAAGACACCGCCCGTTACAGACACCGCCCGTTACAGACACTCCCTGTTACAGACACTGCCCATTACAGACACCGCCTGTTACAGACACCGCCCATTACAGACACCGCCCGTTACAGACACCGCCTGTTACAGACACCGCCCGTTACAGACACTGCCCGTTACAGACAATGCCCGTTACAGACACCGCCTGTTACAGACACTGCCCATTACAGACACCGCCTGTTACAGACACTGCCCGTTACAGACACCGCCTGTTACAGACACCGCCCGTTACAGACACCGCCCGTTACAGACAATGCCCGTTACAGACTCCGCCTGTTACAGACACCGCCTGTTACAGACACTGCCCGTTACAGACACCGCCTGAAACAGACACAGCCCGTTACAGACACCGCCCGTTACAGACACCGCCCGTTACAGACACCGCCCATTACAGACACTGCCCGTTACAGACACCGCCTGAAACAGACACTGCCCGTTACAGACACCGCCCGTTACAGACACTGCCCGTTACAGACACCGCCCGTTACAGACACCGCCCATTACAGACACTGCCCGTTACAGACACCGCATGAAACAGACACTGCCCGTTACAGACACCGCCCGTTACAGACACCACCCGTTGCAGACACTGCCCGTTACAGACACCGCCCGTTACAGACACCGCCCGTTACAGACACCGCCCGTTACAGACACCGCCCGTTACAGACACCGCCCGTTACAGACACCGCCCGTTACAGACACCGCCTGAAACAGACACCGCCCGTTACAGACACCGCCCGTTACAGACACTGCCCGTTACAGACACCGCCCGTTACAGACACCGCCCGTTACAGACACCGCCCGTTACAGACACCGCCCGTTACAGACACCGCCCGTTACAGACACTGCCCGTTACAGACACCGCCTGAAACAGACACCACCCGTTACAGACACCGCCCGTTACAGACACTGCCCGTTACAGACACCGCCCGTTACACACCGCCCGTTACAGACACCGCCCGTTACAGACACCGCCCGTTACAGACACCGCCCGTTACAGACACCGCCTGAAACAGACACTGCCCGTTACAGACACCGCCCATTACAGACATTGCCCGTTACAGACACCGCCCGTTACAGACACCGCCCGTTACAGACACCGCCCGTTACAGACAGCGCCCGTTACAGACACCGCCCGTTACAGACACTGCCCGTTACAGACACTGCCCGTTACAGACACCGCCCGTTACAGACACCGCCCGTTACAGACACTGCCCGTTACAGACACTGCCCGTTACAGACACCGCCTGAAACAGACACTGCCCGTTACAGACACTGCCCGTTACAGACACCGCCCGTTACAGACACCGCCCGTTACAGACACCGCCCGTTACAGACACCGCCCGTTACAGACACCGCCCGTTACAGACACTGCCCGTTACAGACACTACCCGTTACAGACACTGCCCGTTACAGACACCGCCCGTTACACACTGCCCGTTACAGACACCACCCGTTACAGACACTGCCCGTTACAGACACCGCCCGTTACAGACACCACCCGTTACAAACACCGCCCGTTACAGACACCACCCGTTACAGACACCGCCCGTTACAGACTCCAGCCGTTACAGACACCGCCCGTTACAGACACCGCCCGTTACAGACACCGCCTGTTACAGACACCGCCCGTTACAGACACCGCCCGTTACAGACACCGCCCGTTACAGACACCGCCCGTTACAGACACCGCCCGTTACAGACACAGCCCGTTACAGACACCGCCCGTTACAGACACCGCCCGTTACAGACACCGCCCGTTACAGACATCGCCCGTTACAGACACCGCCCGTTACAGACACCACCCGTTACAGACACCGCCCGTTACAGACAACGCCCGTTACAGACACCGCCCGTTACAGACACCGCCCGTTACAGACACTGCCCGTTACAGACACCGCCCGTTACAGACACCGCTCGTTACAGACACCGCCCGTTACAGACACCGCCCGTTACAGACACAGCCCGTTACAGACACCGCCCGTTACAGACAACGCCCGTTACAGACACCGCCCGTTACAGACACTGCCCGTTACAGACACTGCCCGTTACAGACACCGCCCGTTACAGACACCGCCCGTTACAGACACCGCACGTTACAGACACCACCTGAAACAGACACCGCCCGTTACAGACACTGCCCGTTACAGACACCGCCCGTTACAGACACCGCCTGAAACAGACACCGCCCGTTACAGACACTGCCCGTTACAGACACCGCCCGTTACAGACACCGCCTGAAACAGACACCGCCCGTTACAGACACTGCCCGTTACAGACACTGCCCGTTACAGACACCACCCGTTACAGACACCGCCCGTTACAGACACCGCCCGTTACAGACACCGCCCGTTACAGACACCGCCCGTTACAGACACCGCCCGTTACAGACACTGCCCGTTACAGACACCGCCTGAAACAGACACCACCCGTTACAGACACCGCCCGTTACAGACACTGCCCGTTACAGACACCGCCCGTTACACACCGCCCGTTACAGACACCGCCCGTTACAGACACTGCCCGTTACAGACACCGCCCGTTACACACCGCCCGTTACAGACACCGCCCGTTACAGACACCGCCTGAAACAGACACCAACCGTTACAGACACCGCCCATTACAGACACTGCCCGTTACAGACACCGCCCGTTACAGACACCGCCCGTTACAGACACTGCCCGTTACAGACACCGCCCGTTACAGACACCGCCCGTTACAGACACCGCCCGTTACAGACACTGCCCGTTACAGACACTGCCCATTACAGACACCGCCTGAAACAGACACTGCCCGTTACAGACACTGCCCGTTACAGACACCGCCCGTTACAGACACCGCCCGTTACAGACACCGCCCGTTACAGACACCGCCCGTTTCAGACACCGCCCGTTACAGACACTGCCCGTTACAGACACTACCCGTTACAGACACTGCCCGTTACAGACACCGCCCGTTACACACTGCCCGTTACAGACACCACCCGTTACAGACACTGCCCGTTACAGACACCGCACGTTACAGACACCACCCGTTACAAACACCGCCCGTTACAGACACCACCCGTTACAGACACCGCCCGTTACAGACTCCACCCGTTACAGACACCGCCCGTTACAGACACCGCCCGTTACAGACACCGCCCGTTACAGACACCACCTGAAACAGACACTGCCCGTTACAGACACTGCCCGTTACAGACTCCACCCGTTACAGACACCGCCCGTTACAGACACCGCCCGTTACAGACACCGCCCGTTACAGACACTGCCCGTTACAGACACCGCCCGTTACAGACACTGCCCGTTACAGACACCGCCTGTTACAGACACCGCCCGTTACAGACACAGCCCGTTACAGACACCGCCCGTTACAGACACCGCCCGTTACAGACACCGCCCGTTACAGACATCGCCCGTTACAGACACCGCCCGTTACAGACACCACCCGTTACAGACACCGCCCGTTACAGACAACGCCCGTTACAGACACCGCCCGTTACAGACACCGCCCGTTACAGACACTGCCCGTTACAGACACCGCCCGTTACAGACACTGCCCGTTACAGACACCGCCCGTTACAGACACCGCTCGTTACAGACACCGCCCGTTACAGACACCGCCCGTTACAGACACAGCCCGTTACAGACACCGCCCGTTACAGACACCGCCCGTTACAGACACCGCCCGTTACAGACACCGACTGTTACAGACACTGCCCGTTACAGACACCGCCTGTTACAGACACTGCCCGTTACAGACACCGCCTGTTACAGACACTGCCCGTTACAGACACCGCCCGTTACAGACACTGCCCGTTACAGACACCGCCTGAAACAGACACTGCCCGTTACAGACACCGCCCGTTACAGACACTGCCCGTTACAGACACTGCCCGTTACAGACACCGCCCGTTACAGACACCGCCTGAAACAGACACTGCCCGTTACAGACACTGCCCGTTACAGACACTGCCCGTTACAGACACCGCCTGAAACAGACACCGCCCGTTACAGACACTGCCTGTTACAGACACCGCCCGTTACAGACACCGCCCGTTACAGACACTGCCCGTTACAGACACTGCCCGTTACAGACACCGCCCGTTACAGACACCGCCCATTACAGACACTGCCCGTTACAGACACCGCCCGTTACAGACACCGCCCGTTACAGACACCGCCCGTTACAGACACTGCCCGTTACAGACACCGCCTGTTACAGACACCGCCCGTTACAGACACAGCCCGTTACAGACACCGCCCGTTACAGACACCGCCCGTTACAGACACCGCCCGTTACAGACATCGCCCGTTACAGACACCGCCCGTTACAGACACCACCCGTTACAGACACCGCCCGTTACAGACAACGCCCGCTACAGACACCGCCCGTTACAGACACCGCCCGTTACAGACACTGCCCGTTACAGACACCGCCCGTTACAGACACTGCCCGTTACAGACACCGCCCGTTACAGACACCGCTCGTTACAGACACCGCCCGTTACAGACACCGCCCGTTACAGACACAGCCCGTTACAGACACCGCCCGTTACAGACACCGCCCGTTACAGACACCGCCCGTTACAGACACCGACTGTTACAGACACTGCCCGTTACAGACACCGCCTGTTACAGACACTGCCCGTTACAGACACCGCCTGTTACAGACACTGCCCGTTACAGACACCGCCCGTTACAGACACTGCCCGTTACAGACACCGCCTGAAACAGACACTGCCCGTTACAGACACCGCCCGTTACAGACACTGCCCGTTACAGACACTGCCCGTTACAGACACCGCCCGTTACAGACACCGCCTGAAACAGACACTGCCCGTTACAGACACTGCCCGTTACAGACACTGCCCGTTACAGACACCGCCTGAAACAGACACCGCCCGTTACAGACACTGCCTGTTACAGACACCGCCCGTTACAGACACCGCCCGTTACAGACACTGCCCGTTACAGACACTGCCCGTTACAGACACCGCCCGTTACAGACACCGCCCATTACAGACACTGCCCGTTACAGACACCGCCCGTTACAGACACCGCCCGTTACAGACACCGCCTGAAACAGACACCGCCCGTTACAGACACCGCCTGTTACAGACACTGCCCGTTACAGACACCGCCCGTTACAGACACCGCCCATTACAGACACCGCCTGAAACAGACACTGCCCGTTACAGACACCGCCCGTTACAGACTCCACCCGTTACAGACACCGCCCGTTACAGACACCGCCCGTTACAGACACCGCCCGTTACAGACACCACCTGAAACAGACACCACCTGAAACAGACACTGCCCGTTACAGACTCCACCCGTTACAGACACCGCCCGTTACAGACACCGCCCGTTACAGACACCGCCCATTACAGACACTGCCCGTTACAGACACCGCCCGTTACAGACACTGCCCGTTACAGACACCGCCTGTTACAGACACAGCCCGTTACAGACACCGCCCGTTACAGACACCGCCCGTTACAGACACCGCCCGTTACAGACATCGCCCGTTACAGACACCGCCCGTTACAGACACCGCCCGTTACAGACACCGCCCGTTACAGACACCGCCCGTTACAGACACCGCCCGTTACAGACACCGCCCGTTACAGACACTGCCCGTTACAGACACCGCCCGTTACAGACACCGCCCGTTACAGACACTGCCCGTTACAGACACCGCCCGTTACAGACACCGCTCGTTACAGACACCGCCCGTTACAGACACCGCCCGTTACAGACACAGCCCGTTACAGACACCGCCCGTTACAGACACCGCCCGTTACAGACACCGCCCGTTACAGACACCGCCTGTTACAGACACTGCCCGTTACAGACACCGCCTGTTACAGACACTGCCCGTTACAGACACCGCCTGTTACAGACACTGCCCGTTACAGACACCGCCCGTTACAGACACTGCCCGTTACAGACACCGCCTGAAACAGACACTGCCCGTTACAGACACCGCCCGTTACAGACACTGCCCGTTACAGACACTGCCCGTTACAGACACCGCCCGTTACAGACACCGCCTGAAACAGACACTGCCCGTTACAGACACTGCCCGTTACAGACACTGCCCGTTACAGACACCGCCTGAAACAGACACCGCCCGTTACAGACACTGCCTGTTACAGACACCGCCCGTTACAGACACCGCCCGTTACAGACACTGCCCGTTACAGACACTGCCCGTTACAGACACCGCCCGTTACAGACACCGCCCATTACAGACACTGCCCGTTACAGACACCGCCCGTTACAGACACCGCCTGTTACAGACACCGCCCGTTACAGACACCGCCTGAAACAGACACCGCCCGTTACAGACAGCGCCTGTTACAGACACTGCCCGTTACAGACACCGCCCGTTACAGACACCGCCCATTACAGACACCGCCTGAAACAGACACTGCCCGTTACAGACACCGCCCGTTACAGACACCGCCTGAAACAGACACCGCCCGTTACAGACACCGCCTGTTACAGACACTGCCCGTTACAGACACCGCCTGAAACAGACACCGCCCGTTACAGACACCGCCTGTTACAGACACTGCCCGTTACAGACACCGCCCGTTACAGACACCGCCTGAAACAGACACCGCCCGTTACAGACACCGCCCGTTACAGACACTGCCCGTTACAGACACCGCCCGTTACAGACACCGCCCGTTACAGACACCGCCCGTTACAGACACTGCCCGTTACAGACACCGCCCGTTACAGACACCGCCCGTTACAGACTCCGCCTGTTACAGACACCGCCCGTTACAGACAATGCCCGTTACAGACACCGCCCGTTACAGACACCGCCTGTTACAGACTCCGCCTGTTACAGACACCGCCCGTTACAGACAATGCCCGTTACAGACACTGCCCGTTACAGACACCACCCGTTACAGACACCGCCCGTTACAGACACCGCCTGTTACAGACACCGCCCGTTACAGACACCGCCCGTTACAGACACCGCCCGTTACAGACTCCGCCTGTTACAGACACCGCCCGTTACAGACAATGCCCGTTACAGACACTGCCCGTTACAGACACCACCCGTTACAGACACCGCCCGTTACAGACACCGCCCGTTACAGACACCGCCCGTTACAGACACCGCCCGTTACAGACACTGCCCGTTACAGACACCGCCCGTTACAGACACCGCCCGTTACAGACACCGCCCGTTACAGACACTGCCCGTTACAGACACCGCCCGTTACAGACACCGCCTGAAACAGACACTGCCCGTTACAGACACCACCTGAAACAGACACTGCCCGTTACAGACACCGCCCGTTACAGACACCGCCCGTTACAGACACCGCCCGTTACAGAGACCGCCCGTTACAGACACCGCCCGTTACAGACACCGCCCGTTACAGACACTGCCCGTTACAGACACCGCCCGTTACAGAGACCGCCCGTTACAGACACCGCCCGTTACAGACACCGCCCGTTACAGACACTGCCCGTTACAGACACCGCCCGTTACAGACAGCGCCCGTTACAGACACTGCCCGTTACAGACACCGCCCGTTACAGAAACTGTCCGATCTTCATTCCCATCGATCTCAATAACAGACAGTAAATGTCAGTGTCCACCAGGACGGAAAGTTGAAAATTTTCCTCACTGTGTCTTGTTCGGTCCTCGATTCCCGAAGGTGGGGTACGGATTCAATGGGCATTGGTGGTTTAATCAATGGTTAATCAAATTGTTTACGTCAACATCTTGCACCCACTGAAATTAGGCACCTTTTATTATACCCTCGACTTGCAGTTAAGGGTAACCTTGTCCTGCCCTCCAACCCTCCCAGATCTCTGCATTCCTTCAAGTCGGCCCCTTGCTCATCCCCTGATTTCCATCACTTCACCATTGGTGGCCGTGCCTTCAGCTCGCGAGGCCCTAAGCTCTGGAATTCCCTCCCTAAACCTCTCCGCCTCGCTACCTCTCTCTCCTCCTTTAAGACGCTCCTTAAAACCTACCTCTTTGACCAAGCTTTTGGTCACCTGTTCTAACATCTCCTTATGTGGCTCGGGGTCAGATTTTGTTTGATAATCGCTCCTGTGAAGCGCCTTGGGATGTTTCACTATGTTGAAGGCGCGATATTGTTGTTGTTATTGCGGCACCGTGAGGCTCTCAGCACCTGTGCTGTATCACCTTCGGGCAATGCCTCACCTCACCTTTTTTAAAATTTGTTTATAGGATGTGGGCGTCGCTGGCAAGGCCGGCATTTATTGCCCATCCCTAGTTGCCCCTTGAGAAGGTGGTGGTGAGCCGCCTTCTTGAACCGCTGCAGTCTGTGTGGTGAAGGTGCTCCCACAGTGCTGTTAGGGAGGGAGTTCTAGGATTTTCACCCAGCGACGATGATGGTGCGTTGCTGGTCTCAGTGAAGGAAAGCAGAGGAAGAGTCAGTTCCGGTCATCGGCAGCCCTCCCCCCCCCCACCCCTCAAACAGTTAACAGTACACGGGTCAGGGTGACCTATAGGGCGAAATCACCATGGTAACATTAAAACACGGGACTATTTTAATCGAGCTGTTAATGGCATTGGTTATAGAACGAAGGAAAATCTCTGCACCCTCTCTAAGGCTTTGCCATCCTTCCTAAAGTGTGGTGCCCAGAATTGGACACAATACTCCAGCGGGGCCAAACCAGTGTTTTATAAAGGTTCATCAAAACTTCCTTGCTTTTATACTCTATTCCTCTATTTATGAAGCCCAGGATCCCGTATGCTTTTCAACAGCCTTCTCAACCTGCCTTCAAGGGTCTGTGTACGTCCACCCCCAGGTCCCTCTGTTCCTGCACCCGCTTTAAAATTGTACCCTTTAGTTTATATTGCCTCGCCTCATTCTTCCTACCAAAATGTATCACCTCACACTTCTCTGCATTAAATATAATTTTCCGTGTGTCTGCCCATTTCACCTGACGTCTGTTACTATCCCCCTCATTGTTTACTACATTTCTGAGTTTTGCTTCACCTGCAAACTTTGAAATTGTGCCCTGTCTACCCAAGTCCTGGTCATTAATATATATCACAGAGCAGTGGTCCCAACACCGACCCCGGGGAACACCACTCTAGACTTCACTGCTCTCTGCTTTCTGTCTCGCACTCAATTAGTTATTCACTTCAAAAGCCTCTTTCCTATTCTGTTCTTTTCTTTTTTTGCAGAATAGTTTGATATTTTTAAGAGTAGCAGCATTCGCAACTGCTTGGGGTGGTGGCAATGTGGGCAGAAAGCGACTGTAAGATTGGTTCCCCTCAGCCACAGTCCTGCATTAATGGGAGGCTGCTCCTTCTCCAGTGTCTGATTACTGCTCCCTTTTATCCCCGCTGTGTTCTTTATCCCCTCCTTTCTGCGGATGGTGTCCCTTGTGGCAGCAATGCCGCTTGTTGCCACGCCGATACCAGCATTGAAGCAGTTCATTAGCTTCACTGCGATTGACAGTTGCAGCCTCAAACACTTGCTCCCTCTCTTTGAGCTGAGGCTTGTGTGTGTTTTCAGATTGGCAGCCAGGTTAGAATCATAGCATCACACAGCACAGGAGGAGGCCTGTGCCGGCTCTTTGAAAGTGCTCTCCAATTAATCCCACTCCTCTGCTCTTTCCCCATAGCCCTGCAAATTAGTTCTCTTCAAGTGCATGTCCAATTGCCTTTTGAAAGTTCCTATGGAATCTGATTCCACCGCCCTTTCAGACAGTGCGTTCCAGACACTCTGTGTGAAGAAATTCCTCCTCATCTCCCTCTGGTTCTTTTGCCAATCACCTTAAATCTGTGACCTCTGGTTACCGACCCTCCTGCCAAAGGAAACAGTTTCTCCCTACTTGCTCTATCAAAACCACATAGAATTTTGAACACCTCTATTAAATCTCCCCTTAACCTTCTCTGCTCTAAGAAAAAAGAAAGACTTGCATTTCTCCAGCGCCTTTCATGACCACTGGACATCCCAAAGCGCTTTACAGCCAATGAAGTACTTTTTGGAGTGTAGTCACTGTTGAAATGTAGGAAACGCAGCAGCCAATTTGCGCACAGCAAGATCCCACAAACAGCAATGTGATAAAACATAGAAACTAGGAGCAGGAGTAGGCCATTCAGCCCGTCGAGCCTGCTCCACCATTCAATACGATCATGGCTGATCATCCAAATCCAGTACCCTGTCCCTGCTTTCTCACACAGAATCCCCATCGAGCCTGCACTGACACATATCCCACCCTATCCCCGTAACCCCATGTATTTAATTCCCCCTAACATATCCCATCCTATCCCCGTAACCCCATGTATTTAATTCCCCCTAACATATCCCATCCTATCCCCGTAACCCCACATATTTAATCCCCCCCTAACACTAAGGGTCAATTTATCATAGCCAAATCAACCTAACCCGCACATTTTTGGACTGTGGGAGGAAACCGGAGCACCCGGAGGAAACCCACGCAGACACGGGGCGAATGTGCAAACTCCACACAGACAGTCACCCGAGGCCAGATTCGAACCCGGGTCCCTGGCGCTGTGAGGCACCAGTGCTAACCACTATGCCACCGTGTTGCCCAGATAATGACCAGATAATTTGTTTTAGTGATGTTGGTTGAGGGATAAATTTTTGGCCAGGACACCGGGGAGAATTCCCCTGCTCTTCTTCAAAATAGTGCCGTGGGATCTTTTACATCGACCTGAGAGGGCTGACGGGGCCTCGGTTTGACGTCTTATCCAAAAGACAGCACCCCTGGCAGTGCAGCACTCCCTCAGCACTGCACTGGAGTGTCAGCCTAGATTTTTGCACTTCAAGTCCCTGGAGTGAGACTTGAACTCAGAACCTTCTGACTCAGAGGTGAGGGTGCTACCAACTAAACCACAGCTGACACTCCCAGCATTTCCAATCTCTCCACATAACTAAACTCCCTCATCCCTGGTACTGTTCTAATGGCCCGAAAATTAGACCTAATACGCGAGAGTACGCACTGTGTACTCTCGCGTTTTAGGTCTCCAATTGCCAGTTTCTGCATGCACTGCGCATGCGCGGGAAACCGGCACTTCGTGAATTCAAAAGGGGGCGGTTCCTAAGTGAACCGCGTGCGCGCTACAGGCTGTGCGCACGCAGTGCACTTAGTTAATTTTGCAGCTTTGAACGCGCAGGTAAGCATGGAAGATTTTACACATGAAGAAAGGAGGCGTAAGACCCTCTTTTAACAAGGTAAGTAGTTAATTAAGTATTATTTTAAATTTTTTTCAACAGGTTTATCTTTTTTAGAGACTTTAAAGAAAGGTAAGTTTATTTTTATAACTTTTACATAGATTTTAAATTTTTTCAAAAATTTAATTTTTTGTTTAAAGTGGTTAATTTATTTAACTATAGTTATTTTATTAATGTGATGGCTTTTTTTAAAATTTAATTGAGGTTTAGCTGTTCTTTTGGGGGTGTGTAGGATTCATAGCTTTGACAGCTCTTGCTGTGAAAACTATGAATGAAAGATGGTGTGCTGCCATTGGCTCTAACTGAATCACGTGATCCCAGAGCTCGCACGAACTAATTGCGTCTCTGGGTCACGCAAGCACTGCACAGCTGCATGTGGGACTGGCCTTGAAACTAAAGTTCGTGTGGGCCCGGAGGAAAAAGGTAGGCGCGGAGTGAGATATCGCGGGGAAGCCTTACCCCCGCGCGAACACTCACTGTTTAATTTCTGGGCCATTAACTCTCCTCCGCACCCTCTCCAAGGCCTTGACATCCTTCCTAAAGTGCGGTGCCCAGAATTGGACACAATACTCCAGCTGGGGCCGAACCAGAGATTTGTAAAGTTTTAGCGTAACTTCCTTGTTTTTGCATTCAATTCCCCTATTTATAAAGCCAAGTATCCCAAACTTTCTGAACTGCCTTCTCACATACCCTGCCACCAAGATTTGTCAATATGCACCCCCAGGTCTCTCTGCTCTTGCACCCCCGTCAAAATAGTCCCATTAAATTATACTGGCTCTCCATGTTGATCCGCCCAAAGTGCATCACTTCACACTTCGCTGCGTTAAATTTCATCTGCCACGTGTCTGCCCATTTCACCAGTCTGTCTATATCCTCCTGAAGTCTGTTACTATCCTCCTCACTGTTTACTACATTTCTGAGTTTCATGTCATCTGCAAACTTTGAAATGATGCCCTTTATACCCAAGTCCAGGTCAGGTATATATATCAAGAAAAGCAAAGTTTCTAATACTGACCCCACTGCATACTTCTCTCCAGTCAGATAAACATCCGTTCACTGCTACTCTCTGCCTCCTATCCCGTAGCCAATTATGTACCCAAGTTACCTCCGTTCCTTTAATCCATGTGCTTCTATTTTCCGAATAAGTCTGTTATGAGGTACTTTATCCAAATGTCTTTTGAAAGTCCAAATATACAATGTCTACTGCACTACCTTCATCAACCCTCTCTGTTACTTCATCAAAGAACTCAGTCAGGTTAGTCAGACACGATTTGCTTTAACAAATCCGTGCTGGCTGTCCCTCATTAACCCATACTTCTCCAAGTGAGAACTAATTTTGTCCTTGCCAGTGGTTTCCAGTAGTTTTCCCATCACAAGAGTGCCGCCCACTGAGCCACAGCTGGGACCCGTAACTCCACAACAACACCAACTTTCATTCATGTAGCGCCTTTAATGTAGTAAAATGTCCCTACGTGGTCTACAGGAGGAGAGGGTTGATAAAGTAAATGGCCTATTTTCACTCCACGATATTCCATATTGTTAAACAAAGTGCTGGGGCCAGGGGAAGGGAGAGATTGAGAGAGTGCAGAGGGATTGGAATATCTGAGTCCTAAGGCAACTGCAATGGAACCAATCCCTCAGTGACTCGAACATTCAATAGTCAGTAAGCTGGTTGGACTCTGAACACTTCATTTCCACAGAGTAATTCTTAATCATCTGGGGAAATGTTACAATGGCTGGAGAATTTACCCACACTCACTCCTCTCTAAACGGCTAATCCAGAAACATCAATCACCCGTCTCCTGCACTTTCAGCAGCCTTGTATACAGGTTTGAAATGATGCCTTTGTTCGAGACCTGCCTATTTGTCATGGTGACTGTGCGTCAAACAAGAATTGATGTCGCTGTTCAACAAAATCTCCACAAAAACAATGGGAAAATATTGCTGTCGATTCACAGGTGATTTCTCACATCCCAGTTAGCTTCTACATTCTGTGACTTCATTCAACAACAAACCCCTCAGCCTAGGAGCTAATGCTTAATGTATTGACATTAATGTGCTTAGCACGATCCTGTGACATTGCTCAGGCAGCTGTTTCAAAGCAGGGATGAACAGATTCATTCTTCTATCAAACAGCAGCAGAGGACTGTCACATGTTGGTGTTTAACTCCAGTTTCTGCAGTCATCGCAAAGCTCCAATTCCCCACACCAATAGGAACAGACCCGTCACCCAAACGTGACCACATTTTATCGTTTAATAATTACCATCCAGAAATCACAGCCGGTTAATAATAATGGACATACACTGGACATTCCTCTCTCTGTTATTTTAGCCGTGATATTATCCGGTTTAGTATATGGGTTGGCGTCGGTGCTCAAACAGCGTGAACAAACATTAAAATCCCCAGCTCTGATTCCTGTCTTAAAAGAAAAGATTTAAATCAATCTGCTTGATGAAAGGGAGAAAGTTATATTTTTATTAGGATTATGTTTTGTTACTTTTGCGTGTGAGTTTAAGAGAATGATTGCCAACAGGCTGATCAACCGTGAGGAGAAGTACTTGAGTGTAGTCACACGGGGGTGGGGTGGGGGGCGGGGGGGGCGATTTTAACCCGACTCGCTCAGCAGAAACCTGGCGGGCGGGCAGTTAAAATCGCCCTGGCTCTCGCCTGTCCGAAAGCTGCCATGGTCGCAGCATTTGCAATTTTAATTGGCTCTCCTGAGCCCGGAGCCAACAGGGTCCTTCTTTACACATGCATGTTGCGGCCCGATGACATCATTGAGACCTGACTGGAGTTTTAACTCAGACCCGAGCGGGGAATCCACCTGGAGTTAAAACTGGGGCCTGACTGAGTGTCCAGTGTCTCCAGTGACAGTCACTGATATTGATCGGGATGGAGCCCCGCCTCCACCAGTCCACTGAGCTTGTGTAGTGAGCCATTGCTGCCCTATCCGACGTCAATTAATGGATCAAATTTCCAAGTCTGTGTGGCACTTCTACCCCCTCAGATATCGATGGAGGATTTAATCGGTGGTCCGTTGTTTATTGCTACTCAAACACCTCTTACAGTTCAGTTAACGATCTGTGCTGGGACACTGAGCTGAAATGTACCTAATCTGGGGTTGGGGGTTGGGGGTTGGGGGATGGGTAGGGCAATGAGGAGACATTCTTTTACGGAGTGAGTTGTTATGATCTGGAATTCTCTGCCGGAAAGGGCGGTGGAAGCAATGTTCTCACTAAGGTGCGTGCGGCCACGCAGTAATCTGCAAGACCCCGCACAGGCCGCTCACCGACCTTTACCCTGTAAATACCGCGCACGCACAGAAATTTAAAGGGACCGCGCGTTAAAAGGAACAGGCTGTGCAGAACAAAGCACAGCTCACAGGGAACATTGGGTGGAAGCAGATTCAGTAGTAACTTTCAAGAGGGAATTGGATAAATACTTGGAAAGGACAAATTTTGCAGGGCTATGGGGAAAGAGCAGGGGGAGTGGGACTAATTGGGTAGCTCGTTCAAAGAGCTGACACAGGCACGGTGGGCCGAATGGCCTCCTCCTGTGCTGTGAGATTCTATGATTGTTGGTCACTCAGTTTGTCTGAATTCACTATTAAACCCTTGTGGGGTTTTCCACAATGAATAGATTATACAATAACACCACCACTATTGGAATGAATGGTGTGGGGCTTTGCAGAGTCACTCTTGTCGATTCTGTTCCCAGTATAAGATCCCAGAGGGACCTGGGTTCCACATACTTGGCTGGTTAGGCATTGTAAGGATTCCACTGGTTTTTAAGTAGTTTCTCTTTTTAAATCTTTGAACATGATTGTAAGGATTCCATCCATAATTTACATGGGCAGAAGACTTCTCATTGCCTGAAGCTCTGTTCAATATACATGGCACAGATGAGATGGAACGTGTCATTATTTTTTTACGGACTCATTTTCTGTGCTGAGTATTAAACCCGTATCGGGGGCAGTGATTTAACTTTATTCAGCACAAGAAAGACTTAATACATTGCAGTATTCGTGCAGCAGTTTACAGAGTATGATTGAGACTTATATTACCTCTTATACTCTGGGTAGAAGTCGCAACCGTGAGTAAGCTGCACCCTGTTTCTCTTGTCTCTCTCCCTCTCTCCATCTCCTGGGTGTCTCCTTGATTTGACCTGTAATTTTCTACTCCTGAAATCTGTAGGGGGTGGTGGTTTGTGTCAGCTTTACCTCTGACTTCTGAGCAGTTCGAATCGCTCCCAGTCCCTTGGTTCTAGACCTTGGACTTATTTGGGGGTTGTGATACAAAAGTTGCAGCAGACAACTGAGTTTGATGAAAGAACTTCAATCTTTATTAAAAGGTAAGACACAAATAATAACACTCTTATCACTCTAAAGGTGGGGAACACTTCGGTACAAGCGAGGGAAATGACAATAGAACAATACTTCACCCCTCCCAACCCCACTTTACTAGCTAAGTTAGATTTTGAAGGACCAGGGATAATGCTCACCAATCCTTTGACAGTTGGGCTAAATCGCGGTTTTGGGGTTCGCTGTTTATGGCGGTTAGTGTCTGCTGTACCCCGTACGCGGTAGAGGACTTCACCTGAGTCTCTGGTCAGTCTTCGCGAGTCCGCTGGTGCGGTAGGATGTCGTTATGGATTTATCTGGTGAGTACCCAATTTCTTTGGTTGAGCAGTAGGGTTTAGAGTCTTTGGGGAAAATCTTACCCAGGGGTAAGTCAGGAGTATTTTGTAGTGTGGAAACTTTGCGATTCTTTGGGTTTTCTTCCCTGGAGTTGGTCTTTGTTGGTCGCGGTGGCCTGCTATTACCCGGTCAGTTGGGGGTAATGCGCGATTGTTGGTTTCGTGAGGCCTTTGGTTTCCGCGATGGCTTTAGGCTTTGTTTAGTGTGTCAGTCGACCTCGTGGAGCCGTCGGTGACTTGTTGTTGCTTGTTGCTCTGGGTGACTGTGTTGGGACCGTTGTTGGAGGTCTGTCGAGGTGGTACCTTCACGAGCTGGACTCAGGTGTGACTGAGTGGTGAGCGATGTCGACTCGCTTCCAGCTCGGGTTTTCTTCTTCCTGGTTTCTTCTTCTTCTAATGACTACCGGTTGCAACTGACTGCTCGACCTTGAACTGCTTGACGGGCCTTCAATTACACTAAATTGAAGTGGCTTTATCTACCCGCCAAATCTACTCAGTTCATTGTCTGATTTTTGGCGGGCCTCGTAAATCGGTAACGACTTTCTAGCGCATTAACTGGGTTTTTAACAGGCCTTCAATCTCACCCATTAAACATAGCCTTATCTACCCACCAAATCTGCTCAGTTCATTGTCTGATATTGGCGGGCCTGTTACCAGTAACTGCTCTGTAAGTGTCATAAGGGTTTTGGGATGGTTTGCATCCTGTCAATCTCCTTGGCTGATCACTGTGATTGGTTTCGTGTTTTGGGTTTCTAGGCTGGACTCAGTCTTTTCTATAGACTGGTCCGGAGTGATTTGTATTATGCATGTTTTCTGATGGGCCCTGTAATCGGTTTGATGGGGCCTGTTAGTTTGGGTGGGACTGTCTTCTCCTAGGGTCTATTGTCAAAATGTTAATGCCTGCTGGGGCTTGAGTAGAGTCATCCTGGTTCCCCAGACAGTGCAATTAACTGCAATACCCAAAACTGCTTTTACAGAGGTCGAACCCACCTTCCTTCACAGCCTTTTCTCCCTTCACAGGCCCAGACATGTTTTTTAAAATGCCCAAACTTGGTTTTTGGTCTTAAATTCCTTATGTTAGGCCCAAATGCAATTTTATCACTCTGGGTAGTTCCAAAGTCCTTTTTCCTTAGGTTGGGGATCTGCAAATTTTGGAAACCTGACAAATCTTCTGCAATTTGTGGCTGTTAAGATCCCCTTCTTATACCCTTACTCTCATTCAAAACCTATGGAGTCCTCCTGAACCAATCACTGGCTGGCACCCAAACCCAAAATCCAATCATAAAGATGCCCCGTCCATTGAACCCTGGCTTATGCAGCTTTTTGGTCTAATGACACTCTGATATCATCTGATTTTGAGCATCAAGACTCATATCTGGGGTAGTTATGTCAATACGAAAGGAAGATGCCTCCACAGGTTGAGATACGGCCCCTGCTGCTGACCTTTGTTTTTCTAATTCACTGAGGATGTTCTAATATTCCAGCACAATGGTAACTGTGCCTGACCTTGGTTCCCAGGCTAACTGCGGTCTATTTGACCGAGCCAATCTCTTCCTCACCCCAGGTTGTCTGCTCACAGCTCACTCACAGACTTTTAAGCATGAGAAAAAGGGTTCCACGTTCTATATAACTCAGGTTATCCTTGCAGGCAGTTGATGATTACAAACTTCTACATTTAACCCTTACCCACGATTATAGATCTATTACTGATGATTAGAAGATATTAATGGTTATAAGATACAAAAACAACAATTCAAAAAAACAACTAACATGTAAATCACAACAATCTTACAGTCCCTACCTCTTATCTCAGTCTCTGCAATTCCAATAATTCTCTGTTTTTCTCACAGAATGACGGTCACTTTGCTAATGAGACTTGTTGAAGTTGGTGTTTTTAATATTTGTTCCAGCAGGCCCAAAGCCTCTTTCTTCCATTTTAAAATCTAATCGGGTCAACACAAGGCATCTTACACTAGTTTAAGAGCATGATTATTCAAGATTTTTTTTTTTCCATTTTATTCGTTCCTGGGATGTGGGCGTCGCTGGCAATGCCAGCATTTATTGCCCATCCCTAATTACCCTTGAGAAGGTGGTGGTGAGCGGCCCTCTTGAACCGCTGCAGTCCGTGTGGTGAAGGTTCACCCACAGCGCTGTTAGGGAGGGAGTTCCAGGATTTTGACCCAGCGACGATGAAGGAACGGCCGATATACTTCCAAGTCAGGATGGTGTGTGACTCAGAGGGGAACTTGGAGGTGGTGGTGTTCCCATGTGCCTGCTGCCCTTGTCCTTCTAGGTGAAGAGGTCGCGGGTTTGGGAGGTGCTGCCGAAGAAGCCTTGGTGAGTTGCTGTAGTGCATCTTGTAGATGGTACACACTGCAGCCACGGTACGCCAGTGGTGGTGGGAGTGCATGTTTAAGGTGGTGGATGGGGTGCCAATCAAGCGGGCTGCTTTGTCCTGGATGGTGTTGAGCTTCTTGAGTGTTGTTGGAGCATTTTTTTTATTCGTTTATGGGATGTGGGTGTCGCTGGCAAGGCCAGCATTTATTGCCCATCCCTAATTGCCCTCGAGAAGGTGGTGGTGAGCCACCCTCTTGAACCGCTGCAGTCCGTGTGGTGAAGGTACTCCCACCGTGCTGTTAGGGAGGGAGTTCCAGGATTTTGACCCAGCGATGATGAAGGAACGGCCGATATATTTCCAAGTCAGGATGGTGTGTGACTTGGAGGGGAACTTGGAGGTGGTGGTGTTCCCATGCGCCTGCTGCCCTTGTCCTTCTAGGCGGAAGAGGTCGCGGGTTTGGGAAGTGCTGCCGAAGAAGCCTTGGCGAGTTGCTGCAGTGCATCTTGTAGATGGTACACACTGCAGCCACGGTACGCCGGTGGTGGAGGGAATAAATGTTTAAGGTGGTGGATGGGGTGACAATCAAGCGGGCTGCTTTGTCCTGGATAGTGTCGAGCTTCTTGAGTGTTGTTGGAGCTGCACTCATCCAGGCAAGTGGAGAGTATTCCATCACACTCCTTACTTGTGCCTTGTAGATGGTGGAAAGGCTTTGGGGTGTCAGGAGATGAGACACTCGCCGCAGAATACCCAGCCTCTGACCTGCTCTTGTTGCAACAGTATTTATGTGGCTGGTCCAGTTAAGTTTCTGGTCAATGGTGACCCACAGGATGTTGATGGTGGGGGATTCAGCGACGGTAATGCCATTGAATGTCAAGGGGAGGTGGTTAGACTCTCGCTTGTTGGAGATAGTCATTGCCTGGCACTTTTGTGGTGCGAATGTTACCTGCCACTTATCAGCCCAAGCCTGAAAGTCATCCAGGTCTTGTTGCATGCGAGCATGGACTGCTTCATTATCTGAGGAGTTGTGAATGGCGCTGAACACTGTGCAGTCATCAGCAAACATCCCCATTTCTAAGCTTATGTTGGAGGGAAGGTCATTGATGAAGCAGCTGAAGATGGTTGGGCCTAGGACACTGCCCTGAGGAACTCCTGCAGCGATGTCCAGGGGCTGTGATGATTGACCTTCAATCACCACAACCATCTTCCTTTGTGCTAGGTATGACTCCAGCCAGTGGAGAGTTCCCCCCACCCCCGATTCCCATTGACTTCAGTTTTACTAGGGCTCCTTGATGCCACACTCGGTCAAATGCTGCCTTGATGTCAAGGGCAGTCACTCTCACCTCACCTCTGGAATTCAGATCCTTTGTCCATGTTTGGACCAAGGCTGTAATGAGATCGGGAGCCGAGTGGTCCTGGCGGAACCCAAACTGGGCATCAGTGAGCAGGTTATTGGTGAGTAAGTGCCGCTTGATAGCATTGTCAATGACACCTTCCATCACTTTGCTGATGATTGAGAGTAGACTGATGGGGTGGTAATTGGCCGGATTGGATTTGTCCTGCTTTTTGTGGACAGGACCTACCTGGGCAGTTTTCCACATTATCGGATAGATGCCAGTGTTGTAGCTGTACTGGAACAGCTTGGCTAGAGGTGCGGCTAGTTCTGGAGCACAAGTCTTCAGCACGACAGCCGGGATGTTGTCGGGGCCCATAGCCTTTGCTGTATCCAGTGGGCTCAGCTGGTTTTTGATATCACGTGGAGTGAATCGAATTGGCTGAAGACTGGCTTCTGTGATGGTGGGGACCTCAGGAGGAGGCCAATATGGATCATCCACTCGGCACTTCTGGCTGAAGATGATTGAAATGCTTCAGCCTTGTCTTTTGCACTCATCCAGGCAAGTGGAGAGGCGTGTATTGACTAACAGTTACATAATGGGCCAGAAATTCGGCTCTCTGGCTTCCCGTGGGTGCAAGGATCGCGCGCGTACTTACCTACCGCGCCTGCCGTTGTGCTTCGGGCCCGCGTGGAATTCGGCTCCTGGGCCTCCTGCAGCTGCCGGCGCGCAGTGCTTGAGTATCCCAGGGGCGCAGTTAGTTCGAAGTGTCCCTTGGGATCACGTGGGCCATGGAGAGCCAATCAGAGCAGGGAATTTCCATTCATAGATTTTGACAGGAAGACCTGTCAAATCTATGAATAGAGATCACCCCCCAAAACCTCACTAAAACTTCAAATAAATTTTAAAAAAACATCACATTTTTAAAATAACTATAAATTACATAAATTAACTACTTTAAACAAAAATTTAAATTTAAAAAAAAATTAATTACACTTTTTAACGGTGCTAAAAAAAACTTACCTTTCTTTAAAGTATGAAAAATGTTTAAATTGTACTTCATTCACCACTTACCTTGGTAAAAGCAGGCCTTGCGCCTCCTTTTTCCCCGCGCAGCTTCTCCGTACTTACCCTCCCGGAGAAACCGGAAAAAAAAACCTGAAGTTCGCTACGTGCGCGCAGCCTCTCCTCCTTCAAGGGAACGGAAGTTTCGGTTTCCAGCGCATGCGCAGTGCATGCGCGAAACCGGCACTTTCGTTGGGTCTAGCGGTGAGTACACAGCGCGTACTCACCTGTGGAGACCCGAATTTCTGGCCCATTACAAACTTAAACCTACAACTAATAATGCTTATTTCATTTCATCCATGTTAGCTAGTGGGAATCTGAATTGGAGATCTCTCAGGATTCTTTCTTTCAGAAAATTCAGGAAATGGGTTTTGAATCTGGACGGCATATAGATCTCAATTTGTGATTGGTCTGTGTTTGATCAAACACTTGGAGAGCAGCCAAAACATGCTGAGACAAAACCTTCATTTAAATGGCCAGAAGCAAATTGGTCACATAAAAATCTTATGCAAATGAGAGGATTATCGTTAATCCTAGTTAATTAAGAGGGGCGCGTTAACATCGAAAATAATGGGAACAAAAATGATTCTTTGGACTTTATTCAGACAATGGCTTTACCTAATTAAGATGATGATTAATATCCTATTAAAGTTAATATATATTGTTTGCTTAAATCAGCAGCACTTAGAGAAATGATTACATCCTTCAAAGTCATAATTAAAATACAGTTCATATCATGCATTTCCAGTTGGCATTTCCAGATGGGTAGAGGAATTCCATTTTATTTTTTAGTGAAGTGCTCACACAGGCACAATGAGGTGTGGGCATCGGCAGAGTAATGGACGAGCTCACCACTGACCTGTTGACATTGTACCCCAGACCTGGCGATAGCGGCAGGCTCTCGCAGTGCCACGCAGCTAAAGATTCAGAGGAAGGTGAGGCACGGGGCACAACTTCTCCTCGCCAAGGTGCAGCACCCTGGGGGTAAAAGCATTGGGGTCATCAGGAGGAGGAGAATCCTGAAGAGGATTAATAGCTTTAGCTTTGTGCTCAGAACATTATGGTCGGCGGGCACTTGACACGTTCAGTAACTGCTTCCCAGATAAGAGGAAAAACCAACTATTAAGAGACCCGCACAGGTAGACTTTCGATTTGCCTGATGTGGGGAACATAAGAATTAGGAGCAGGAGACAGCCATTCGGCCCCTCGAGCCTGCTCCGCCATTCAATAAAATCATGGCTGATCTTCTACCTCATCTCCACTTTCCCGCCCGATCCCCATATCCCTCGATTCCCTTAGTGTTCAAAAATCTATCGATCTCAGCCTTCACTATACTCAACGACTGAGCTCGAGGGGCTGAATGGCCTACTCTTGCTCCTAATCCACAGCCCTCTGGGTCAGAGAATTCCAAAGATCCACAACCCTCTGAGTGAAGAAATTCCTCCTTTTCTCTGTCCCAAATGGCCGACCCCTTATTCTGAGTCTCGGTCCAGACTCTCCAGCCAGGGGAAACAACCTCTCAGCATCTACCCTGTCAAGCCCTCTAAAACTGTAGTATGTTTCAATGAGATCAGCTCTCATTCTTCTAAACTCCAGAGAATACAGGCCCATTCTACTCAATCTCGCCCCATAGGACAGCCCTCTCAAAGAAAGAAATAATTCATATGTATATAAACATTTCCCACTTCCCCAGAATGTCCGAAAGTGATTGGCCACCAATGAAGCAGTTTTGAAGTATGAAGATTGTTGTAATGTAGGGCACGTACAGACAGGTTAGGCTCAGGTTATTAAGCGCTGAGGTTTCGGGACTTCTGTTGTTGTTTCCCTGAGCAGTGACCTCAAGGTAATTGCAGGAAAATATACCAATACTTTTATAAAATGAGTTTTGGCCAAATTCAAATATTTGTCTTATAGATGCTCTCTCTGGAAATGAAAAATTGGGCAGACGATATAACATTGAATAAATTTCATGCAATATTTCCTTCCTTTAAAAGATGATTCCGTTTCAAAGTTATTTTAAGGTGAAAAGACGTATTTTGAATTATGGTTTCAATAGACTAACAATAAACCTCACTGATGGGCAAATCAGTAGCCTCAAGCTATAAGAAAATAAGGAGCCTTTCGCTGCAAGTTGGAACCTTTGCTGGAAGTGCTGAGAGAGTCAGAGTGCTGACAATGCAGGAATACAATCTGCAAAACCTGCTCCAGCAGCAGTGATTCAGACTGACAGGGAACAGTGTAACACTGTTTCTCACTCTCCTCCAGCTACACCGCACGTTGGCACAAACTACCTTCTAACATGAGGGCTAGAAATTCATCTCGGGCAGTGCTGCAAAATGGGTGGAATCGGATCGGGTGCCGGTTATACGCAGCGTCTGATATTCCGTTCCATTGCAATCATATGGGCTCTGGGATGAGATTAAATGGGTGGTGCAGAGTCCATGATAGGGGAGAGTGTACATGGGCTGTGGGATCGCTGCACTGTCGGAGGGGCAGTACTGTGGGAGTGCTGCACTGTCGGAGGGGCAGTACTGTGGGAGCGCCGCACTGTCGGAGGGGCAGTACTGAGGGAGTGCTGCACTGTCGGAGGGGCAGTACTGAGGGAGCGCTGCACTGTCGGAGGGGCAGTACTGAGGGAGCGCCGCACTGTCGGAGGGGCAGTACTGTGGGAGCGCTACACTGTCGGAGGGGCAGTACTGAGGGAGCGCTGCACTGTCGGAGGGGCAGTACTGAGGGAGCACTGCACTGTCGGAGGGGCAGTACTGAGGGAGTGCTGCATTGTCGGAGGGGCCGTACTGAGGGAGCGCTGCACTGTCGATGGGATAGTACTGAGGGAGCGCCGCACTGTCGGAGGGGCAGTGCTGAGGGAGCACTGCACTGTCGGAGCGGCCGTACTGAGGGAGCGCTGCACTGTCGATGGGATAGTACTGAGGGGGTGCTGCACTCTCGGATGGGTAATACTGAGGGAGCGCTGCACTCTCGGAGGTGCAGTACTGAGGGAGCGCTGCACTGTCGGAGGGGCAGTATTGAGGGAGCACTACACTGTCGATGGGATTGTACTGAGGGAGCGCTGCACTGTCGGAGGGGCAGTACTGAGGGAGCACTGCACTGTCGGAGTGGCAGTACTGAGGGAGTGCCACATTGTCGGAGTGGCAGTACTGAGGGAGCGCTGCACTCTCGGAGGGGCATTACTGAGGGAGCGCTGCACTGTCGGAGGGGCATTACTGAGGGAGCGCAACATTGTCGGAGTGGCAGTACTGAGGGAGCGCTGCACTGTCGGAGGGGCAGTACTGAGGGAGCGCTGCACTGTCGGAGGGGCATTATTGAGGGAGCACTGCACTGTCGGAGGGGCATTACTGAGGGAGCGCTGCACTGTCGGAGGGGCAGTGCTGAGGGAGCGCTGCACTGTCGGAGTGGCAGTACTGAGGGAGCGCTGCACTGTCGGAGGGGCAGTACTGAGGGAGCGCTGCACTGTCGGAGGGGCATTATTGAGGGAGCACTGCACTGTCGGAGGGGCATTACTGAGGGAGCGCTGCACTGTCGGAGGGGCAGTGCTGAGGGAGCGCTGCACTCTCGGAGGGGCAGCACTGAGGGAGCGCTGCACTGTCGGAGGGGCAGTACTGAGGGAGCACTGCACTGTCGGAGTGGCAGAACTGAGGGAGCGCCACATTGTCGGAGGGGCAGTACTGAGGGAGCGCTGCACTGTCGGAGGGGCATTATTGAGGGAGCACTGCACTGTCGGAGGGGCATTACTGAGGGAGCGCTGCACTGTCGGAGGGGCAGTGCTGAGGGAGCGCTGCACTCTCGGAGGGGCAGCACTGAGGGAGCGCTGCACTGTCGGAGGGGCAGTACTGAGGGAGCACTGCACTGTCGGAGTGGCAGTACTGAGGGAGCACTGCACTGTCGGAGGGGCATTATTGAGGGAGCACTGCACTGTCGGAGGGGCATTACTGAGGGAGCGCTGCACTGTCGGAGGGGCATTATTGAGGGAGCACTGCACTGTCGGAGGGGCATTACTGAGGGAGCGCTGCACTGTCGGAGGGGCAGTGCTGAGGGAGCGCTGCACTCTCGGAGGGGCAGTACTGAGGGAGCGCCGCGCTGTCGGAGGGGCAGTACTGAGGGAGCGCTGCACTCTCGGAGGGGCAGTACTGAGGGAGCGCTGCACTGTCGGAAGTGCCGTCTTTCAGATGAGACGTTAAGCCAGGGCCCCGTCTGCCCTCTCAGTTGGTCGTAATAGTTCCCATGGCACCATTTCAAAGAAGAGCAGGGGAGTTCTCTCCGGTGTCCTGGGGCCAATATTTATCCGTCATCCAACATCACTAAAACAGTCATTATCACATTGTTGTTTGTGGGAGCTTGCTGTGCATACACTGGCTGCCACGTTTCCTAATTTACGACAGTGACCACACTGCAAAAGTACCTCCTTGGCAGTAAAGTGCTTTGGGGCATCCTGAGGTCGGGAAAGGTGCAAGTTTATTTTAGTCGATTTGAAGTTCTGGAACATTCTCTCCTGGTGAGTGAGGGAATTGAAGGAACAAACAAAGGGGGTTTTCCAGTTCTTGACATTTTCTTCTGCTCTCCTGAATAGTTTAGCCTGAGTTGGAGGTTGTCGGAGGTGCTGTGGTTTGCTCAGAAAGCCCTCTTCATGTCCAGCATGTGTTGGTCATGGTGTCAAGTCAGGTGATGAGTCAGCATTAGCGGCCCCCCAGGAGGAAGCTTTCAGTTTCGCTGTCATTTGTCGGAGGCTGTTCCAAGTCTCAATGCCAATCTCGCATTTTAGGGAGAGTGGCAGCGGTCTTGGGGATGATGGAGGAGGTGGAGAGGTAGAGTTAGGTGCCATCAGTGCACATATTGGAAACTGACTCCATTCTTTCAGATGTCACCACTGATGGGTGGTATGAAAGTGATAAAGAGGAGGAGATCAATGATGGAGCCTTGGGTACTACGTAAGGACACCATGCAAGACCAGAGTGAGAAGACATTGGAGGCAATTGGCTGTATGAGTGCAGCTCCAACACTCAAGAAGCTCGACACCATCCAGGACAAAGCAGCCCACTTGATCGGCACCCCATCCACCACCTTAAACATTCACTCCCTCCACCACCGGCGCACCGTGGCTGCAGTGTGTACCATCTACAAGATGCACTGCAGCAACTCGCCAAGGCTTCTTCGGCAGCACCTCCCAAACCCGCGACCTCTACCACCTAGAAGGACAAGGGCAGCAGGCGCATGGGAACACCACCACCTCCAAGTTCCCCTCCCAGTCACACACCATCCTGACTTAGAAATATCGGCCATTCCTTCACCGTCGCTGGGTCAAAATCCTGGAACTCCCTCCCTAACAGCACTGTGGGAGCACCTTCACCACACGGACTGCAGCGGTTCAAGAAGACGGCTCACCACCACCTTCTCAAGGGCAATTAGGGATGGGCAATAAATGCTGGCCTTGCCAGCGATGCCCACATCCCAGGAATGAGTTAAAAAAAGTGGAACCATGACAAAGCAGAGCCACATTGTGGAGGATGGGTGAAGAATTGTGGGATCAATAAGAAAAAGACTTGTATTTCTCCAGCTCCTTTCACCACCTCGGGCCGTCCCAAAGCACTTTACAGCCAATGAAGTACTTTTGAACTGTCGTCACTCTTGTAATGCGGGAAATACATTCCTACCGCTCACAGCGGGCGTGTCCGTGCCAACACCACTTGCCCGTTATACGCAATGGCCGGTTATAACAGGGAAGCTGCCATCGCTCATCAGCATCTGCAGCTCCCTGACCCGCCACCTGAACAAACCCCCTTACTGCCAGACATGGAGCCTGATCAAGGACCACAGTGCCGAACCGACCCTGGCTGCGGGGCATCAGGAGACTGGAGGAGGAGAATCTGTTCTTCAGGAACAAGCCATCACCAGGCAGAGCGTCTCTGCAAGATCCAGAGAGGAAGGGAAAACACATAAATCTTAACTCCTTCTCCGAACAACCATTTAAACAACCCGAACACCTAACTGGGGCACTAACTCTCAGCTGCTGTCATTACTGCGCCTTAGGTGATATATTTCTTAAATATAAATACACTTTAAAAACAATACATGTTTTTTTACTCATACAATATCCCAAGTGAGTAGAGCATGGTATTTCTGCCCGAAATAAACCGAGCATTTCAGATGCTGTACCCGGCAACTTTGAAATTGACGTTAATGCAAAAGGGGGTCGCTTTTTGGCCGATATAAGCGGCTGGCTAATTTAAAGGATGATGTTTGAAGTGACGGGGATGGCAGTGTTGAATGCAGATGAGGGATTGAGTCGGATGAGCAGGAACAGCAAGCTGTGGTCATTGTCACACAGGGTGTTCTTTGTGAATTTAACCAGGAAAGTCTCAGGGCAGTGGGTGGGGAGAAAAACTGCTGGGAGTGTCCTGAGCAGGAATGTTGGGAGCGTCATTGTGAGGCCATGATATGTGCCAGGACTTTAGAGAGAATGGAAAGATTAATCGCAATAGGGAGCCATTTGGAAATGTTTCAGTTCTGGACAATACTTCACTGGATTAATTATGTTTCTCCTTTCTAACAGTTAAGCAGCTCATTACCTCCTGGTTGAGAAGTATGAGCTAAGAATGATTATTGAGCTTTGGCCATTTTCTCTCTCGTTACAGTTATTGAATTTTTGCTGCACCAAATCAGCCAAAATAAAATTGATTGACAGAGTCAAATATGACCAAAAATGCAGCAAACACCTCCCTCAAAGGGCGACCGTGGCTCTGGTGGTCCAGCTCTCACTGCTGAGTCGGAAAGCTGTGGGTTCAAGCCCCACTCGAAAACCCCAGCAGATCAGCTAGGCTGGCCCGCCGGTGCAGTCAGGGGGAGATGTTGCTCCTCTCGGGCACACTCTATCTGCTCCTCTGGTTAGGTGGATACTGAAGATACCATGGCACCATCGGAAGAGGAACAAGGAGCTGTCTGTGAGCTGGCCAACATTCCTCCCACAACCAACACCACCATGAAAACATGAAGTGGCTCGTTCATCTTATAGAATCAAACGATCATAGAATCTTACAGCACAGGAGGTCAATCGGCCCATCGTGCCTGTGCCGGCTCTTTGAACGAGCTCTCCAATTAGTCCCACTCCCCCTGCTCTTTCCCCACAGCCCTGCAAATTTTTCCCCTTCAAGTATTTATCCAATTCCCTTTTGAAAGTTACTATTGAATCTGCTTCCACCGCCCTTTCAGGCAGCGCATTCCAGATCACAACAACTCGCTACGTAAAACAATTCCTCCTCATCTCCCCCTCTGGTTCTTTTGCCAATTACCTTAAATCTGTGTCCTCTGGTTACCGACCCTCCTGCCAGTGGAAACAGTTTCTCCTTATTTACTCGATCGAAACCCTTCATGACGACGTCAGCATTAAAAATTAAAGGCAAATATATTTGTAAATGTAATGGGACAGAAACAATCAACTATTCTGTAAAATGAACGGCTCTTTCTGCAGCAGGGTTCATATTAATATGATTTTCTTTCCATGAATAGAGAGAAAAAGTGTTCCGAAAATTGCATATTGTACAATTCCCACTGTCGATTCCAGTGAATAAAGATTTCATTGTACTGTTTGAAGAAGAGCTGGGAACATCTCCCAAAGACCTTTCTGCCTGTTTCATTCCTGGTTTTGGGATCTTCCTGAATGTGGCAGTAATCAGAGACGCAACAAATGGAACTCATTGTGGCTGCGAAATACTTTGAGACCTGATAAAGTGTTACATCATGCAAGTCTTTCTGTTTATGAGAAAATATGTTTGTCTATAGAGGATTAGTTAGCTTTGGGGCTTAGAGATAGCATTCACGGTAATTGTGGTTCGGGGCAATAGCTTCGTGATTAGATAACTTTTGCATAATTCCAAAACACTCCTGAGAGTGATGATTCCTAATACATGCTCATGGAGATATTTGCCACTGACACTGATTTATTTGTTAAGTACTTGTTTGTTGCTTGTTAATCAGTGAAGCATGCGAATGTACTCAGGATTTACTAATGTTCTCCCACTTGTGTTAACTGTCAGCACGGGTGGCAGACTTCCTGTGGTGAGTTACATCGAGTTACATCGAGTTACATCGAGTCTACAGCTCAGAAACAGGCCATTCGACCCAACTGGTCCGTGCCGGTGTTTCTGCTCCACGTGAGCTTCCTCCCACCCCTCGACATCTCACCCTATCCACCATATCCTTCTATTCCTTTCTCCCTCATGTGTTTATCTAGATTCCCTTTAAATGCATCTACGGTAACATAGAAACATAGACATAGAGGATAGGAGCAGGAGTAGGCCATTCGGCCCCTCGAGCCTGCTCCGCCATTCGATGAGATCATGGCTGATCATCCAAACTCAGTACCCTGTACCTGCCTTCTCCCCCATATCCCTTGATCCCCCTTAGCTTTAAGCAATATATCTAACTCATTCTTGAATATATTTAATGACTTGGCCTCAACTACCTTCTGTGGTAGAGAATTCCACAGGTTCACCACTCTATGGGTGAAGAAATTCTTCCTCATTTCTGTCCTAAATGGCTTACCCCTTATCCTTAGACTGTGACCCCTGGTTCTGGACTCCCCAACCATCGGGAACATTCTTCCTGCATCTAGTTTGTCCAGACCTCAACCACTCCCTGTGGTAGCGAGTTCCACATTCTCACCACTCAACGGGTAAAGAAGTTTCTCCTGAGTTCCCGATTGGATTTATTAGTGACTCCCTTATATTGATGGCCTCTAGTTCTGGTGTCCCCCACAGTGGAAACATTTTGTCTGCATCTACTCCATCAAACCCTTTCATAATCTGAAAGACCTCTATCCCGTTACCCCGCCCAGCCTTATCTTTTCGAGAGAAAAGAGCCCCAGCCTGTTCAATTTTTCTAGGTAATTATTCCCTCTCAGTTCTGGGATCATCCTTGTGAATCTTATTTGCACCTTCTCCAGTGCCTCTATATCCTTCTTATAATATGGAGCCCAGAACTGTGCACAGTGCTCCAAGTGCGGTCTAACCAAGGTTCTATACAGGTTTAACATAACTTCTCTGCTTTTTAATTCTATCCCTCTAGAAATTAACCCCAGTGCTTGTTTTTTTTTATGGCCTTATTAACCTGTGTCGCTACTTTTAGTGATTTGTGTATCTGTTCCCCTCGATCCCTTTGCTCCTCTACCCCATTCAGACTCTTATTATCCAAGCAGTGGCCTCCTTATTCTTGCTACCAAAATGCAACACATCACACTTCGCTATATTGAAATTCATTTGCAATTAAACGCTCATTCTGCAAGTTTATTAATATCTTCCTGTATTTTGTCGCAGTCCTCCTCCTGTATTGACTACACCTCCCAATATGGTGCCGTCCGCAAATTTTGAAATTGTTCTTCCGATTCCCAAGTCCAAATCGTTAATGTAAATTGTGAACAACAGAGGTCCCAGCACCGAACCCTGTGGAAAACCACTTCCCACCATTTGCCAGTCTGAGTAGCTGCCTTTAACCCCCACTCTCTGTTTTCTGTTTTGTACATAACAACATAAGAATTAGGAGCAGGAGTCGGCCACACGGCCCCTCGAGCCTGCTCCGCCATTCAATAAGATCATGGCTGATCATCGACCTCAACTCCACTTTCCTGCCCGATCCCCATATCCCTTGATTCCTCCTGAGGTCCCAACCATCACAGAAGCCAGTCTTCAGCCAATTCGATTCACTCCACGTGATATCAAGAAACGGCTGAGTGCACTGGATACAGCAAAGGCTATGGGCCCCGACAATATCCCGACTATCGTGCTGAAGACTTGTGCTCCAGGACTAGCCGCGCCTCTAGCCAAGCTGTTCCAGTACAGCTACAACACTGGCATCTACCCGACAATGTGGAAAACTGCCCAGGTAGGTCCTGTCCACAAAAAGCAGGGCAAATCCAATCCGGCCAATTACCGCCCCATCAGTCTACTCTCAATCATCAGCAAAGTGATGGAAGGTGTCGTCGACAGTGCTATCAAGCAGCACTTACTCACCAATAACCTGCTCACCGATGCTCAGTTTGGGTTCCGCCAGGACCACTCGGCTCCAGACCTCATTACAACCTTGGTCCTAACATGGACAAAAGAGCTGAATTCCAGAGGTGAATTGAGAGTGACTGCCCTTGACATCAAGGCAGCATTTGACCGAGTGTGGCATCAAGGAGCCCTAGTAAAATTGAAGTCAATGGGAATCAAGGGGAAAACTCTCCACTGGCTGGAGTCATACCTAGCACAAAGGAAGATGGTTGTGGTTGTTGGACGTCAATCATCTCAGTCCCAGGACATCACTGTAGGAGTTCCTCAGGGCAGTGTCCTCGGCCCAACCATCTTCAGCTGCTTCACCAATGGCCATCCCTCCATCATAAGGTCAATAATGGAGATGTTCGCTGATGATTGCACAGTGTTCGGTTCCATTCGCAACTCCTCAGATAATGAAGCAGTCCATGCCTGAATGTAGCAAGACCTGGATGACATTCAGGCGTGGGCTGATAAGCGGCAAGTAACATTCACACCACACAATTGCCAGGCAATGAATATCTCCAACAAGCGAGAGTCTAATCACTGCCCCTCGACATTCAACGGCATTACCATCGCCGAATTCCACACCATCAACATCCTGGGGGTTACCATTAACCAGGAACCTTACTAGACCAGCCACATAAATACTGTGGCTACAAGAGCAGGTCAGAGGCTGGTATTCTGCGGCGAGTGTCTCACCTCCTGGCTCCCCAAAGCCTTTCCACCATCTACAAGGCACAAGTAAGGAATGTGATGGAACTCGCTCCACTTGCCTGGATGAGTGCAGCTTCAACAACACTCAAGAAGCTCGACACCATCCAGGAAAAAGCAGTCCGCTTGATTGACACCCCAACCACCATTTAAACATTCACCCCCTCCACCACCGGCGCACCGTGGCTGCAGTGTGTACCATCTACAAGATGCACTGCAGCAACTCGCCAAGGCTTCTTCAGCAGCAGCTCCCAAACCCGCGACCTCTTCCACCTAGAAGGACAAGGGCAGCAGGCTCATGGGAACACCACCACCTCCAAGTTCCCCTCCAACTCACACACCATCCTGACTTGGAAATATATCGTTGTTCCTTCATCGTCACTGGGTCAAAATCCTGGAACTCCCTCCCTAACAGCACTGTGGGAGCACCTTCACCACAAGGTTCAAGAATGCGGCTCACCACCACCTTCTCAAGTGCAATTAAGGATGGGCAATAAATGCTGGCCTTGCCTGGAACGAATAAAAAAAAACGTCCAAAGTCTATCGCTCTCAGCCTTGAATATACTCAACAACTGAGCATCCACAGCCCTCTGGGGTAGAGAATTCCAAAGATTCACAACCCTCTGAGTGAAGAAATTCCTCATCATCTCAGTTTTAAATGCCCGACCCCTTATCCTGACACTATGACCCCTAGTTATAGACTCTCCAGCCAGGGGGAAACAACCTCTCAGCATCTATCCTGTCAATCCCCCTCAGAATCTTATATGTTTTAATGAGATTACTTCTTATTCTTCTAAACTCGAGAGAGTATAGGCCCAATCTACTCAATCTCTCCTCATAGGACAAACCTCTCATCCCAGGAATCAATCTAGTGAACCTTCGTTGCACCTCCTCCAAGGCAAGTATATCCTTCCTTTGATAAGGAGACCAAAACTGTGCACAGTACTCCAGGTGTGGTCTCACCAAAGCCCTGTACAATTGTAGTAAGACTTCCTTACTCTTATACTCCAAGCCCCTTGCAATAAAGGCTAACATGACATTTGCCTTCCTAATTGCTTGCTGTACCTGCATGCTAGCTTTCTGTGTTTCTTGTACTAGGACACCTAAATCTCTCTGAACACCAACATTTAATAGTTTCTCACCATTTAAAAAGATTCTGATTTTCTATTCTTCCTACCAAAGTGAATAACCTCACATTTCCCCACATTATACTCCATCTGCCACCTTATTGCCCACTCACTTAACCTGTCTACATCCCTTTGCACTCTTTGGCCGGAATTTTTATTTTTGCGTCGGGTTGGTTGCATGCGGGCGGCGTTGCGGGTCGGGAACGCAATGTTTTCAGCAACACACTGCTCAGAGCGACTTTCACTTAATGGCCCCAATTGAAAGAGTCATGCACATTTCCTGGGCCTATTAAATGGAGCAGGTCTGATGACGTCATCGATCACTCGTTTCCAGCCCCCATATTTAAAGCAGCCTTGCACTCAACTCGCTTGCTAGATGCGGGTGGAAGTTGTGAACGAAAGGCCACAGGAGAGATAAAACTTTTGAAACATGGATAGCCAAAGGCAGAGGGCTGCACCCATGGTTCTCTGATTCTTCCTCACATGCTCTTGTGGAGGCTGTTAGAGCTTGCAGGGCGGTCCTCTTCCCTGCTGACAGGCAAAAGAGACTTAGCAACAAACAGAGCCTGGCTGGATATAGCTGAGGAGGTCAGCAACAGGGATGTGGTCAGGAGGACCTGGATACAGTGCAGGAAGCACTTCAATGATCTCATGAGGTCAGGAAAGGTGAGTGCCTGTCAACACATCCCCATCACTCTGCCTTCCCAAGCCTACTCCTGCACATCATTCCTCACACCAACATTCCTTGCATGTCCACCCATCCCTCTCTCTCTATGTACATACTCACATCCCCATCTGACTAACCAGCCCTCACACTCACACTCACCCTCATCCTAATGCAATCATAGCAAGTAACACCACAGAAGGAGGCCATTTGGCATTGGCACCCCACTGCCTCATAGTCACCCTCTACAGATGTAACCCATCCATTCCTTACACTCATTTCATCATGCTCACTCAACTTCACATCTTTCCCTCCGTGCAGGAGAAGAGAACCTGCAACAACAGGGAGAGGGAGAGAACCGGAGGTGGCCTTCCAGAGATTGCTCACCTCACAGCAGCAGAGGAGGCAGCTCTGGAAATTT
Source organism: Squalus acanthias (assembly GCA_030390025.1). Taxonomy (NCBI): domain Eukaryota; kingdom Metazoa; phylum Chordata; class Chondrichthyes; order Squaliformes; family Squalidae; genus Squalus; species Squalus acanthias. The sequence continues at coordinate 927,648 of JASTWF010000090.1, read as the reverse complement.
CGGGAACTCGAGAGACGCTGGCGGTGGGAGATGGAGAGAGGGGGCATCCCAGCAACCTGGTGACAGAATCACATCTCATAAAGCCACATCGCATACAACAATCGCCGATATGGTGACTGATGCCAGTGAAATGTCATCATATGCATAATGGTAACGTTACCTATTCTTATTATAACACTTCTAGCTCATCTCTTTACTCTACCACAGGTCCATCAACTTGTCACATGAACTGCTACAAGTATTAGAGGCAAAAAGCAGCACTTCCTTCCCTCTCTACACCAAATTCCAACTCTCACCAAATTCCCAACTTTTACACTCTGTTTATAATGCACTCCTGTATAGTCAGCTTGGTATCCATTCTGCTACTTGTCCCCTGACTCCACATGTTCTGACCTTAGTCATGAGTCTACTATGTGGTACCCTATTGAAGGCCTTTTAAAAATCCAAATATATTACATCTACTGTGTTACCCTTGTCTACTCTTTCTGTTGCTTCTTCAAAGAATTTAGTAAGGTTAGTCAAGCATAACCTTTCCTTTTGAAATCCGTGCTGACGATTCTTTATTAAATTTTCAGTTTCTGGATGTTAAGCTATTGCATCTTTGAATAAAGATTCCATTATCATCCTGCCACTGATGTTAAGCTAACTGGTCTATAGTTCCCTGGATTTGTTCTATCTCCCTTTTTAAATATAGGAATCACATTAGCTGTCCGCCAGTCCTCTGGCACTATTCCCTTTTCTAATGAATTTTTATATACATGTAATAGTGCCTCTGCTATCTTTTCCCTTACTCTTTAATATGCATAGATGCAATCTACCTGGACCTGGGGTTTTATCATCCCTAACTTTAAAATTATTTTATCTATTATCTTCCCCCTTTCTATCTTAAATGTATTTATATATTTTTTCTCTTCTTTTAATGTCATGTTCACCTGATTAGTCTCTCTGGTAAATACTGAGGCAAAATAATGATTTAATTTTTCTGCTATTTTGCTGTCATTAGCTGTGAGTTCATCGTGTGCATCCCTCGGTGGCCCGATCCCTCTCCTGAGTTTTCTTTTGTTATTCATGTGTTTGTAGAATACTTCACTGTTTCTTTTTATATTCCTGGTTAATTTAATTTCATAGTTTCTCTTTGCTTTTCTAATTGTTTCTTGACATTTTTCCTAATCTCTTTGTATTCCCTTGTGTCGCCCTCTCCTTTATTGTCTATATACTTAGTGTCTGCCTTTTTCTTTAGTTTCAATTCTGCCCTTATCTCTTGAGTCATCCATGGTGTTTCATTATTAGCTAGTTTGTTCTTGGTTTTTGGCAGAATATATTTCTCCTGAACTCTGTTTGTCACCATTTTAAATATTTCCCATTACTGTTCTATTTGTTTGTCAATTTTTCCCAGTTTATCTTCCCTTGTTCCATCCTAATCCCCTCAAAATTATCTTTTTTTCAATTTGTTACTTTGGTCTTTCTTAATCATTAGTTTAAACCTTGATATGATGTGATCACTATTGCCCAGATGCTCCCCTAGGTTTACTTCTCTTATCTGCTCTGGGTCAGTTTCCATCACTAGATCCAGCAGTGGTTGCTCTCTTGTTGGGCTTCTTATGTACTGGGTAAGAAAGGAGTCCTGAACACACTGTAAAATCTCCATTCCCTTTTCCCCTTTCACTACCTCCACTTGCCAGTTTATTTGGGGGTAGTTGAAATCTCCCATGATTATTATTCTGTGTCTTATTCTATATCACCAAAAGGAGGAGTCTTTTGGTAAATTCTGTAGCATGGGTGTCACCTCAAGTCTATCAATGCTGGAGAAGGAGCAATGGTGAGATACATGGCCCTTGAGGTTTTAGGCCTTAGGAGATGGACTTGTTAGATTTCAGCCTACTGGATCTTAGCAAGGAACAGTGTGTAATGAGACAACACTCCAGAAAGCATTGGGTCTCAGACCTTCATCAGCTCATGAAACCAACTGAACAATTCTAATATAAAGTGATCCTTGCACTTGACCGACACAAGTTGCAGGCACCAAGAGGAGGCGTCACTCCGATCAGCCGATCGGCAATTCACTTCTCTACCACAACAACAACTGCATTTATACAGCGCCTTTAACGCAGTAAAACGTCCCAGGTGCTTCACAGGAGCGATTATTAGAAAAAATTTGACACCGAGCCACATAAAGAGAAATTAGGACAGGTGACCAAAAGCTTGGTCAAAGGGATAGGATTTAAGGAGCGTTTTAATGGAGGAGAGAGAGGTGGAGAGGATTAGGGAGGGAATTCCAGAGCTTAGGGCCTCGGCAGCTGAAGGCACGGCCGCCAATGGTGGAGCGATGAAATCAGGTGATGCGCAAGAGGCCAGAATGAGAGGAGCGCAGAGATCTCGGGAGGGTTGTGGGGCTGGAGGAGATTACAGAGATAGGGAGGGGCGAGGCCATGGAGGGATTTGAAAACAAGAATGAGAATTTTAAAATCGAGGCATGGCCGGAACGGGAGCCAATGTAGGCTCAGTGAACACAGGGGATGATTGGTGTCATCTTCTGCTGTGTGAATTTCAGCAGCACCATTTCCAAGGACAGTCTTGTGATGTTTCCCGAGTATAAGGAGCCACTAGTTGCCATCATGTCACCATTCAGGCACCTTATCAGCAACAAGGCTGACGTCACTCTCGATGCTCAGATGGTATGTTAGCACTGGAAAATAATAATGTAAGTTAATCCTTGTTTTCCTGGAAGTGTTTGTGATGTACATGTTTAGGAGAACCGAGGCTTCTTCTACTGTTTCTAGGGTATGTGCAATGCTGCCAAGGCCGGCATTTATTGCCCTTTCCTAGTTGCCCCGAGAAGGTGGTGGTGAGCTGCCGCCTTCTTGAACCGCTGCAGTCCGTGTGGTGAAGGAGCTTCCACAGTTGCTGTTAGGGAGGGAGTTCCAGGACTTTGACCCAACAATCTGGGAATCTTCCTTTTGGTTTCCTGCAGTGTCCCACTCCCAATATATCTCGCTGTTGGTTTCCTGCACTGCTTTATTCCTATTGTGTTCTGGGAAATGCTGCTGTCATTTTGTGCTTCAGAACCAACTCCATTTCCAGGAAAAGTTTATCTCTGGTTTTACCTCTACCTCGCTGCCCAAACAGTTTTGCACCGATTCCCATGACTAACATTGTTCTGGCGCTTGTACTCTGTCTTTCAGTTTATGTACCTAGACTCTGTTATTTGGGTACATGAGTAACGCAATCAAAGAGAAGCAGTCCCTTTGAAAGATTTGGTTGATAAATTTTATGCAGAATTGCACAGGGGCCAAAATACAGCAGATCCATGTAGAAAGGCACGATACACTAAAGGTACCACAAAGGGAGTAGGAGTAACATTCTGCATGGACAAAACATGCTCCAGTCTCAGTTTTTCCACACTGAGACTGATACACTGACACTCTGTTTGGAGCACAAGATTGATTGGACTGTTAAGTTGCATGAGATAATGTTTAATATGGGAACACATTCAAAAGCACGTCGGTAATTGATCAAGATTATTGCCTTCAGGCCAATGAGTCACAGGCCTGTGTGTGGATGGTATAGAATGCTCGTTTAGTATTCATCTCTTGCAGGTTTCTATGGGAAAATGTTTGTGTTGCCAACGTTTAATAAACAGCTTTGGGCTGAATCTTTGATGCGCTGGCTGCAATTAAAAAGGTTCTGGGGGAGGAAAGGACTTGAATTTCTCTGCGAATGAGTTAGAGGGTCACGGCTTGGTTTCCCGAGATTGTAACTAACTCGCAGGAACGTGTCACCGTGTCTTGTACGAGATTCGAATCGCTCGGACGCGCGCACATCTGATCAACCAATCAGAAAGCAGCTGCAACGATGGTGCGGAGCCATTTATCAAGAGCCGCTGAGCGAGCTGCGATCTGCAGTGGCTGAAATCACCACGCAGCACGTGAAGCCCACGTGGGCTTCAGCAAATCAGCTCAGCTGGTAGGACAGCAAATTCTATGTACCCAGAAGACCCGGCATTTGCTCAACATCTCCTCCTCCTCCTCCTCCTCTTTTTTTCAAAATTAGCGCTGCAAATTTCCTCAGGTCCCCGCCCCCGCTCTGTCCCCATAACTTCGACGGAGGATTGGCGGAGACCCTTTTTAAAAGACACAAGGAAATTCACCCCCTTAAATTTCACATTTATATAGACAACACCTTGATGTTGTTCGAATTTTTACTGTTAGGCACCTAGGGTTGGAAGAACATAAGAACATAAGAAATAGGAGCAGGAGTCGGCCATTTGGCCCCTCGAGCCTGCTCCGCCATTCAATGAGATCATGGCTGATCTTCTACCTCATCTCCACTTTCCTGCCCGATCCCCATATCCCTTGATTCCCTCAATAACCAAAAATCTAGCGATCTCTGTCTTGAATATAATCAACAACTGACTCTTTGGGGTAGAGAATTCCAAAGATTCACCACCCTCTGAGTGAAGAAATTTCTCCTCATCTCAGTCCTAAATGGCCGACCCCTTATTCTGAAACTGTGACCCCTGGTTCTAGACTCCCCAGCCAGGGGAAACATCCTCCCTGCATCTACCCTGTCAAGCCCTGCAAGAATTTTGTATATTTCAATGAGATCACCTCTCTTTCTTCTAAACTCTAGAGAATATAGGCCTAGTCTACTCAATCTCTCCTCATAGGACAATCCCCCCATCCCAGGAACCAGTCTGGTGAACCTTCGTTGCACTCCCTCTATGACAAGTATATCCTTCCTTAGGCAAGGTGGCCAAAACTGTACACAGTACTCCAGGTGTAGTCTCACCAGGGCCCTATGTAATTGCAGTAAGACGTCTTTACTCTTATACTCAAATCCTCTTGTAATAAAGGCTAACATACCATTTGCTTTCCTAATTGCTTGCTGTACCTGCATATTAACTTTCAGTGATTCGTGTACAAGGACACCCGGGTCCCTCTGAACACCAACATTTCCCAATCTCTCACCATTTAAAAAATAGTCTGCTTTTCTATTTTTCCTTCCAAAGTGGATAACTTCACATTTCTCCACATTATATTCCATTTGCCTTGTTCTTGCCCACTCACTTAGCCTGTCTATATCCCCTTGAAGCATCTTTGCATCCTCCTCACAACTTACATTCCCACCCAGCTTTGTATCGTCAGCAAACAACATCAGGATAAGGTTAGTTACACAAGCACCAAGCGATCCTTGCTAGGCTATGGGGAAAGAGTGGGTGGGTGGGACTAATTGGATAGTCGGCACAGGCTCGACGGACCCAATGGCCTCCTTTCGAGCTGTAAGATTCTGTGATTGTGTTTACTTCAGAAAGTATAATTTTGACACATCTGTAAATACATCTGCAGCTTGTGAACCCCTTTTAATTTGCTCTCGAGTTTGACAGACTGTTGTCTGTGGGAAAGTAAAATGTAGTCCCGCCCATTGGAAGAGGCTGAGGTCAGCAGTCCTGTTCCCGTGAAGCACCTTGGGACGTTTTACTACGTTAAAGGCAAGTTGTTGCAGTTGTTGTTGTGTACATAATCGTTCACAGTGCAGTGTGAGCATTTTTATGGAATTGTGTGGTTCTTGGTGTGTGTTGGGGCACAGCTTATTTCTCCAGCCACCTTGGCCAAAGTCAGATACAGGGGTTTGAAGAGAAGGGCACGGTTTTTCGATTTGAAGGACACTGAGTGCAATTTCCCTCCCAGCCCCTCCACAGGAAGGCTCGGTTTGTGCATTTCCGTTACTCGTTGGGTTCAATGAGTGGGTGAATTTCCCCTCGTGTCTGCCAGCTGCAGGTTAGGTTCCAACACTCTGACTCCTCCCAGTCCCAATCTACCTCCGGGCTGGGTCAGCCTGGCGAGAAACTCTCTGTGGAAGTGGTAACAGGGCACTTAGAAAATCAGAATATCATTAGGCACAGTCACCATGGTTTTATGAAAGTGACATTGTGTTTGACAAATTTATTAGAGTTTATTGAGGATGCAGCTAGGAGGGTAGATGAAGGGGAACCAGTAGATGTGGTATATTTAAATTTCCAAAAGACATTTGATAAGGTGCCACATAAAAGGTCGTTACGCAATATAAGGGCTGATGGGGTTGGGGGTAATATAGTAGCATGAATAGAGGATTCGTTAACGGACATAAAACAGAGAGTAGGGATAAACGGATCTTTTTCAGGTTGGCAGGATGTAACTAATGGGGTGCTGCAAGGATCAGTGTTGGGGCCTCAGCTATTTACAATCTATATTAATGACCAAGATGAAGGGACCGAGTGTAATGTATCCAAGTTTGCTGATGATACAAAGCTAGGTGGGAAAGTAAGCTGTGAGGAGGACACAAAGAGTCTACAAAGGGATATAGACAGGTTAAGTGAGTGGGCAATAAGGTGGCAGATGGAGTATAATGTGGGGAAATATAAGGTAGGAAGAATAGAAAAACAGAATATTTTTTAAATGGCGAGAAACTATTAAATGTTGGTATTCAGAGAGATTTAGGTGTCCTCATACAGGAAATACAGGGAATTAGCATACAGGTACAGCAAGGCAAATGGCATGTTGGCCTTTATTGCTAGAGGTTTGGAGTACAAGAGTAAGGAAGTCTTGCTACAATTGTGCAGGACTCTGGTGAGACCGCACCTGGAGTACTGTGCACAGTTTTGGCCTCCTTATCTGAGCCTTAGAGATGGTGCAACGAAGGTTCACTAGATTGATTCCTGGGACGAGAGGGTTGTCCTATGAGAAGAGATTGAGTAGATTGGGCCTATACGCTCTGGATTTTAGAAGAATGAGAGGTGATCTCATTGAAACTTACAAGATTCTGACGGGGCTTGACAGGGTAGATGCTGAGAGGTTGTTTCCCCTGGCTGGAGTGTCTAGAACCAGGGGTCACAGTCTCAGGATAGGGGTCGGCCATTTAAGACTGAGATGAGGAGGAATTTCTTCACGCAGAGGGCTGTGAATCTTTGAAATTCTCTACCCCAGAGGGCTGTGGATGGTCAGTCGTTGAGTATATTCAAGGCTGAGATCGATAGATTTTTGGACTCTAGGGGAATCAAGGGATATGGAGATCGGGCGGGAAAGTGGAGTTGAGGTAGAAGATCAGCCGTGATCTTATTGAATGGCGGAGCAGGCTCGAGGGGCCGAATGGCCGACTCCCGCTCCTAATTCTTTTGTTTTTATGTTCTATCGTTTCCTGCTCATGACTCCTTGTAAAAGTTTATGTCGGGTCCTGTCGACACCATGCGTAGGTTAAACGAGTCTGCGCGGTTTTGGGTGAGGGTTCGTGGCGCCTCCTCAGGAGAGAAGGTGGATGCCGTGGCTGGTCACCTCCCAGCGGCTACAGGTGGGTAAGTGACCTGGGCGGTTTCAACTGACCACCACCACCCCCGCCCAGCTTCTGCTGGACGTGTTACAATCACCTCTCACATGGTCTATGCTGATAGGATACTTGAAAATGTAGTAAACAGTGAGGAGGACAGTAACAGACTTCAGGAGGACACAGACAGGCCAGTGAAATGGGCAGACACGTGGCAGATGAAATTTAATGTAGAGAAGTATGAAGTGATGCATTTTGGTAGGAAGAATAAGGAGAGGCAATATAAACTAAAGGGTACAATTCTAAAGGGGGTGCAGGAACAGAGAGACCTGGGGGTGTAAGTGTGCAAGTCTTTGAAGGTGGCAGGACAAGTTGAGAAAGCTGTTAAAAGGCATATGGGATCCTGGGCTTTATAAATAGAGGAATAGAGTATAAAAGCCAGGAAGTTATGCTAAACCTTTATAAACACTGGTTAGGCCCCAGCTGGAGTATTGTGTCCAATTCTGGGCACCGCACTTTAGGAAGGATATCAAGGCCTTGGAGATTATCAAACAAAATTTGACACCGAGCCACATAAGGAGAAATTTGGGCAAGTGACCGAAAGCTTGGTCAAAGAGGTAGGTTTTAAGGAGCGTCTTAAAGGAGGAGAGAGGCGGAGAGGTTTAGGGAGGGAATTCCAGAGTTTCAGGCCTTGACAGCTGAAGGCACGGCCGCCAATGGTGGAGAGATTAAAATCAGGGATGGGCAAGAGGCCAGATTTAAACAAGCGCAGAAATTTCAGGGGGTTGTGGGGCTGGAGGAGATTACAGAGACAGGGAGGGGCGAGGCCATGGAGGGATTTGAAAACAAAGATGAGAATTTTAAAATCGAAGCGTTGCTTAACTGGGAGCCAATGTAGGTCAGCGAGCACAGGGGTGATGGGTGAACGGGACTCGGTGCGAGTTAGGACACGGGCAGCCGAGTTTTGGATGACCTCACGTTTATGTAGGGTAGATCGTGGGAGGCCAGCCAGGAGTGCGTTGGAATAGTCAAGTCTCGAGGCAACAAAGGCATGGATGAGGGTTTCAGCAGCGGATGAGCGGAGGCAAGAGCGGAGACGGGCAATGTTACAGAGGTGGAAGTGGGCAGTCTTAGTTATGCTGCGGATATGTGGTCGGAAGCTCATTTCAGGGTCAAATATGACACCAAGGTTGCGAACAGTGTGGTTCAGCCTCAGACAGATGCCAGGGAGAGGGATGGAGTCAGTGGACCCATGACACTATGACTCAGAGGCAAGCGTGCTACCCACTGAGCCACAGCTGACACCTGGTAGTCCCGGACAAGAACCACCAATGCTAGCTTACCCTTTGTAGAATACAAAAACATCTTGCGTTGAAAGAGAGGAATTAATTTCCAAATTCGATGGAGTGGGGTTCACTGTGCTCAGTTTCAGGCTGAGTTGTGTTTCTCTAAAGGAGGGGGACGGTGTGTACTGCGGGTTCGAATTTGCGAGGATGCTGTGTTGAGCTGGCAGGGACCGTGGGATTGAGTTGGAGACTGTTCACTTTGCCGCAGTCTAACATTATGTTGTGTCAAAGAAAATTAATGTTCATGTAACGAGCTTCAAATCATATCGCAGTGCTTCAAAACGGCTTTAGAGAGAATATTCTAAAGGAAATATTAATGGCATCTGCTTATGCGGAAGAGCTAGTAAAAGCCAAGATGTCTCCATGGAAACGCTCACAACTTATCAAAGAGGCTGCAGATACCTCATTAGTTCCACTCACTTTCCAAATCCAATGCTGTATGAAGATGATTTCCGTGTAGGATTTTACACAGATCTATCACAAGGGAGATATTCGGAAAAACACTCTCTTCCGTGGCAATAAAACACCCCCTTTCCAGACTGTTTCCAGAAATCTCTATCCATCGAGAAACGTCCTCCTCCTTTGAACAATATCTCCAGCCCCAGCAGTGTCCCCCAGATCCCATGGCCTTTTACCCTGGTCTCCATAATGGAAAAGAAAGATCGGGCAGGCTGCAGATTCACGACCGCCCAAGACAATGCTCACTCTCCTGGCCCTGGCTTTCTATCTAGGCGGCTGGGAGTTTGGCTCCGCAATATGTCCACTAGCACAGTGAGACCCTCAGAATTTAGATAGGTAAGGAGGTAGGCAGGGAGGTAGGGAAGAACTCCATTTATATAGCGCCTTTCACTACCTCAGGACGTTCCTAAGCGCTTTACAACCAACAAAAGACGGCACCTCTGACAGTGCGGCGCTCCCTCAGTACTGACCCTCCGACAGTGCGGCGCTCCCTCAGTACTGCCCCTCCGACAGTGCGGCGCTCCCTCAGTACTGCCCCTCCGTCAGTGCAGCGCTCCCTCAGTACTGCCCCTCTGACAATGCTGCGCTCCCTCAGTGCTGCCCCTCCGACAGTGCGGCGTTCCCTCAGTACTGCCCCTCCGACAGTGCAGCACTCCCTCAGTACTGCCCCTCCGACAGTGCTGCGCTCCCTCAGTGCTGCCCCTCCGACAGTGCGGCGTTCCCTCAGTACTGCCCCTCCGACAGTGCAGCACTCCCTCAGTACTGCCCCTCCGGCAGTGCTGTGCTCCCTCAGTACTGCCCCTCCGTCAGTGTGGTGCTCCCTCAGTACTGCCCCTCCGACAGTGCAGCGTTCCCTCAGTGCTGCCCCTTCGACAGTGCTGCGCTCCCTCAGTACTGCCCCTCCAACAGTGCGGCGCTCCCTCAGTACTGCCTCTCCGACAATGCTGCGCTCCCTCAGTACTGCCCCTCCGACAGTGCAGCACTCCCTCAGTACTGCCCCTCCGACAATGCAGTGCTCCCTCAGTACTGACACTCTGACAGTGCAGCGCTCCCTCAGTACAGCCCCCCCGACAGTGCAGCGCTCCCTCAGTACTGCCCTTCCGACAGTGCAGCGCTCCCTCAGTACTGCCCCTCCGACAGTGCGGCACTCCCTCAGTACTGCCCCTCCGACAGTGCGGCGCTCCCTCAGTACTGCCCCTCCGACAGTGCGGCGCTCCCTCAGTACTGCCCCTCCGACAGTGCGGCGCTCCCTCAGTACTGCCCCTCCGACAGTGCGGCGCTCCATCAGTACTGCACTGGGAGTGACTGTCTGAAGTGGGGCTGAAACCCATGACCTTCTTTTGTCTTTCAGACGAGATGTTAAACCGTGGCCCCATCTGCCCTCTCAGGTGGACGTAAAAGATCCCACGGCCACTATTTCGAGGAAGAGCAGGGGAGTTCTCCCCGGTGTCCTGAGGCCAATATTTATCCCTCGGCCAACATCACTAAACAGATTATCTGGTTAATTATCTCTTTGCTGGTTATGGGAGCTTGCTGTGCACAAATTGACAGTTGCGTTTCCTACATTACAACAGTGACCACACTTCAAAATTGGCTGTAAAATGTTTGGGGAAATCCTGAGGCCGTGAGAGGTGATTATATAAACGCACCTCTTCCTTTCCTTATTCCCTGACCCAGAGGAGAAATTGCTCCGACTGAGCCACAGCTGACACTTTCATTAAGTGTAGATTTAATTCCGTGTATTTTTCCGTTCACTCAGACACAAATCAGTTTTTTACACCGAGATATGTCCGACTGTCATTTCATTCCTGGTGATTCTTCGCAGCGGCTTGCAGTTGCTGGGATTTCTCTGGTATTTGACACTTTTCCATTAATTTTATAATATTGATCTCAGAGACAGTCAGGGAATGAGGCCTCAAAATAAAAATGAATTCCAATTTTCTGAAGCAAATAGTTTGTGCGTTGCCGGAGTTTGCTGAGTAATTGTGTCAATAACAAACGGTGTCAGTCCAGGGTCTGTAATAATATTTCAGTTTCATGGAACAGCGAGTAATCAAATTTACTCACTGCACGTGGAGAGGGGTCCAACTACCAGACTGAGGCGATCCTTACAGTTAGGATGCGTCAATCTAGGCAAAGGGCCCAATATAGGCCATGTCACTGTGTACAGGGGAGTGGATAGCTGGAACTCTCTCCCCCCAAAAGGCCGTGGGGTCAATTGAAATTTTCAAGACCGAGATCGATAGATTTTTATTGGGTAAGGGTATCGTGGGATCTGGAGCAAAGGTGTTAAATGGAGTTGAGGTGCAGAGCAGTCATGATCTGATTGAATGACGGAGCATCTACAAGATGCACTGCAGCAACTCGCCAAGGCTTCTTCGGCAGCACCTCCCAAACCCGCGACCTCTTCCACCTAGAAGGACAAGGGCAGCAGGCGCATGGGAACACCACCACCTCCAAGTTCCCCTCCAAGTCACACACCATCCTGACTTGGAAATATATCGGCCGTTCTTTCATCGTCGCTGGGTCAAAATCCTGGAACTCCCTCCCTAACAGCACTGTGGGAGTACCTTCACCACACAGACTGCAGCGGTTCAAGAAGGCGGCTCACCACCACCTTCTCAAGAGCAACTAGAGATGGGCAATAAATGCTGGCCTTGCCAGCGACACCCACATACCGTGAATGAATAAAAAAAAAGGTTTGAGTGGCTGAAAGCCTCCTCTTGTTCCCCTGTTGCAAGAATTCTGACTGTCTAATCTGCACGCTGCCAGACATTCTGCCCCCTAGCCCGAAAGCTGCACAACTTCACAAAGGGCCAGTTATCAGGAACTTAAACAACTCTCCACAGTTAGTGGAAGAGATGGATGGGCTTTGATGGGAGAGTTAGGGGACTGGAGGGATGGGCTTCAATGGGAGAGTTAGGGTACTGGAGGGATGGGCTTCGATGGGAGAGTTAGGGGACTGGATGGATGGGCTTGAATGGGAGAGTTAGGGGACTGGAGGGATGGGCTTCGATGGGAGAGTTAGGGGACTGGAGGGATGGGCTTCGATGGGAGAGTTGGGGGACTGGAGGGATGGACTTCGATGGGAGAGTTCGGGGACTGGAGGGATGGACTTCGATGGGACAGTTCGGGGACTGGAGGGATGGACTTCAATGGGAGAGTTAGGGGACTGGATGGATGGGCTTGAATGGGAGAGTTAGGGTACTGGAGGGATGGGCTTCGATGGGAGAGTTTGGGTGCTGGAGGGATGGGCTTTGATTAAAGAGTTAGGGTACTAGAGGGATGGGCTTTGATGGGAGTTGTCCTGTAGGCAAAAAAAGGTCAAAAAAAGTTCATGAATGATTGTTGGGTGGTCAGAAAGAGAATGAAATCTCCTCCTGGCTCCACAAAAGGCCCAGTGATGTCATGACCCTCTGTGGCCCTCCCCCAGGATCTGCCCAAACCCCCCCCCACCCTCACCCAGACCGCTGGATTTTTTGGGCCCCTCCAATCGGTGAACTTCTTTCTAAGAGAGTGGTGATAATGTGGAACTTGCTGCCACAGAGAGTAGCAGAAGCAGACAGCATTGATGTATTTATGGAGGTTCAGTCATTGAGTATATTCAAGAAGAGAGCGATAGATTTTTGGATATTAAGGGAATCAAGGGATATGGGGATAGTGCAGGAAAGTGGAGTTGAGGTAGAAGATCAGCCGTGATCTCATTGAATGATGGAGCAGGCTCGAGGGGCCAAATGGCCGACTTCTGCTCCTATTTCTTATGTTCTTGTGTTCTTAAGGGGAGGCTTGACAAGGCCATGTTCTGAGCATTTCGACAGGAGGAGGGTACCGTTGGAGTTGGCTTTCCCTACCCCCTCTCTGCCGATCACACCTCCCAGAGGTCTGTGTCCTTTCCAACTCTGCCGTTAAGGTCACCAAGGAGGATCAGCTTGTCGCCCGTTGGGACTCGGGACAGGGATTGTTCGACGCTGGAGTAGAATTCCTCTTTGGTCTCGCCTGTGGCTTCAAGTGTTGGGGCGTACGCACTGATGACCATAGCGCACTGGTTCCGGGCTAGGGTGAGCCGAAGAGTCATGAGGCGCTCGTTTATACCGCAGGGGGAGTCTCTGAGATGCCCAACTAGTTCATTTTTTATGGCAAAGCCTATCCCATGGAGGCGGCGTTCTTCTTCAGGTTTGCCTTTCCAGAAGAAGGTGTAACCACCGCCTTGCTCCTTGAGCTGGCCTTCCCCTGCCCGCCAGGTCTCGCTTAGGGCAGCGATGTCAATGTCGAAACGTCTGAGCTCCCGGGCAACGATAGCAGTACGACGTTCCGGTCCGTCACTGTTGGGGTTGTCCATGAGGGTCCTGATGTTCCAGGTCCCAAACTTCATTTTAAAGGGTGGAAGATGCCTGTGCGTGAATTTTTTTAACGTGGGGTGGCCGTTACACACCAGCTACTACACGGGTTTGACCAGGATTGGAGACCAGGCTCTGCTACATTGGCCTAGCACACACACACAAACATACTCCTGCTGTCCTCCTCCCTCCTTCCTGCAGGTCCTCTCTGCCTGGGTTTCGTAGGATGCATTGTGGTCCTCCCGACCTCGCTGTTGGCCCGTGCCGCACCTTCCCTGGGCCCCGACCCCGCTGCTGGTCCACGCTGCGCCACTCCTTGGCCTTGACCTCGCTGCTGGGCTCGTCCTCGCTCCTGGGTCCCGGCCTCGGACATGAATGATGTTGTCCCTCACAGGATCAAATTAGCACTGATATTCTCGCAATCCCTGGCTCCAAGCTCCACTCGTGATCCACTAGTCACTAGATCACTAGTCTAGTGGAGAAGCGTAGTCTTGACGGCAGAGAGATCTGGGAATTTGGGAGCTAAGTTCAACACCTTCACCGAAGTGTACGAGAGCATGGGCCTTACACTAAACATCCGTAAGACAAAGGTCCTCGACCAACCTGCCCCCACCACACAGTACTGCCCCCCGATTATCAAAATCTACGACAAGGCCTTTGACAACGTGGACCACTTTCCATACCTCAGGAGCCTACTGTCAACAAGGGCAGACGTCGCCTGAGGAAGTGAGTTTTTGAAGACCAGGACCTCAAACCCGGCACTAAGCTCATGGTCTACAGAGCAGCAGTGATACCCGCCCTCCTGTATGCCTCAGAGACATGGACCATGTACAGCAGGCACCTCAAAGCACTGGAGAGGTACCACTAACGCTGCCTCTGCAAGATCCTGCAAATCCATTGGCAGGCAAGATCCTGCAAATCCATTGGCAGGACAGGTGCACCAACGTCAGTGTTCTCGCTCAGGCCAACATCCCCAGTATCGAAGCTTTGACCACGCTCCCTCAGCTCCGATGGACGAGTCACATTGTCCGCATGCCCGATACGAGACTCCCAAAACAAGCGCTCTACTCGGAGCTCCAACACGGCAAGAGAGCCCCAGGTGGACAGAGGAAACGCTTCAAGGACACCCTCAAAGCCTCCTTGAAAAAGTGTAACATCCCCACCGACACCTGGGAATCCCTGGCCCAAGACCGCACAAAGTGGAGGAGAAGCATCCGGGAAGGCGCCGAACACCTCGAGTCTCTTCGCCGGGAGCAAGCAGAATATATATATAGTGTATAAAATTCTGACAGGTCTAGACAGACTAGATGCAGAAGGAATGTTTCCCTTGGCGGGTGAGAACAGAACTAGAGGACATAATTTAAGGATAAGGGCTAAACCATTTAGGACAGAAATGAGGGGGAATTTCTTCACTCAGAGGGTGGTGAACCTGTGGAACTCATTGCCACAGAGGGCAGTGTACGCCAGCTCATTAAATATATTTAAGAGGGAATTAGATGTATTTCTACAGGCAAAAGGGGTTAAGGGTTACGGAGAGAAGGCGGGGACGGGATACTGAATTGGAGGATCAGCCATGATCTCATTAAATGGCGGAGCAGGCTCGAAGGGCCGGATGGCCTACTCCTGCTCCTATCTTCTATGTATCTATGTATCTATGTAGAAGCCAAGCGCAGGCAGCGCAAGGAGCGCACGTCAACCCAAGAACCCCACCCACCCGCCCCTTCAACCACCTGTGACAGAGACTGTAGGTCCCGCATTGGACTCATCAGTCACCTGAGAACTCATTTTTAATGTGGAAGCAAGTCATCCTCGGTTCCGAGGGACTGCCTAAGAAGAAGAAGAAGAAGAAGGGGAGGCTTGCTACTTACATGAGCTAGATGGGAATAGAGGGATATGGGGGCAGGGTGGGAAGTGGTAATGAGAGAGAAGGCTCGTGTGGAGCATAAACACTGGGATAGACCAGTTGGGCCGAATGGCCTGTTTCTGTGCTGTAGATTCTTTGTAAATCTATGTAGCTCACTGGCAGAATGGTGATGAGAATTGGCCGGGCTACTTGCCGATGGCATCAGGTGGCCTATAGACACACTCCACCCTCCTTCTGCCCTCTGTCCAGCCGCACTCTCCTGCCCTTCGTGCCCTCCATCCGTCTGCCCTCCATCAGCCCTCCCTCCACCCTCCCTCAGCGCTCCCTCCACCCTCCCTCAGCCCTCCCTCCACCCTCCCTCCGCCCTCCCTCCACCCTCCCTCAGCCCTCCCTCCGCCCTCCCTCAGCCCTCCCTCCGCCCTCCCTCAGCCCACCCTCCCTCCGCCCTCCCTCCGCCCTCCCTCAACGCTCCCTCCACCCTCCCTCAGCCCTCCCTCCGCCCTCCCTCAGCCCTCTCTCCACCCTCCCTCAGCGCTCCCTCAGCCCTCTCTCCACCCTCCCTCAGCGCTCCCTCAGCCCTCCCTCAGCCCTCTCTCCACCCTCCCTCAGCGCTCCCTCAGCCCTCCCTCCACCCTCCCCCCATCCTCCCTCAGCGCTCCCTCCACCCTCCTTCCACCCTCCCCCATCCTCCCTCAGCCCTCCCTCCGCCCTCCCTCAGCCCTCCCTCCGCCCTCCCCGTCCTCCCTCTGCCCTCCCTCCGCCCTCCCCCCGTCCTCCCTCAGCACTCCCTCCACCCTCCCTCCACCCTCCCCCATCCTCCCTCAGCCCTCCCTCCGCCCTCCCTCAGCCCTCCCTCCGCCCTCCCCCTGTCCTCCCTCAGCCCTCCCTCCGCCCTCCCTCCGCCCTCCCCCCGTCCTCCCTCAGCCCTCCCTCCGTCCTCCCTCAGCCCTCCCTCCGCCCTCCCTCAGCGCTCCCTCAGCCCTCCCTCCGCCCTCCCCCGTCCTCCCTCCGCCCTCCCCCCATCCTCCCTCAGCCCTCCCTCCGCCCTCCCTCAGCCCTCCATCCGTTCTCCCCGTCTGCTCTTCTCCCTCCGCCTATCCTCCTCCGCCCTCTCCCTCCCCCCGCCCTCCGTCCTCCCTCTGTAACCCTCTGCCTGCCCAAAATCCATTGAAACTCAGAATGGATCCCGAGGTATTATCCACCTTGACAATGCCGTTCGCGATGGGTTGGTCTGCAATTTATGTTTTTGAGATTCGTATATCCAGATGCAAAGATTTCTCAGATAAATGAACGGCCAATGCCTTACTGATGAGGTCAAGTGGCTGACCAGCAGTTTATTAGAAGCTGGTTAAGTCGGATGATTCTAGGCAGCTTTTGATGCGTTGCCAGTGGATTAACTGTGGCAGGAGATGTGAAACTGACTGCGTCTGTTCTTTCAGAATAATCAGCCAATTTGTTGCCTTAAAGCCTCTAAACCACAGCAGGAGAAAGTGGAAACCCGCCTTTCGACCATATTGCAGCTTGTACCCAGAGAAGGATTGAGTGACATCCCAGCTATGGGCGATTCTCACCTACAGGAAAAACACAGCCAGAAACCTGGCCCAGATCTATCGGAATTACTTATACAAGTGATGAGGAGCTTGAAGAGGCGCTGATCTGTGAAACCATCCATCGGCTGCTCAACACACACCACATACAACAAGATCCTTGGTGGCCTCGGTAAGACAGGAACAGCAACAAAAACTCTGTCCAAGAAAAGGAGCTGAATTCCTGCTCGGAGTTCCGGGTAATTCCAGCCCGCTGTCAGCAACAGTGCGAGCGATTGGCCAGGCCAAAGAGAGCAATAAAGGGTCAAAGGTTAGATAACGCTGAGCGATGTGAATTAATGCTATGGATCATCATAGAATCATAGAATCACACAGCACAGGAGGAGGCCATTCGGCCCATCGTGTCTGTGCCGGCTCTGTGAACGAGCTCTCCAATTAGTCCCACTCCCCCTGCTCTTTCCCCACAGCCCTGCACATTTTTCCCTTCAAGTATTTATCCAATTCCCCTTTTGAAAGTTACTATTGAATCTGCTTCCACCGCCCTTTCAGGCAGCGCATTCCAGATCACAGCAACTCGCTGTGTGAAAAAATGTTTCCTCATCTCCCCTCTGGTTCTTTTGCCAATCACCTTAAATCTGTGTCCTCTGGTTACCGACCCTCCTGCCACTGGAAACAGTTTCTCCCTCTCTACTCTCTCAAAACCCCTTGTTATTGTGGATGAAGGCAGTCCCAATTTCCTCTTTCCAAATGCTATTTTATTCACTGTCCATCTAAGCAGTCAGTTTAAGAGTGAACAATAAGAATCTAAAGGAGTGGAACTGTACGACTTAATTCCTTAACCCCCGCAACCCCCCACCCCAAACCATTCTGTAGGACACAATGGCAGGTTAAGTAATGCGTACATAAATCTAATGAAAATTAAGCCTATAGCCTTCAATAAATGCTTCTTCGTCTTAGGCAGTCCCTTGGAACCGAGGATGACTTGCTTCCACGCTAAAAATGAGTTCTCAGGTGACTGATGAGTCCAATGCGGGACCTACAGTCTCTGTCACAGGTGGGGCAGATGGTGGTTGAAGGGGCGGGTGGGTGGGGTGCTTGGGTTGACGTGCGCTCCTTCCGCTGTTTGCGCTTGGCTTCCACTTGCTCCCGGTGAAGAGACTCGAGGTGTTCGGCGCCTTCCCAGATGCTTCTCCTCCACTTTGTGCGGTCTTGGGCCAGGGATTCCCAGGTGTCAGTGGGGATGTTGCACTTTTTCAAGGAGGCTTTGAGGGTGTCCTTGAAGCGTTTCCTCTGCCCACCTGGGGCTCTCTTGCCGTGTCGGAGCTCCGAGTAGAGCGCTTGTTTTGGGAGTCTCGTATCGGGCATGCAGACAATGTGACCCGTCCATTGGAGCTGATCGAGCGTGGTCAAAGCTTCAATGCTGGGGATGTTGGCTTGAGCGAGAACACTGACGTTGGTGCGCCTATCCTGCCAATGGATTTGCAGGATCTTGCGGAGGCAGCGTTGGTGGTACCTCTCCAGTGCTTTGAGATGCCTGCTGTACATCGTCCATGTCTCTGAAGCATATAGGATGGCGGGCATCACTTCTGCGCTGTAAACCATGAGATTGGTGCTGGGTTTGAGGTCCTGGTCTTCAAACACTCTCTTCCTCAGGCGACCGAAGGCTGCACTGGCACACTGAAGGTGGTGTTGGACCTCATCATCGACGTCTGCCCTTGTTGACAGTAGGCTCCCGAGGTATGGAAAGTGGTCCATGTGGTTTCAAGGCCTTGTCGTGTATTTTGATAATCGGGGGCAGTACTGTGTGGCGGGGGCAGGTTGGTAGAGGACCTTTGTCTTACGGATGTTTAGTGTAAGGCCCATGCTCTCGTACGCTTCGGTGAAGGTGTTGACGATGGTTTGGAGTTCGACCTCCGAGTGAGCGCAGACACAAGCGTCATCTGCATACTGTAATTCGACGACAGAGGATGGGACGACCTTGGATCTGGACTGGAGGCGACGGAGGTTGAACAGTTTCCCGTTTGTTCTGTAAATTAGCTCCTCTCCAGCGGGGAGCTTACTGAGGGTGAGATGGAGCATTGCAGCAAGGAAGATCGAGATCAGCGTTGGTGCGATGACATAGCCTTGCTTGACCCCGGTCTGTACATGAGTTGGGTCTGTGGTGGAACCGTTGGTCAGGATCATGGCTTGCATGTCGTCGTGAAGCAGGCGGAGGATGGTGACAAACTTTTGAGGGCAGCCGAATTTGAGGAGGACACTCCATAATCCCTCACGGTTGACAGTGTCGAAGGCCTTTGTGAGGTCAAAGAAGGCCATGTACAGCGGTTGGTGCTGTTCCCTGCATTTCCCTTGTAGTTGACGCGCGGTGAAGATCATGTCCATTGTGCCCCTTAGTGGACAATAAATGCTTACTTTCCCACTGTCGATACTATACATGGCTGCGTCCACTAGATATAAAAGTGTAAAAACATGGACAGGTCACTCAAGGTGAAATGGGTTTAAATGATGTTGACACTGCAGGTCACTTGATGCTCCTTCCAGAATTCTGTCCCTACTGTTGTAACATTGCTGTGAATGATGGGGCCTGTCCTTCTTCATGGGCCATTTCCTCTTGGAACTGACACCCGTTTGACCACAATGGGCCCTCCACTTAGAATTAGCCAGGTGCTACAGAAGTGGAGGAAACCACATTGGCAGAAAGAAAATAGAGAAAACGAGATATGGACCAAAACCACAGCCTGCTGAGAGCAGATTGGGTGAATTTCATGATGAGGTTGCATTGCAGGATCTGATAGGACCCAGCTGGGAATCAGAATGGGATATAAACTGAATGCCTGGGGCAGCCCAAGACTGATGAATCTTAGGGGCTGATGAGACCGATGACCCCAGACCGGTGACCCCGAGTCAATGACCCTGAGACCGATGACCCCAGGCCGATGACCCCGAGCCGGTGACCCCGAGCTGGTGACCCCGGGCTCATGAACCCAAGCCAGTGACCCCGGGCCGGTGACCCCGAGCCGGTGACCCCAGTCGATGACCCCGGGCCAGTGACCCCGAGCCGGTGACCCCGGGCCGGTGACCCCGAGCCGGTGACCCCGGGCCGGTGACCCCGAGCCGGTGACCCCGAGCCGGTGACCCCGTTACTTCATCAAAGATCTCAAACAAGTTAGTCAGACACGACTTGCCTTTAACAAATCCATGCTGGCTGTCATTTAGTAACTCATGGGGGGAAAAATTCAGTTGGTTTGCGCCTCCCGTTAGCACCTTAAGAGGGCGCTAAAGGGGCGCAAAGCAACTAGCGCCCGGGCGAGGCGATATCTGCGCCGCTCGCGAAATTGACCAGACATTTTGCGGTGGCGCTAAACAATACCGCCCCGATCTCCTGCGCACACAGATCTTGACGCCATTCGAGCGTGCAATGCCCTTCTGGCGCCCCGAACCGGATATTGAGTGGCGCCCCCCTCCTTTCCGCCTGGCGCAACCAACGACAGGTAGACTGGAACGTTTCCCAGTCGCTGTGGGGCTGGGGGGGGGGCGCTATTTAAACATGGCCTCTTCCTGGCTTTTTTTGTGGTAGACATTTTTGCACCACTCGTTCTGACAGAGAGAGAGATTCTGAGAGAGAGATCGAGAGACTTCTGCAGAGAGTCAACGCTGTGTGAAGTAGTTTTGGCTGCTGAGCATCACTTTGCAGGTACTTTTGTTTTTGACCTTCATTACTTTGATTGCCAAGAGACTGTGGGGGCTGCAGTGATTGGGGGCGTCGTCCTGCGCCGGCAGATTCGGAGGCCACAGAGACGCAGAGAGAGAGTGGCAATGATGGCCAGACGGAGGAGGGCCAACAGGCCTCTGTACAGGAGACCTTACCCTCCCAGGGTATATCACCAACAATTCTCCTACATTAATTTGTCTGAGGAGCAGTGTTTGCGCAGGCTGCGCTTCAGCAAGGAGGTGGTCACTGAGCTCTGCCACCTGCTGCAGCCAGATCTGCAGCCTCTACTGAGGACCAGGACATCTCTGTCGGTGGCAGTGAAGGTCACAGTGGCTCTGAATTTTTATGCCACTGGCTCATTTCAATCAGCTACTGTGGACATCGCCAATATCTCCCAGTTCACGGTCCATTGCTGCATCCGTCAGGTCACAAATGCCCTCTATAAAAGGAGACGCCAGTACATCTCTTTCCCGATGACCCAGGCCAAACAGCATGAACGCGCATTGGGCTTTGCGAGGATAGCGGGCTTCGCCATGGTGCAGGGCACCATTGACTGCACGCATGTGGCATTGCGGGCACCGCATGAGAATGCAGAGGATTTCTGCAACTGAAAGGGGTTCCACTCCTTAAATGTCCAGTTGTTCTGTGACCACAGACAGCTGATACTCGCTGTCAATGCCCGCTATCCTGGCAGCAGCCACGATGCTTTCATCCTGCGCCAGACTGCTGTGACAGAACTTTTCCAGGCACCGCATCGCCCAAGTGGTTGGCTTCTCGGAGTCAAGGGTTATCCACTGTGCACCTGGCTGATGACACCTCTCCGTACCCCCAACACCCCTGCTGAGCTGCGGTACAACGAGAGCCATCTCGCCACCAGGAACATCGTTGAGCACACAATCGGCGTGCTCAAGCAATGGTTCAGCTGTCTGGACCTCTCAGGAGGAGCCCTGCAGTACTCGCCTGAGCGAGTTTCCCTCATCATAGTTGTTTGCTGCATGCTGCATAACCTGGCAATCCTCAGGACCCAGACAATGCCACCAGGCCTTGGAGCACCACCGGAGGAGGAGGAGGAGGAGGAAGAGGAGGAGGAAGAGGAGGAGGATGATCATCAGCAGCACCAAGGCGGGAGGGAGGCCCACAATGTTGAAACTGGAAGGGCCATCCATCAACGACTGATAACAAGCCGCTTCTAGGCCCCTGCTAAGGAAATGGCTTCTGCCATTGAGAACAACATGAATGAAACCAACCCGCAACCCCTAAGCCGGTCAAGGCAGCAATGATTCCAAAGGCCAAACATGTACATTTTGAATACAAAAACTTATTTATTTTACAAACTCTGTGTGTGTCATTTCTTCATGACAAAATAATAGAAAGAAACACAAAAAAACAGTCATTAACATAACTGGTTCTCACAACCTGGAGATAATGTCCAAAACACTAAACAAAAGTTTGAACACAAACCTCGGCCTTCAATAAATAATTGACCAACATTTTGTCACACCTCCTACTTTTTGCCCTTCGAGGGTGATCTCCTTCCCTTGCGCACTTCCCCCCTTCCCACCCTACTGCTCCTCCATAATGGGACCCCAGTGGCTGCAGCAAGGCTTCTCGGGGACAAGGGTTATCCACTGTGCACCTGGCAGAACATGAGACTGCAGATGCCCTTGAAGGACGGCCTTGACCAGCTCTGGGCCTGGAGGGCCCGGCTGCAGACTGCACCAACTCTGCATGGGCGGCAGCAGTCTGAGCTACAGGCGGTGGCAAGTGCAATGGGGAAGTGACAGTGGTGGCAGCAGGAATGCTGTCATCTTGAGAGAGGACAGCAACTCCTGCTCAACCGACACATTGGCACTCCCACGGGGCAGCACTTCAGCATCCGGAGCAATCTGCTGGAGCACAGATTGCTGGCCTGCTGCGGCGCGGTGAGAGCCCCAGGGAAATGTGTCTGAACCAGCGAGAATGGCAGCAGTCAGTGCTTGCGTGACCTCAATCTGAGTCTGCATGACAGCAGTCTGACATAGGGTCATGGCAGCCAGTGACTGAATTGCAGCACTAAGCTTTAGTGTGGCATCCGCCTGTGCTACAGCGAAGTGCTCCACACTCCTTGCCAGTGATTCAATACATTCGGGCACCCTTCCCACTGCACCCATGAGTTCAGTGTGCATGTCCACCGCCTGGGTGTTCATTTCAGCGATGAGCCGCTCCTCCTCTGCGTCTAGTGCAGCAGGACTCGCTGGCCTACTCTCCCTCCGGGGAGAAGGCCCCCGAGCTTCCCTACCCCCATGGCGTTGCTGCAGCCCGCTGGGTCCTGGAGCTTCACCCTCATCAGACCCTTCCCCCCTGCTCCCCTCCAGGGAAGGCGTGTTCCCAGTGTGGGCATGGGCTTCCTCGGGAGAGGGTGGCTCTGAGACTCCGGCTTCCTCTTCCTCCTCGCCTACAGCTTCACTCCCACTGGCAGCTTGAGGGCCCGTCTCCTCAGCTGGTGAATCACCATCTGAAAGCAGGGAGGTACAAGAGTGGCTTTAGCGTGAGGACAGGGTGGCAGTAAGGGAGGAATAAGTGCAGCGAGTTAGTAAGTTGGATTGAAAGTGTCAAAGGCTGGTGTTGTGAGGGACAAGTGGAAGGACAGAGGAGAAAAAGGTGATGACCTTACCATTGCTATCCAGAACGGGGTCGGCCTCTTCAGGGGCGATGGGACCGATCACCTGGCTTGCCACAATCCTGTGGACGCGCGCCTCGAGATCACTGAGGGGTTGCAGCTGAGGCCGCCCTCCACCTGTCCGTTGCTGCTGTCTCCTATTATGAGATAGCTTGGCCTGCAAGAAAAAGGACGGTGTCTGAGTAAATATACAGCCATGGTCTTGCCTGATGTGCCTCCCGTAGGTGAATAGCCCTTACTGTATACAGCCATGGTCTTGCCTGATGTGCCTCCCATAATTGAATAGCCCTTACTGTATACAGCCATGGTCTTGCCTGATGTGCCTCCCATAGGTGAATAGCCCTTACTGTATGCAGCCATGGTCTTGCCTGATGTGCCTCCCATAGGTGAATAGCCCTTACTGTATGCAAAGTGTGGAATGTGCATGTGTGTTTCATGAAACGGCCATAGGTCTTGGATGAGTGTTGGGCATTGGGGTTTTAAGACCCTCTGGCCATAAAGTGAGGTTGAGATGGAGGGATGGAGAGGTATTGAAAAAAAGCCACTCACTCTGACGACCCGAGTGAGGTCGTTGAACTTTTTTCGACATTGAGTATGGGTCCTGGGCACCATGCTCCTGGAGGAGACGCTCTGAGCCACCTCCCTCCACACTCTTCTGTAGTCGCGTGGTAAAGGCCTCCTGCCACTCTCAGGGAAGAGTATAGATCTTCTGCGCTCCACCGCGCCAACCAGAGCATCCAAGGCCCGCTCGCTGAAGCGCTGAACTCGTTCTCTCATCGTCTCCATAGTCCTTGGCTGGAAGATTTAGGCACAGGTCTCTCCAGGCCGAGATTCAAGGCTCCAATGAGCAGGGTGTGGCTGGAGAGCAAGATCGCCCCTCCCCTTTAAGAACTGTCCGGCGCCAGTGTGTCTGTGTTCCATCGCTAACTGACAGCACCTGCGCTGCGCCCGCGCTCTGAGTTAGCGCCTCGCTCCTCGGCCTTTGCGCCTTAAGACAGATGTGTAGCGCCTGATTTTGCGCTCCAATCACCTCCAGGGGCGATAAAAACCAAGTTTGCAGTCGGAGGCGATAATTCGCGCCAGGCGCTAAACTTTGCGCACGGCCGATAATGGCGCCCCAAACGGGGCGATACTGAAGTTTTCCTCATGCTCTTTTAAGTGACAATTCATTTTCTCCTGATTAATGTCTCTAAAAGTTTCCCTACCACCAATGTTAGGCTGACTGGCCTGTAGTTGACGGGTTTATCTCTCTCCCCTTTTTTAAACATTTACAATCCTAGTCCTCTGGCACCACTCCCATATCTGAGGAGGATGGGTAGATAGTGGCCAGAGCCTCCGCAATGTCCACCCTTACTTCCCTCAGTAACCTAGGATGCATCCCATCCGGACCGGGTGACTTTTCTACTTTGAGGACTGCCAACCTTTTAAGAACATCCTCTTTATCTATTTTTATCCTGTCCAATATCGTTACTGCCTCCTCCTTTACTGCTACATTGGCAGCATCCTCTTCTCTAGTGAAGACAGATGCAAAGTACTCATTTAGTGCCTCAGACATGCCCTCTGCCCCCATGAATAAATCCTCATGAAAGAGATCATGGAATGTGGCATTTCAACCGTCACCATCAAGACTGCACAATATATTTCCCAGCTCCTGCTAACACCCCTGGTGCAAGAGGAAATATGTAGCACTGTATTACTGGACGAGGTTAACGCTTCTTAAATCACAACTGGAATACATAGATGTCAGGGAGTTTCAAAAGCTTGCATTGAATTTAAAAGTCAAACGTTAAACGTCTGACTTTGTTTCGCTGGCTCCACCGAGTATCACTTTGTAGAATTAATGGAATCCGCTGCCTCTCTCTGATTCCTGTCACGGCGCAGCACAATGTTGCTGCTTAGTTTACGACCATCAGCAGTTTGAGAGATGACAGGATTAGGCTTTCTCTCGCCAGGTCCCTCACACGTCAGATACGGTGCAGAGCTCCCAGGGCATGATCCCAACCTTCGCTCAGTCCTTTGATGATTACTTGCTTCTGTGCCAGTGGGAAGTTGTTATTTTCTGTCTCTCTCTTGTAGCCTGGCAGGGAAAGAGATTGCAGAGCTGGAGCCAAGAATGTCACTTGAGATCTTGAATGACAATGACAGGACAATAATCTTTATCTTTGTCCAGAACGTGAATGGCAGATTGTGGCAAATGGAAGCCAGGGATTATCATTGCACTCCATGACGGTCCTGGACTGGTACATTAATCAGAACATTTCAAAGAAAGCAGCGATTAAAGTGCCTGCTTCACTTGAGATTGGGGGAGGCGACGGGATAAATTAGATCAGGGTGACCCTGAGCTCCCGGTGGCCTGTCACTTTAATTCTCCGCTCCACTTCCACTCTGACCTCACCGTCCTCGGCCTCTTGCATTGTTCCACGGAAGCTCAGCGTAAGCTCGAGGAACAGCACCTCATCTTTCGATTAGGCACTTTACAGCCTTCTGGACTCAACATACAGTTCAACAATTTCAGATCATAACCTCGGCCCCGATCACATTTATATTTTTTTATTTTATTTTTTCATCCACCCTTTTGTTTGGCCTTTTTTTTCCCTCCCAGAAGCTGGCAGCTGTCCTTCATTCCGCCAGCGCATCTCACACTTCATCCAGCCTCAACCTGTCACATTACCACCTCCTCTTGCCTTGAATATCTCTTAATGTCTCTCAATCTCTCTCAACCTCTCCTGCTTTCTATCCTATCACTGACCTTCCCTTTTGTTCTTTCATCCCCTCCCCCTTTTCCCAGCCCTAAACCTGCTTTAAAATCTATTTCATTTCCTGCTTTTTTCCAGTTCTGACGAAAGGTCTTCGACCTGAAACGTTAACTCTGTGTCTCTCTCCACGGATGCTGCCTGACCTGCTGAGTTTTTCCAGCGTTTTCTGTTGTTATTTTAAATTAGATCAGGGCCTGATTATCGGCCACCACATGCAGCTTGCCCCATGAGAGAATCGAGTTCAGGCCACCTGCCTAAACAGCAGCGGCCCTCAGGCACGTTCCATGAGGGGGTTGGAATGAGCAACTGATCGTCAGGACTGTGGAGTTTGGGGGTGGGGGAGCTCACCTGCTCCTACTGGTTCCACAGAAGGCTTTTTATCTCCCCTTTCGCTGGCAGGCTGGAGGGGCCGTTGAATAATCCTGAGTGGGGTAGGTCCGAGGCCCGAGGCCCAAGGCCTGCTCATCTTTAACTCATTTTACACACGGGTCCTTCAACAGCCATTAAGCCCCTTCCTTCGAAGGGTCTTGTGCCTGTTTTAGGCGGGCTCCTGGGACGCCTAAAAAATGGGGCCCACAAATTTAGCAGTGGGACAAAAGCCTGAAGAAATACAAGCATAGTATTAACTCACATCCCATAATATCAACCCTCAACTCCTAGCTTAACTCACGATCCATGGCAGTAACTCACATCCCATTTTTATTTCACACGCCTGAATATTAACTCCCACGCATTAGAATGAAATTAACCTAATCTAATAGTTTTAACTCCATTTCCATGGAAGCAACTCATATTCCATAACATTAATTCATATCCATTTTTATTCATTAATTCACAGATGTGGGCGTCGCTGGCAAGGCCAGTATTTATTGCCCATCCCTAATTGCCCTCGAGAAGGTGGTGGTGAGCCGCCTTCTTGAACCGCTGCAGTCCGTGTGGTGAAGGTACTCCCACAGTGCTGTTAGGGAGGGAGTTCCAGGATTTTGACCTAGCGAGGATGAAGGAACAGCTGATATATTTCCAAGTCAGGTTGGTGTGTGACTTGGAGGGGAACTTGCAGGTGGTGGTGTTCCCATGCGCCTGCTGCCCTTGTCCTTCTAGGTGGAAGAGGTCGCGGGTTTGGGAGGTGCTGCCAAAGAAACCTTGGCGAGTTGCTGCAGTGCATCTTCTAGATGGTCCACACTGCTGTTAGAAATGAGAGGTACCTAGGTATCTAAAATACATATGGATATGCAAATGAAATTGTGACATGAATAATACTTGTTTAAATGATTATATTAGAGCTCAAGACAAGTAAGGGGTTAATGTATAAGTTGTGTTTTACTGGAACTGCTAAGTATCAGTTTCCTGGACAACTTGCTTTAGAGTTTGAGACAAAGTGTTTTTAGTTAGTTAGATTAGATGATGCATAACATTCCACACAGGGGCCCACAGCATGGCTTTGCCTGCCAGGCTCGCTGTCTGTTGTTTGTAAGTTAGGGTTTTGAATTTGTTAATGTATCTTTAATTTGGCCAATGAAGGCCCAACCTCTGTTTCTTCCATTATTACTAATAACCAGATTATACGCTAAGGTAAGAATTGGAGTTCGTTTAGCAGAACAGCTTGTGAAGATAATTAAAAGTTAATTAGTATAAAGGGCATAGAATAGAAGGAATTGATGGGTGTCAAGATATCATCTCAGGATGGAAGGGTCTGTTAATTAAGGAGAGATAGTTTGGATAGCGGCTGGTTGAGCAGACAGCTCTAGCTTGGGGCCTCTGATTTAATGGCTCAAGGTTGTGCCTGGCACACACACTGGCTGCACCAGGGAGGACAGGGCCGGATGAGATAAGAGGGATCCAGATAGATTGGTGTTCAAAACATACAGACAAGAAAGCACGTGTAATGGTTGTGAAGACCCCCACTTGAGGGAGGGTCTTCATCTGTAAGTTTAGACAAAGAACTCGACATGCCATTGGGCACCTTGTTTTAAGGGGAACCTCTATAGGTTAAATGGTCCTGTCCATATTCTACCTCAGGTCCACCTCTAAAAAGAGAATAAAAGGAAGACCTAAAGAGCCCTTAGCTCAGAGAGTGGAGCGGAGGGCTCCCAGGAGTGGATCGGTGGTCTAACACTCTTCCGAGAGTGGGCCCATCCTGACCCGAGTCTAACACTCTCGGGTAGTTCAAGAAGAAGAGAGAGAGAGAGATACATGTGAGACAAGAAGGAGAACGAGTAAGAAGGGTTGCTCGCGCACGCCAGCTGTCTGTCCGATTGGGTCCGGTACCAGCTGCTTGTCACGGTCGTATTTTTTTGCTGTATAATTAGTGTCTTATATTCTGTCCTAAACTCCGATTAAACAGAATGGCCGTGAAATTTGGTATGTTAGCGCCTCCCGTTAGTGCCTGGCGGGGGCACTGACAGGGCACCAAGGGGTAGAAATTAGGTCGCGCCCCATTTGGGGCGCAAATATCGTCCGGACGCAAATATTAGCGCCTGGCGCTAATTATCGGCACTGACAGGAAACTTCACTTTTACCGCCCCGGGAGGTGAGTGGAGCGCTAAAGCAGGCGCTGCACACCTGTCTTAAGGCGCAAAGGCCGAGCAGTGAGGCGCTAACTCGGAGCGCTGGCGAAGCTCATGTAATGTCAGTCAGCAATGGAACACACACACAATGGCACGGGCCAGTTCTTAAAGGGGATGGTTAATCTTGCTTTCCATCCACATCCTGTTCAACACGGTGGCATAGTGGTTAGCACTGGTGCCTCACAGCGCCAGCAACCCGGGTTTGAATCTGGCCTCGGGTGACTGTCTGTGTGGAGTTTGCACATTCTCCCTGTGTCTGCGTGGGTTTCCTCCGGGTGCTCCGGTTTCCTCCCACAGTCCAAAAATGTGCGGGTTAGGTTGATTTGGCTATGATAAATTGACCCTTAGTGTTAGGGGGGGATTAAATATGTGGGGTTACGGGGATAGGATGGGATATGTTAGGGGGAATTAAATACGTGGGGTTACGGGGATAGGGTGGGATATGTGTCGGTGCAGGCTCGATGGGGATTCTGTGTGAGAAAGCAGGGACAGGGTACTGGACTTGGATGATCAGCCATGATCGTATTGAATGGTGGAGCAGGCTCGACGGGCCGAATGGCCTACTCCTGCTCCTAGTTTCTATGTTTCTATGTTTCTATTGCTGCCTTGAATCT
Source organism: Squalus acanthias (assembly GCA_030390025.1). Lineage (NCBI taxonomy): Eukaryota > Metazoa > Chordata > Chondrichthyes > Squaliformes > Squalidae > Squalus > Squalus acanthias. The sequence goes on along the minus strand of JASTWF010000090.1, from coordinate 898,491 downwards.
CGGCCTGGAGAGACTTGCACATCAAATGTGCTGGAAAGAACAATGGAGAGTACCAGGCAAAGAGCTCAGAGTGCAGCTCCCACAGTCTCTGCTAAATCGATACAAGGAATGGCAAATCAAAATGAACCTGCAAAGTGCTGCTCAGTACCCAAAACTCCTTCACACAACGTTGAATCTCTCCAGAAGTCTCTCCCTCTCTCTCTCAGAATGCGTAGTTCAAAAATGCCACCAACAATAAAAGACAGGAAGAGGCCCCCTTTAAATAGCGCCCCCCCCAGCCCCACAGCGATTGATAGCGTTCCAGTCTTCTGATCGTTGGAAGCGCCAAGCGGTAAGGCAGGGGGCGCCACTCAATTTCCACTACGGGGCGCCACAAGGGCGTTGCACCATGGAATGACGTCACAATCTGCGCACACAGGTGGTCGCAGCGGTAAGTTTTAGCGCCGCTGCACAATCTCAAGTTAAGTTCTCGAGCGGCGCAAACATCGCTGCGCCCGGGCGTTAGCGGCTTTGCGCCCCATTAGCGCCCTCTTAAGGCGCTAACGGGAGGCGCAACCAAGTGAATTTTTACCCCTAAGGGTTTAGTGCCCGGGCGCGGCGAATGCAGTGACACCCGCGAACCTCAGTGCCAGTTTAGTGCTGGCACTAACTCTTAGCGCCTGGGCCTCTAGCCCCTCGCAGATCGTGACGTCATAAAGTGCGCAGCACCCCGTTATCGCCCCGGATGTAAAATTGACTCTCGCCCCCTGCTTCATCGCCTCGTGCCAACAACGCCAGCAAGAGGAGGCGTTGTGACCTCGGCTGGCCGCTTCGGGAGCGGTAATTAAAGGGAATGCTTTTCAGCTCGCGCAACCTTTATTATTTGCACCAGTCTGGTGCCTGCGCAAAGTTTTTAATGGCCCAGAAATTCGGCTCTTGTCGGGTGAGTACGCGCTGTGTACTCACCCGTAAGGCCACTTGAAGTGTCGGTTTCCTGAATGCACTGCGCATGCGCTGGAAACCGGAACTTCCGTTCCCCTGAAGGGAGGGGTTCAGAGGTGAACCGCGTGCGCGGGAGAGGCTGCACGCACGCAGCGAACTTCGGGTTATTTTCAGGTTTCTCTGGGAAGGTAAGTATGAAGAAGCTGCACTTTTAAAAAGGAGGCGCAGGACCCGTTTTTAACAAGGTCAGTGGTGAATTAATTACAATTAAAAAAAATTTTCAACAGGTTTATCTTTTTTAGATACTTTAAAGAAAGGTATGTTTATTTTTAGCACTGTTAAAAAGTATAATTAATTTTTTCAAAAATTAAAATTTTTGTTTAAAGTAGTTAATTTATTTAACTTATAGTTATTTTAAAAATGTGATGTTTTTTTTAATTTATTTGTAGTTTAAGTGTGGTTTTGGGGCCGATTTCAATTCATAGATTTGACAGGTCTTCCTCTCAAATCTATGAATGAAAATGCCCTGCCAGGATTGGCTCTCCATGGCCCACGTGATCCCAGGGGACGCTTCGAACTAACTGCGCCCCTGGGACACGCAAGCACTGCGCGCCGGCAGCTGGAGGAGGCCCAGGACCCGAAGTTCTCGTGGGCCCAAAGCACAACAGCAGGCGCGGTGGGCAAGTACGCACGCGATCCTTGCCCCCACAGGAAGCCGGAAAAATGAATTTCTGGCCCAATAAAATGTTTCATTGGTGCGAGATGTCCAAGCCCCCCACTTTGTGAGAGTGTTTGGGGCTGTAATAGCAGTCGCCCAGGTCGCCCTGCGAAACAGAACTGACGACAGCTAGCTTGTGCAGCATCAATGGCCCTTCCCTTTAAGCGAGGAAGCAGCCTCTGATGCCGTTTACAATGCGCTCAAAATTGTTTAGCGCTCTGCCGCTACCGCCCCGCTCTCGGACTTTAGCGCCCTAAGAGTAGTGGTTAGCGCTTGACTTCGCACTCCACTTCCCTCTTGGAGCGCTGAAACTGAATTTCGCGGGAGGTGAGAATGATTAGCGTCTGGCGCTAATTTTCCAACTTTTAAAGTTTTAGTGCGCCAAACGGGGCGACACCGAATTCCTCCCCCAATAAACTCACCATATCGGTTTGCACTCGATCCTGATTATTTGAAAGATGAGAGATAAGTTAATCTCTACACTGCAGCCACGGTGCGCCGGTGGTGGAGGGAGTGAGCGTTTAAGCATAAAATCTCAGACAGAGACAGCCTTATACTGAAACATTAATGTGAGGAGGAACGTTGTGGGGTAAATGAATAATCTGAGCAGTAACCTGATAACTTTCCAGTCACTGACAAGAAGATGAAAAAGGCCGAGACCCCTTTAATTGTGGGAATTGACATCACCCCCAAGGAATGAGCAATAGGACACCTTCAATATGTTTTTATCTCAATATTACAGGGCAGCTGGCAAATCCACGTGTCCACCATATGTCGGGATAATAAAGGTGGAGAAAGATGCGCCGGCGTTTGTAACTACCGTGTGCTGAAAACCCTCAAACCTCAAAGGAAAGCTTGTTCATTCTGGCCAGACAGTATTGACTTTACAAATTGATTTACATGTCAAATTACCATTAAAACGCGAATAATGGAAGTGTTTTAATATCTCTTTGTGTACGGGGCTAAGTGGTGAATTTCTATCGGCCTGGACCAGCAGTGTGAGATCAGGTCACTCTGTGTCCTTGATTGCACTCTCTAACTGGATGCTGCTGTGTGTGTTTGGCTCGGTGATCTTGCTGGAGGAGAGTCTCTCTGGCTGCTGCCTGCGACAGAGTTTATTCACCCCGCACAAACGCAGTGTTTGCAAATAGCGTCAGCCTGCTCGAGTTTTCGCTCAGTTCCGGCAGTAATATCGGCGCAATCCAGGCGCAAACGATCGGGGGTGGGGGGGGGAGTGGGGGGTCTGAAACACGAGTGAGTTATGCCCAACACCACTTACATTCATGTTTCCCGCGCTCTTTTAAGCTGGTTGAAGGTTTAAGTGGCCACGCCCCCCGGGGCGAGACTGCGCGGGTTCGGGAAAGCTCTTCAAATCGCGCTCATTCTCTCAGGCGCACAGGCACTAGTCGGCAGGTTTTAAAAGTGTTTTCATTTCAAAAAATATTGAATTTATGAAGAAACCGACTGGTGTACATCAATGAAATGATTCAATGGTTCAGTGTAGTTTGTTTTAAGTCATTTTCAGTGATTTTAAATCAGGCTACTCACAGGTGGAGGACTGGACACTCTGATCAAAAACGCTTATTTTTGTGATCAACACATTTTTAGCTGAATTAATAAAACGGCCCCAGGTTACCGCTCTAAATACACCAAGGAAAATATTTTCATGGAAATAAAATAAAAGGAAAGGATTACGTTCTCTTCCACTGCCAGATTGCGCTGGGTTACGGCAATTGCGATTATGCAGATGAGTTTTAGTGGAAACTTGAAGCCTAACCTAACCGTTTGTATGTACCGGATGACAAGTTTTTTTAAATTTGTTTATGGGATGTGGGCGTCGCTGGCAAGGCCAGCATTTATTGCCCATCCCTAATTGCCCTTGAGAAGGTGGTGAGCCGCCTTCTTGAACCGCTGCAGTCCGTGTGGTGAAGGTGCTCCCACAGTGCTGTTAGGGAGGGAGTTCCAGGATTTTGACCCAGCGACGATGAAGGATCGGCGATATATTTCCAAGTCAGGATGGTGTGTGACTTGGAGGGGAACTTGGAGGTGGTGGTGTTCCCATGTGCCTGCTGCCCTTGTCCTTCTAGGTGGAAGAGGTCGCGGGTTTGGGAGGTGCTGCCGAAGAAGCCTTGGCGAGTTGCTGCAGTGCATCTTGTAGATGGTACACACTGCAGCCACGGTGCGCCGGTGGTGGAGGGAGTGAATGTTTAAGGTGGTGGATGGGGTGCCAATCAGGCAGACTGCTTTGTCCTGGATGGTGTCGAGCTTCTTGAGTGTTGTTGGAGCTGCACTCATCCAGGCAAGTGGAGAGTATTCCATCACATTCCTTACTTGTGCCTTGTAGATGGTGGAAAGGCTTTGGGGAGTTAGGAGGTGAGACACTCGCCGCAGAATACCCAGCCTCTGACCTGCTCTTTTTGCCACAATATTTATGTGGCTGTTCCAGTTAAATTTCTGGTCAATGGTGACCCCCAGGATGTTGATAGTGGGGGATTTTGGCAATGGTAATGCTGTTGAATGTCAAGGGCAAGTGTTTAGACTCTCGTTTGTTGGAGATAGTCATTGCCTGGCAGTTGTGTGGCGCGAATGTTACCTGCCACTTATCAGCCCCAGCCTGAACGTCGTCCAGGTCTTGTTGCATGTTATTATCTTAATGGCAAGAAACTGGAGAGTACTGAAGTGCAAAGGGATCTGGGGGTCCTGGTGCACGAAACTCAGAAGGTTAGTATGCAGGTGCAGCAAGTGATTAAGAAGGCAAATGGAATGTTGGCTTTCATTGCTAGGGGGATAGAATATAAAAATAGGGAGGTATTGCTTCAGTTGTACAAGGTATTGGTGAGACCGCACCTGGAATACTGCATACATTTTTGGTGTCCTTACTTAAGGAAAGACATCCTTGCTCTCGAGGCAGTGCAAAAAAGGTTCACTCGGTTAATCCCGGGGATGAGGGGGTGGTCATATGATGAGAGGTTGGGTAGATTGGGACTCTACTCATTGGAGTTCAGAAGAATGAGAGGCGATCTTATTGAAACATATAAGATTGTGAAGGGGTTGGATCGGGTGGATGCGGGGAGGATGTTCCCGATGACGGGTGAGACTAGAACTAGGGTACATAGTCTTAGAATAAGGGGCTGCTCTTTGAAAACTGAGATGAGGAGGAACTACTTCACTCAGAGGGTGGTAGGTCCATGGAATATGCTGCCACAAAAAGCTGTAGAAGCTACATCATTAAATAAATTTAAAACAGAAATAGACAGTTTCCTAGAAGTAAAGGGCATTAAGGGTTACGGGGAGCGGGCAGGAATTTGGACATGAGTCTAGGTTCGGATCGGTCATGGCCCTGTGGGTAGTGGAGCGGGCCCAGGGACCGTGTAGCCTGATTCTGCTCCTATTTCGTGTGTGCAATTCTGTTAAATGCAGGAGATGGTTCTGTGATAGTAGATAGTAGATTGGCGGTTAGGATCAGATCAGCCATGATCTTATTGAATGGCGGAGCAGGCTCGAGGGGCCGATTGGCCTACTCCTGCTCCTATTTCTTATGTTCTTATGTTCTTATGTGGGCATGGACTGCTTCATTATCTGAGGAGTTGTGAATGGCGTTGAACATTGTGCAGTCATCAGCGAACATCCCCATTTCTGACCTTATGTTGGAGGGAAGGTCATTGATGAAGCAGCTGAAGATGGTTGGGCCGAGGACACTGCCCTGAGGAACTCCTGCAGCGATGTCCTGGGGCTGAGATGATTGATCTTCAACCACCACATCCATCTTCATTTGTGCTCTGTATGACTCCAGCCAGTAGAGAGTTTTCCCCCCCGATTCCCATTGACTTCAGTTTTACAAGTCATGAAGGGGGAAATTGGGGAGGTGATTGAAAGCACAGTTGAAGGGATACATTGTCAGAAATGTTTCAAGGAGGAAAGAGAAGTGAAGAGGGGAGTAGTGAGCAAGCTCCTGAGTCATGAGCCCTGGTGACGTGAAGGCAGAGAGGAATACACAGGAGTCAGAGGAATGGCTCTAGGGACACGTGCATTGAAAGTAGGACAATGACACATTGACCTTCTGACCCATGCTCTTTGCGAGTCCTGCTCTCTGCTTGAAGCTCGTTACCCCTCATCGTTTTAGTAACTACATTGAAGGCAATCGGTTCTTCCCCAGCTTGTTCAACATCCAAGTGATATCCTGACATTACTACCATCAAATGCTTGCACTGTAATCTAGAACCCAACTCCTCAAACTCTCCCTGCGAGCCCTCCATTTTACCGTTCCATGGCTGGTTCCTGCATCAAGCCTGAACCCTGGCTGGTTCCCCTCCCTGAACAGAGATTCTTTTATTGTCTGTTACCCTGGCACCCGGGAATCAATACACCAACTACACAATAGGCTTTACATTTTGTGAGGGGTAACATGCCAATCCTGTGCTTCCAGCAGAGAGAATAACAACAGACTTCAGAAATCATAGACAGGCTGGTGAAATGGGCAGACATGTGGCAGACGCAATTTAATGCAGAGAAGTGTGAAGTGATGCATTTTGGAAGGAAAAATGAGGAGAGACAATATAAACTAAATGGTATAATTTTAAATGGGGTATAGGTACAGAGAGACCTGGGGGTGTACATACACAAAGGTGAAAGTCAATAAAACTGTTGAAAAAGCATATGGGATCCTTGGCTTTATAAATAAAGGACTATAGAAAAGCAAGGAAGTTGTGCTAAACCTTTATAAAACACTGTTTCGACCCCAGCTGGAGTATTGTGTCCAATTCTGGGCACCGCACTTTAGGAAGGATGTCAAGGCCTTGGAGAGGGTGCAGGAGGGATTTATTATATTGGTACCAGGGATGAGGGCTTCAGTGGAGAGACTGGAGAAGCTGGGCTTGTTCTCCTCAGAGCAGAGAAGGTTAAGAGGAGATTTAATAGAGGTGTCCAAATTATGAAGGGTTTTGATAGAGTAAATAAGGAGAAACTGTTTCCAGTGGCAGGAGGGTCGGTAACCAGAGGACACAGATTTAAGGTGATTGGCAAAAGAACCAGAGGGGAGATGAGGAGAATTTTTTTTACGCAGCGAGTTGTTGTGATCTGGAATGCGCTGCCTGAAAGGGCGGTGGAAGCAGATTCAATAGTAACTTTCAAAAGGGAATTGGATAAATACTTGAAAAGGAAAAATTTGCAGGGCTGTGGGGAAAGAGCAGGGGAGTGGGACTAACTGGAGAGCTCGTTCAAAGAGCCAGCACAGGCACGATGGGCCGAATGGCCTCCTTCTGTGCTGTGTCATTCAAGAAAGGAGGGAGAGAGAATACAAGGAACTACAGGCCAGTAAGCCTGACATCAGTCATCAGGAAAATGCTGGAATCCATTATTAAGGATGTGGTAACAGGGCACTTAGAAAATCATGATATGACTAGGCTGAGTCAACAGGTCTTATGAAAGGGAAATCATGTTTGACAAATCTATTTTTGAGGATATAACTAGCAGGGTAGAGGAAGGGGAACCAGTGGGTGTAATATATTTGGATTTTCAAAAGGCAGTCAATAAGGTGCCATATAAAAGGTTGTTACACAAGATAAGGGTTCATGGGGTTGGGGGTAATATCGTAGCATGGATAGAGGATTGGTTAATGGACAGAAAACAGAGAGTAAGGATAAACGGGTCATTTTCAGGTTGGCAGGCTGTGACTAGTGGAATGCTGCAAGGATCAGTGTTGGGGCCTCAGCTATTTACAATCTATATTAATGACCTAGATGAAGGGACCGAGTGTAATGTATCCAGGTTTGCTGACGATACAAAGCTCGGTGGGACAGTAAGTTGTGAGGAGGACACTCAGGGCTGGAATTTACTCACTGAGACGAGTTGGGGGCGGAACTGCTGCCTTCCGGGTTCTAGTCCCACCCCCAGCGATGTCCGATGCACAGACGCTATTTTCCCCTGATTGGCCTTGTTAAGCCCGTCCTGTGGGCTCACCGTCCAATTAAGGGAAAGCTGGTGTCAGACGACGTCAGTTGATGACGCTATCCCCATAACCCCACATATTTAATCCCCCCTAACACTAAGGGTCAATTTATCATAGCCAAATCAACCTAACCCACACATTTTTGGACTGTGGGAGGAAACCGGAGCACCCGGAGGAAACCCACGCAGACACGGGGAGAATGTGCAAACTTCATCTGCCGGTTTTCTTAAAGGCACATGAACCATATATTTTTGACAGATGATTTGACAGTGTTTGTCAACATTGAGGTGCTATCAAACACTGACAATCACTGTAAACAGGTGAGCCCTTGCACCCAGGCTCTCTAGTGACTCTCTCCTTAGGATAAAACAGATGGCAGCTGCAGGTGAGGGTACAGAAGCGATCTGTCATTTCTCCCAATGAGGTGAGGCCACACAAACACTTCAAAGCTTGTCACCTACAGAAAAATCTAAACACATTAAAAATGACTTTCCCAACATTTCGTTACCTCTGATACTCACCAGTGTCCCTTTGCATCCTTCACACCAATTCTGCAGCTGTCATCTATACACAAACATTACAACAGACCTACAGCACGCCTCACTTACCCTGGCGGGGTTCCCCGACGTTGGGAAGCCCGCAGCAAAAGTCTCAAAATGGGAAAAAGCCTCTTAACTGCCTGTTAACGACCTGTTAACAGGCAGTTAAGTGGCTGTAATCCTCATCGTGCCGCTAGGAGTCGGGTCCCTGCGCAAATCGGGGACCCGATTCCCGGGAAGATTAGTTGGAGGCAGGTTGGGAGCGGGTTCGGGACCTGCTCCCATTCTTTTTGATTTTCCCAGTAGTCCCGCCTCCAATCCCGCCTCCTCAGGCCTGGTAAAATCCAGCCCAAAGAGTCTGCAAAGGGATGTAGACAGGTTAAGTTAGTGAATAAGAAGGTGGCAGATGGCGTATAATGTGGGGAAATGTGAGGTTATTCACTTTGATAGGAAGAATAGAAAATCAGAATCTTTTTAAAATGGTGAGAAACTATTAAATGTTGGTGTTTAGAGGGATTTGTGTGTCCTTGTACACGAAACACAGAAAATTAGCATGCAGGTACAGCAAGCAATTCGGAAGGCAAATGGTATGTTGGCCTTTATTGCAAGGGGGTTGGAGTACAAGAGTAAGGAAGTCTTACTACAATTGTACAGGGCTTTGGTGAGACCACACCTGGAGTACTGTGCACAGTTTTGGTCTCCTTATCTAAGGAAGGATATACTTGCCTTGGAGGCGGTGCAACAAAGATTCACTAGATTGATTCCTGGGATGAGAGGGCTGTCCTATGAGGAGAGATCGAGTAGATTGGGCCGATACTCTCTGGAGTTTAGAAGAATGAGAGGTGATCTCATTGAAACATACAAGATTCTGAGGGGGATTGACAGGGTAGATGCTGAGAGGTTGTTTCCCCTGGCTGGAGAGTCTAGAACTAGGGGCATAGTCTCAGGATAAGGGGTCGGCCATTTAAGACTGAGATGAGGAGGAATTTCTTCACTCAGAGGGTTGTGAACCTTTGGAATTCTCTGCCCCAGAGGGCTGTGGATGCTGAGTCTTTGACTATATTCAAGGCTGAGATCGATAGATTTTTGGACTCTAAGGGAATCAAGGGATATGGGGATCGAGCGGGAAAGTGGAGTTGCATTCAAAGATTAGCAATTGAATGGGGGAGCAGGCGCGAGGGGCCATATGGCCTACTCCTGCTCCTATTTCTTATATTCTTATGTCATTTATAATCCCCCAAAATCACTCCTATTCTCTCGGATCGTCTCTTTCCTCTTTCTCCAGTGTCTGCGGGGGTAAAAGTTTACGCCATTTCTCACGGGGTATTGCCAATCTTCTGCCGAATTTCTCTCCGTGGAATTTCTGGCGATGGTGACTTACACACCCTCTGTCATTCTCCTTTGTGTCGAGACCTAAATACCTGAAGCTATGGTCACATACTTCATTTATAGTCCTTACGTATCCTCAAATTCCCGCCAGCTCTCCATCTTTGTCTAGCAGTGCCATTTGATATACCTGGATTCACATACCAGATGTACATGGAGGTTCCCTGCACATTTATTCCTACTGCGTCCATGGATGGGTGCGCAGCACAATCAGTAGCAGTGATTAAAATGGTCCATTTGCTTCTCATTCGCTCCTGTGAGGACATTATGAAGCTTATCTAGCAGGTGGCCTAATCTGCAGCAGAAATAATGAATTTTAAAACTATTTCAGGCATTGCCGAGTGACCGATGCCCTCGGCAGCTCCAGATAGATCAGGAGGTATTGGCTGATCCTGCCATCTTTGCCAGTGCATAATTCATGAGATAAGGCAGTCCAAATCCTCTCAACAGAGCCTGGGTCCAAATACACACACTGCATTAATTTTCTTCACAATGAGTTTAAGAATTTCTTTTTTTGGAAGCAAAGGGGCCATTCATCATCCATCTGGAGGGATTGACAAGCTTCAAACTCACACAGATGTCTTCACTGGACATAGTCCAGCAATCCATTGCTGATGGATGATTTTCTGGCAGGTTTCAACAGATTGGTGGAAATAAATAACAGATAAATCTCAGAATAAAAGGGTTGATATCATCTCATTTTGTGAGCAGCGGTTACCGGATCCCTCAACCAATTGAACAGCAAGTTGTAGAATTTGAAGGACTATCCATTAACCTGTTGAGATGCAGTGAACATAATCAGGACTTTATCATACAACATGGGGAGAAGTTCAATCATAACTGTGGATAATCAGTAACTAGGGAGCATAACCCAATAATGTCTATTAAATATAGAGCCCATCGATCACTATCGAATGAAGCCCATCGATCACTACCGAATGTAACCCATCGATCAATATCAAATAAAACCCATCGATCACTATCGAATGTAACCAATCGATCACTATCGAATGTAGCCCATCGATCACAATCGAATGTAGCCCATCGATCACTATCGAATGTAACCAATCGATCACTATCGAATGTAGCCCATCGATCACAATCGAATGTAGCCCATTGATCACTATCGAATGTAGCCCATTGATCACTACCGAATGTAGCCCATCGATCACTATCGAATGTAACCCATCGATCACTACCGAATGTAACCCATCGATCAATATCAAATAAAACCCATCGATCACTATCGAATGTAACCCATCGATCACTATCGAATGTAACCCATCGATCACTATCGAATGTAGCCCATCGATCACTATCGAATGTAGCCCATTGATCACTATCAAATGTAACCCATTGATCACTATCAAATGTAACCCATTGATCACTATCGAATGTAGCCCATCGATCACTATCGAATGTAGCCCATTGATCACTATCAAATGTAACCCATTGATCACTATCAAATGTAACCCATTGATCACTATCGAATGTAGCCCATCGATCACTACCGAATGTAACCCATCGATCAATATCAAATAAAACCCATCGATCACTATCGAATGTAACCCATCGATCACTATCGAATGTAGCCCATCGATCACTATCGAATGTAACCCATTGATCACTATCAAATGTAACCCATTGATCACTATCGAATGTAACCCATCGTTCACTACCGAATGTAACCCATCGATCACTATCGAATGTAGCCCATCGATCACTATCGAATGTAGCCCATCGATCACTATTGAATGTAGCCCATTGATCACTATCGAATGTAACCCATCGATCACTATCGAATGTAACCCATCGATCACTATCGAATGTAACCCATCGATCACTATCGAATGTAGCCCATCGATCACTATCGAATATAACCCATCGATCACTATCGAATTTAGCGCACGATCACTATCGCATGTAACCCATCGATCACTATCGAATGTAACCCATCGATCACTAACGAATGTAGCCCATCGATCACTATCGAATGTAGCCCATCGATCACTATCGAATGTAGCCCATTGATCGCTACCGAATGTAGCCCATCGATCACTATCGAATGTAACCCATTGATCACTATCGAATGTAGCCCATCGATCACTATCGAATGTAGCCCATCGATCACTATCGAATGTAGCCCATCGCTCACTATCGAATGTAACCCATTGATCGCTATCAAATGTAGCCCATCGATCACTACCGAATGTAACCCATCGATGACTATCGAATGTAGCCCATCGCTCACTATCGAATGTAGCCCATCGATTACTATCAAATGTAGCCCATCGATCACTACCGAATGTAACCCATCGATCACTATCGAATGTAGCCCATCGCTCACTATCGAATGTAGCCCATCGATCACTATCGAATGTAACCCATCGATCACTATCGAATGTAGCCCATCGCTCACTATCGAATGTAACCCATCGATCACTATCGAATGTAACCCATCGATCACTATTGAATGTAGCCCATTGATCACTATCGAATGTAACCAATCGATCACTATCGAATGTAGCCCCTCGATCACTATCAAATGTAACCCATCGATCACTATCGAATGTAACCCATTGATCACTACCGAATGTAACCCATCGATCACTATCGAATGTAACCCATCGATCACTATCGAATGTAACCGATCAATCACTATCGAATGTAGCCCATTGATCACTATCGAATGTAGCCCATCGATCACTATCGAATGTAGCCCATCGATCACTATCGAATGTAACCCATCGATCACTATCGAATGTAACCTATCGATCACTATCGAATGTAACCCATCGATCACTATCGAATGTAACCCATCGATCACTATCGAATGTAACCCATCGCTTACTATAAAATGTAACCCATCTATCACTATCGAATGTAGCCCATCGATCACTATCGAATGTAACCCATCGATCACTATCGAATGTAGCCCATCGATCACTATCGAATGTAGCCCATCGATCACTATCGAATGTAGCCCATTGATCGCTACCGAATGTAACCCATCGATCACTATCGAATGTAACCCATTGATCACTATCGAATGTAGCCCATCGATCACTATCGAATGTAGCCCATCGATCACTATCTAACGTAGCCCATCGCTCACTATCGAATGTAACCCATTGATCACTATCAAATGTAGCCCATCGATCACTACCGAATGTAACCCATCGATCACTATCGAATGTAGCCCATCGATCACTATCGAATGTAGCCCATCGATCACAATCGAATGTAGCCCATTGATCACTATCGAATGTAGCCCATTGATCACTACCGAATGTAGCCCATCGATCACTATCGAATGTAACCCATCGATCACTACCGAATGTAACCCATCGATCAATATCAAATAAAACCCATCGATCACTATCGAATGTAACCCATCGATCACTATCGAATGTAACCCATCGATCACTATCGAATGTAGCCCATCGATCACTATCGAATGTAGCCCATTGATCACTATCAAATGTAACCCATTGATCACTATCAAATGTAACCCATTGATCACTATCGAATGTAGCCCATCGATCACTATCGAATGTAGCCCATTGATCACTATCAAATGTAACCCATTGATCACTATCAAATGTAACCCATTGATCACTATCGAATGTAGCCCATCGATCACTACCGAATGTAACCCATCGATCAATATCAAATAAAACCCATCGATCACTATCGAATGTAACCCATCGATCACTATCGAATGTAGCCCATCGATCACTATCGAATGTAACCCATTGATCACTATCAAATGTAACCCATTGATCACTATCGAATGTAACCCATCGTTCACTACCGAATGTAACCCATCGATCACTATCGAATGTAGCCCATCGATCACTATCGAATGTAGCCCATCGATCACTATTGAATGTAGCCCATTGATCACTATCGAATGTAACCCATCGATCACTATCGAATGTAACCCATCGATCACTATCGAATGTAACCCATCGATCACTATCGAATGTAGCCCATCGATCACTATCGAATATAACCCATCGATCACTATCGAATTTAGCGCACGATCACTATCGCATGTAACCCATCGATCACTATCGAATGTAACCCATCGATCACTAACGAATGTAGCCCATCGATCACTATCGAATGTAGCCCATCGATCACTATCGAATGTAGCCCATTGATCGCTACCGAATGTAGCCCATCGATCACTATCGAATGTAACCCATTGATCACTATCGAATGTAGCCCATCGATCACTATCGAATGTAGCCCATCGATCACTATCGAATGTAGCCCATCGCTCACTATCGAATGTAACCCATTGATCGCTATCAAATGTAGCCCATCGATCACTACCGAATGTAACCCATCGATGACTATCGAATGTAGCCCATCGCTCACTATCGAATGTAGCCCATCGATTACTATCAAATGTAGCCCATCGATCACTACCGAATGTAACCCATCGATCACTATCGAATGTAGCCCATCGCTCACTATCGAATGTAGCCCATCGATCACTATCGAATGTAACCCATCGATCACTATCGAATGTAGCCCATCGCTCACTATCGAATGTAACCCATCGATCACTATCGAATGTAACCCATCGATCACTATTGAATGTAGCCCATTGATCACTATCGAATGTAACCAATCGATCACTATCGAATGTAGCCCCTCGATCACTATCAAATGTAACCCATCGATCACTATCGAATGTAACCCATTGATCACTACCGAATGTAACCCATCGATCACTATCGAATGTAACCCATCGATCACTATCGAATGTAACCGATCAATCACTATCGAATGTAGCCCATTGATCACTATCGAATGTAGCCCATCGATCACTATCGAATGTAGCCCATCGATCACTATCGAATGTAACCCATCGATCACTATCGAATGTAACCTATCGATCACTATCGAATGTAACCCATCGATCACTATCGAATGTAACCCATCGATCACTATCGAATGTAACCCATCGCTTACTATAAAATGTAACCCATCTATCACTATCGAATGTAGCCCATCGATCACTATCGAATGTAACCCATCGATCACTATCGAATGTAGCCCATCGATCACTATCGAATGTAGCCCATCGATCACTATCGAATGTAGCCCATTGATCGCTACCGAATGTAACCCATCGATCACTATCGAATGTAACCCATTGATCACTATCGAATGTAGCCCATCGATCACTATCGAATGTAGCCCATCGATCACTATCTAACGTAGCCCATCGCTCACTATCGAATGTAACCCATTGATCACTATCAAATGTAGCCCATCGATCACTACCGAATGTAACCCATCGATCACTATCGAATGTAGCCCATCGATCACTATCGAATGTAGCCCATCGATCACTATCGAATGTAGCCCATCGCTCACTATCGAATGTAACCCATTGATCGCTATCAAATGTAGCCCATCGATCACTACCGAATGTAACCCATCGATCACTATTGAATGTAGCCCATCGCTCACTATCGAATGTAGCCCATCGATCACTATCAAATGTAGCCCATCGATCACTACCGAATGTAGCCCATCGATCACTATCGAATGTAGCCCATCGCTCACTATCGAATGTAGCCCATCGATCACTATCGAATGTAACCCATCGATCACTATCGAATGTAGCCCATCGCTCACTATCGAATGTAACCCATCGATCACTATCGAATGTAACCCATCGATCACTATTGAATGTAGCCCATTGATCACTATCGAATGTAACCAATCGATCACTATCGAATGTAGCCCCTCGATCACTATCAAATGTAACCCATCGATCACTATCGAATGTAACCCATTGATCACTACCGAATGTAACCCATCGATCACTATCGAATGTAACCCATCGATCACTATCGAATGTAACCGATCAATCACTATCGAATGTAGCCCATTGATCACTATCGAATGTAGCCCATCGATCACTATCGAATGTAGCCCATCGATCACTATCGAATGTAACCCATCGATCACTATCGAATGTAACCTATCGATCACTATCGAATGTAACCCATCGATCACTATCGAATGTAACCCATCGATCACTATCGAATGTAACCCATCGCTTACTATAAAATGTAACCCATCTATCACTATCGAATGTAGCCCATCGATCACTATCGAATGTAACCCATCGATCACTATCGAATGTAGCCCATCGATCACTATCGAATGTAGCCCATCGATCACTATCGAATGTAGCCCATCAATCACTATCGAATGTAACCCATCGATCACTATCATAGAGTCATAAAGTCATACAGCACAGAAAGAGGCTCTTCGGCCCATCGTGTCCGCACTGGCCATCAAGCCCTGTCTATTCTAATCCCATTTTCCAGCACTTAGTCCGTAGCCTTGTATGCTATGGCGTTTCAAGTGCTCATCTAAATGCTTCTTGAATGTTGTGAGGGTTCCTGCCTATACCACCCTTTCAGGCAGTGAGTTCCAGATTCCAACCACCCTCTGGGTGAAAATGTTTTTCCTCAAATCCCCTCTAAACCTCCTGCCCCTTACCTTGAAACTATGCGCCCTGGTTATTGACCCCTCTACTAAGGGAAACGTTCCTTTCTATCTACCCTATCTACGCCCCTCATAATTTTGTACACTTCAATCAGGTCCCCCCTCAGCCTTCTCTGCTCTAAAGAAAACAACCCCAGCCTGTCCAGTCTCTCCTCATAGCTGAAGCGCTCCAGCCCAGGTAACATCCTGGTGAATCTCCTCTGCACCCTCTCCAATGCAATCACATCCTTCCTACAGTGTGACGCCCAGAACTGCACACAGTATTCCAGCTGTGGCCTAACTAGCGTTTTGTACAGCTTCATCATAACCTCCCTGCTCTTATATTCTATACCTCGGCTAATGAAGGCAAGTATCCCATATGCCTTTTTAACCACCTTATCTACCTGTTCTGCTGCCTTCAGGGATCTATGTACATGCACACCAAGGTCCCTCTGATCCTCTGTCCTTCCCAGGGTCCGACCATTCATTGTGTATTCCCTTGCCTTGTTAGTCCTCCCAAAATGCATCACCTCACACTTTTCAGGGTTAAATTCCATTTGCCACTCTTCTGCCCATCTGACCAACCCGTCTATATTGTCCTGTAGCCTGAGGCTTCCCTCCTCGCTATTTACCACTCCACCAATTTTCGTGTCATCTGCGAACTTACTGATCATACCTCCTACATTCATATCTAAATCATTAATGTACACTATAAACAGCAAAGGACCCAGCACCGATCCCTGCGGTACACCACTGGACACAGGCTTCCAGTCACAAAAACAACCTTCGAC
The DNA here is from genome assembly GCA_030390025.1 of Squalus acanthias. Lineage (NCBI taxonomy): Eukaryota > Metazoa > Chordata > Chondrichthyes > Squaliformes > Squalidae > Squalus > Squalus acanthias. Next base: position 881,670 of record JASTWF010000090.1, on the reverse strand, counting down.
CAACACCCTCTGCCTCCTGCCACTAAGCCAATTTTGGATCCAATGTGCCAAATTGCCCTGGATCCCATGGGCTCTTACCTTCTTGACCAGTCTCCCATGTGGGACTTTGTCAAAAGCCTTACTGAAGTCCATGTAGACGACATCAACTGCACTACCCTCATCCACACACCTAGTCACCCCCTCGAAAAATTCAATCAAATTGGTTAGACATGATCTCCCCCTGACAAAGCCATGCTGACTATCCTTGATTAATCCTTGCCTCTCCAAGTGGAGATTAATTCTGTCCCTCAGAAATTTTTCCAATAATTTCCCTACCACTGAATCCAAAAAGTGGATTAATCTGCTTCCAAATCAATGAGGTTGCTTCCATGTAAACAGCAGCCCGAAAATCCTCCTGCCACCCGCTGAATGCAATGTTGACATGTTTACGGATGAAAGTGAAAGAAGTCTTTGTGGATTCAACACTGAACGTGTCCAACTAGTTCAGAGCAGCAAACAGCGAAGCCAATCGGATCTTGAACGACAGCATCAAATGGCAGATTACCAGTCAGAGGAGGTAATGATGTAGTCAGGCCGCACCTTGAACACCCGTCCAGCTCTGGTCACCAAGAAACAGGAGACATTCCCGGGACTGGATGCCATGCAAAGAATCACCCTGAGATCGATCCCAGGGTCAGGGTCTAAGTTATGGGGAAAGACCGGAAAGGATTTGACTTACCAACTTGGAAAGGATGCATCTGAGAGGTGACCTGAGGGACAGATACAAGATTGTTGAGATAATCGAAAAGGTTAACCCACAATATTACTTTAAACTGTGGGAGTAGGTCCAGTGGACACAGGTTCAAACTAGTGAAAGGCCATTTCCAGACTGATATCAGAAAATTCTTCATCACACAAAGTGATCAAAGTGTAGAATAAACCTCGAGGTGGAGGCAGATACCCTGGCACCAATTAATAAACAATTGGACTTTACAATAGCGAGGTGTTAGGATCCCTCCGGATGGATGTATTGAATGGACCGAATGTGCTTCCGCAGGTTAGGGTTAGTGTTATCTTGTGCTGTGTTTTGGGTCTGTCCCCGGCCACTGTGCCTCTGCTGTTCCATGGCTGCTTCTTGCACCAGGATTCTGGCTCACAGCTGCAACCATTTTTCAATTGAGAATCGTGCACTGCGCTCATTGATGAGGGTCATTCACAACGCGACTCTTAACTTTCTTGCTAATTAATTTCAGTGCTAACTAATAACCAGCTGCTACGTATCAGTGAGTAGCTGGCTGTTTGTGTATGGTTGGATTCTACAAGGCAATTGTTCGCTGTGTGACCCTCCCAGCTGTAATCGCCAGTGATGAGCAATATGCCGGCAGATGGTTCTGAATTATCACGGAGGGTATTTTATACTAGACGTCATGTGAATGGCAATTAAAATTACATTTTTAAGTCAGTGTTAACATATTGTTTAACATGTGGTTCTGCATCCCCACAGGCATGTCACTTAAGAAATTGCATTAAGTTTCTCCTCAGTTTCATGAACTTTTAAACATGATTGTTTTTGCTTGTTTTCACCAAGGTGAGGTGTTGGGGAATTGAACATCGCCAGTTTTGATACTTACATAAAGTAGTTTAAAATCAGGAATGAGAGCCCGAAGCGGAGTAAATCCCGCTTTACTCTGTCCCAACAAAAACTCTATGTGGGGGGGGGTCGATTTTAACTCGAGTGGGCAGTTAAAATGTCTTGAGTTACTCACTCGCCCCGATCCACCAGGATTCCAGCGATTGGGATTTCAACCTGCATTCCCGAGCAGGTAGCAAGGACACCCGCCCGAAGCTGGCGGGGTCCTTCTGACATCAACAGGACCCAACTGCGATTTTAACTCGGGCCAGGAGCCGGGGGAGCGGCTGCTACCGTCCTGTCGACTGAAGCGAGTCCGAGGGGGATCGGGATGTGAACAGGACGAGAAAGGCAAGTGTTTGACTTTCCTTTGTGGGACCAGGAGGTGCGAATGCTCGTCCAGGGCTCACAAAGTAAGCTTCGCCTCACCTCCACCTCACCTCACCTCCACCTCACCTCACCTCACCTCGCCTCGCCTCACCTCGCCTCGCCTCGCCTCGCCTCACCTCGCCTCGCCTCGCCTCGCCTCACCTCGCCTCACCTCACCTCACCTCACCTCACCTCACCTCGCCTCCACCTCGCCTCCACCTCGCCTCCACCTCACCTCACCTCACCTCACCTCGCCTCCACCTCGCCTCCACCTCACCTCACCTCACCTCACCTCGCCTCACCTCACCTCACCTCACCTCGCCTCGCCTCACCTCACCTCACCTCACCTCGCCTCACCTCACCTCACCTCGCCTCGCCTCCACCTCACCTCACCTCACCTCACCTCGCCTCACCTCACCTCACCTCGCCTCGCCTCCACCTCACCTCACCTCACCTCGCCTCACCTCACCTCACCTCACCTCGCCTCGCCTCACCTCACCTCGCCTCGCCTCCACCTCACCTCACCTCACCTCACCTCGTCTCACCTCACCTCACCTCACCTCGCCTCGCCTCACCTCACCTCACCTCACCTCGCCTCGCCTCACCTCACCTCACCTCACCTCGCCTCACCTCACCTCACCTCACCTCACCTTGCCTCACCTCACCTCACCTCACCTCGCCTCACCTCACCTCGCCTCACCTCACCTCGCCTCACCTCACCTCCACCTCACCTCACCTCACCTCGCCTCACCTCACCTCGCCTCACCTCACCTCACCTCACCTCACCTCACCTCGCCTCACCTCACCTCGCCTCACCTCACCTCGCCTCACCTCCACCTCACCTCACCTCGCCTCACCTCAGCTCACCTCGCTTCGCCTCGCCTCACCTCGCCTCACCTCACCTCGCCTCACCTCACCTCACCTCACCTCGCCTCACCTCACCTCGCCTCACCTCACCTCACCTCACCTCGCCTCACCTCACCTCACCTCACCTCACCTCACCTCGCCTCACCTCGCCTCACCTCACCTCACCTCGCCTCACCTCGCCTCACCTCGCCTCACCTCGCCTCGCCTCACCTCGCCTCACCTCACCTCCGCCTCAGACTCCACCCTCTTTCCAAACGCAAGACTCCTGTAATATGGCCCCAGATCCCAATCCGACCACCTTCGCACGATTCGCCTCCAGGAGTGGGCTGGCTGTATGTTAATGAGGTCCGGGAGTTAAAATAGCCCAGTGCCCAACTCACCTGCCCGCGATTAAAATCGGGGCCATGCCTTACGCCCTGTTACTCCTGCGGCTCTTTTCAGCTTGTACATCTCATTTTTTTACACCTCAACCACCGTTGTGAGTGAGATTTGCGACGTTTGGGTCAGTTGGAATGGGTGATGCTGGCACAGTGTGAGGCAGCTGTTGGAGAGGTGGAGCTTGATCTGATCTGCTGTTCCACAATGAAGTGTAGCCAGCTAGAAACTCATTTTGGTTATTTGAACTTTGGAGTCCTTCGAGTCCATTTATTACCAGAGAACAGTGGAAACTGTGGGGCTAAAATTCAACTTCCACTGAGGCGCAAAACGTCTTCACCGGAAAGGGGAAGTGTGCGGGGGGTGTACCGAGCGGCTGCCCCTTTTGCAACCCAACAAAATGAGATTTTCCCTCCAGGAGTGTCCAGGACAACGACAGGTGGAAGAATTATCACCGGGTGAACTTGCTGAGGTTCAGTTACCGAGAAGGAGAGATTCTCGGTGCCCAAAAGCTAGACTGAGGTGAACGTGCCGCTCCTTAGCAGCTGATCCGCACACACGGAGGCTGCCACTCTCAAAGAACGCTGAGGAACAAAGGAACTACTGGACAGAAAAATACCAGGTCCATCTCGTTCACCTTCTATCATCCTGGTAGTCGCATGATCCAACGATAATGGGGTTGTTGACTAATCACAGCGATCAATCTCTATCAATGAGTCGACAACAGACCCAGACACGAGGCGAGGAAAACCCCTGAGTGGTGGAGAGCTTTAGGAACCAGAGGTCCAAAGTCACCTGTTCCTCCTGAGCTCGCTGCACTCCTCACACGTCATGTCTCAAATTACCCAGATACTTTGCCCCAAAGGCTTATCTTCTGAAAGATAAGCTATCTCATTTGCAGACCCAATTGGTGACATTAAGATATGTGAATGTCTGACTAACCTCAATCACAGTGCGTCACCTGACACTGCAGGAAAGAAGCATTCCATGGTTCGTGGGGGTCAGTGGTCAACGTAGCCTGATTGGCCACAGGTACTAAGATGCCACCAATTATTTCTGGAGGCCCTGGAATATCTACAGCAACAGTAACGCATTTATTTTGTGCCTTTAACACAGAGAAATGTCCCAAGATGCTTCACAGAGGCGTAATCAGACAAAATGGGCGCCGTACTAAAGGAGATATTAGCGGGAGTGACCAAAAGCTTGGTCCAAGTGGTGGGTTTTAAGGAACGTCTTAAAGGAGGAGAGAGGCGGAGAGGTTTAGGGTGGGACTTAGACGGCTGAAGGCACGGCCGCCAATGGCGGGGCGATGGGAATGGGCGGTGAACAGGTGGCCAGTGTTGGAGAAATGGAAATTCAGAGCTGGTGGGTTGTAGGGCGAGAGGATGTTACAGAGTGAGGGGGGAGGTCACGATGGGATTTAAACACAAGGCTGAGAATTCCTGCACCTCACGATCCCTTTCCCTTCATTCAGGCTTGTCAGTTTTTAATCCCCTCCATTGACAAACGCAGCTAATGATTCGAGATACCTTTTGAACCTTTCCAAATGCTTTCAGAACTTTTGTGCCCTAGTCAGACACCCAACTTAATTGTCCTACTAACTTTAAATCTCACTTGCACAGAGTGGGCTCGATTTTCACAGCCCTTGTCTGGTGTTAATGGCATTGCAACGGCCTCAGAATGGGGTTCGGTCCCATCACTAAAACACATTATCTGGTCATTTATCACATTGCTGTTTGTGGGAGCTTGCTGTGCACAAATTGGCTCCTGCGTTTCCTACATTCCAACAGCGACCACACGTCAAAAACTACCCCATTGGCTGTAAAACACTTTGGGACATCCTGAGGTGGTGAAAGGCGCTATAGAAATGCAAGTCTTTCATTATTTCTTTTGCATCCTTATATAGTTTTCAAATCTTTATCCGATTCTCTGTTCAATGAAGTTATTTTGCTGATGTGTTGCACAATAGTGTCAGACCCGACACTGCAGCATTCTTCCCTCTGTGTAACTGCAACTGCCGCCATTTGGGTTCAGTTCTGGGCCTCGCACCTCAGGAACAATATATTGGCCTTGGAGGGGGAGCAGCGCAGATTCACCAGAATGATACCGGGGCTAAAGGGTTAGATTGTGTGGACCGGTTGCACAGACTGGGCTTGTATTCCCTCGAGTTTAGAAGATTAAGGGGTGAGCTGATCGAGGTGTTCAAGATGATTAAAGGATTTGATAGAGTAGAGAGAGAGAAACTATTTCCTCTGGTGGGGGGAGTCCAGAACAAGGGGGCAGAACCTTAAAATTAGAGCCAGGCCGTTCAGATTCGAAATCAGCAAGACTGATACCGATAGATTTTTGTTGGGTAAGGGCATCACGGGATATGGGTAAATGGAGTTGAGGTGGTTGGCAATGAAGAAGAAGGCTGCAGACTGCAGGAAGATATCAATAAATTGGTCAGGAGGACAGAAGAGTGGCAAATGGAATTCAATACGGAGAAGTGTGAGGTAATGCATTTGGGGAGGGCTAACAAGGCATTGGAATACACATTAAATGGTAGGACACTGAGAAGTACAGAAGATCAGAGGGACCTTGGAGTGCAGGTCCACAGATCCTTGAAGTTAGCAGGACAGGTAGATAGAGGTCGACAGGAGATAGAGAATCAGCCATGATCATATTGAATGGCGGAGCAGGCTCGAAGGGCCGAATGGCCTACTCCTGCTCCTATTTTTTCTATGTTTCTATGTTTCTATAAGGTGGTTAAGAAGGCATACGGGATACTTTCCTTTATTAGCCGAGGCATAGAATATAAGAGCATGGAGGTTATGCTTGAACTGTATCAAACACTAGTTAGGCCTCAGCTAGAGTACTGCGTGCAGTTCTGGTCACCACATTACAGGAAGGATGTGATTGCACTAGAGAGGGTGCAAAAGAGATTTACGAGGATGTTGCTTGGGCTGGGGAATTTTAGCTATGAGGAAAGACTGGATAGGCTGGGGTTGTTTTCTTTGGAACAGAGGAGGCTGAGGGGAGATTTAATTGAGGTGTATAAAATTATGAGGGGCCGAGATAGAGTGGATAGGAAGGACCTATTTCCCTTAGCAGAGAGGTCAATAACCAGGGGGCATAGATTTAAAGTAATTGGTCAGAGATTTAGAGGGGATTTGAGGAGAAATGTTTTCACCCAGAGGGTGGTGGGGGTCTGAAAGGATGGGAGAGGCAGAAACCCTCATCACATTTAAAAAGTACTTGGATATGCACTTAAAGTGTCGTAACCTACAGGGCTACGGACCAAGAGCTGGAAAGTGGGATTCGGCTGGAGAGCTCTTTGTTGGCCGGAACAGACACGATGGGCCAAATGGCCTCCTTCTGTGCTGTAAATTCTATGATTCTCTGATACAGATCAGCCATGATCTGATTGAATGGTGGAACAGGCTCGAGGGATTGAATAGCCTCCTGATGTTCCAATGGTCTTGCAGGGTTTCCGTTGGCGATACTGTGGCGAGGGGCAGTGTGAAACATGGTGCCAATGGAAGTCATGTGACCCTTGGGAATGCCTACCTAAATATGGGCGGGGCATTCTAATTAGCCAGTAATGACAGAGAGACGTCATAAGAACATAAGGATTAGGAGCAGGAGTGGGCCATTCAGCCCCTCGAGCCTGCTCCGCCATTCAATAAGATCATGGCTGATCTTTGACCTCAACTCCACTTTCCCGCCTGATCCCCATATCCCTCGATTCCCCACGAGTCCAAAAATCTATCGATCTCAGCCTTGAATATACTCAACGACTGAGCCTCCACAGCCCTCTGGGGCAGAGAATTCCAAAGATTCACCACCCCGAGGCCCACACTTCTTTCCAACCCGTCTTACAGCACAGTGACTCCCCGCCTCCCCCCACGACGACAGACTCCTCGGGGCACCAGACCACCAAGAAATCAAGCACAACATGGACTCCACAAAGTTTACTGGGGTCAGCGGTGGGTCACTTGGGCTGGCACAGGTCCTGGCCCACCACCCGTGTGGTGGCATTCCCGCCAGAATGGGAATCCATGCCGGTCAATGTCCCAATAACCCTCTGTGAAAACATCTCTTCCAACGTCCCTCCTCATTCTCCTCAGCCTCTGCCCCTTGTTACTGATTCACCACCAGTGGGAAGAAGTTTGAGTTGTTTTATACACACTGTTCCAGTAAAGTTTTTTCTGCATAACTATAGCATTTTATTCACAGTTTGATCCTAGTGAATCTTTGCTGCGCCTTTTCCATCACTTTAATATCCTTGTTATAATGGGGTTCCCAGAATTGCACACTCTGTCTGCGGCTGTCATTTAGGGCATCCAAAACTCTGCTGCCCGCATCCTAACTCGCACCAAGTCCCGTTCACCCATCACCCCCTGTGCTCGCTGACCTACATCGGCTCCCGGTCCGGCAACACCTCGATTTTAAAATTCTCATCCTTGTGTTCAAATCCCACCATGGCCCTCGCCCCCCTCCCTATCTCTGTAACCTCCTCCAGCCCCACAACCCCCCGAGATCTCTGCATTCCTGCAATTCTGGCCTCTTGCGCATCTCCCAATTTCCATCGCTCCACCATTGGCGGCCGTGCCTTCAGCTGCCTGGGCCCGAAGCTCTGGAATTCCCTCCCTAAACCTCTCCGCCTCTCTCTCCTCCTTTAAGACGCTCCTTAAAACCTACTTCTTTGACCAAGCTTTTGGCCATCTGTTCTAATATCTCCTTATGTGGTCAAATTTTGTTTGATATCGCTCCTGTGAAGCACCTTGTGATGTCTTACTTCGTTAAGGTGGAATATAAATACAAGTTGTTGTTGTTATGTTTGCTTTTACTGTTCCTTTCCCCAAATGCATCGCTTCACATTTGTCTGCGTCTAACTGTCTCTCTGTGCCTGTCTGCCCTCTCCACTAACCTGTCCGTGTTCTCCTGCCATCTCCTGCACTCTTCCTCACAGTTTGGTATCATTAGCAAACGTCAATATCATTCCTCTTGTTGCAACTTCCAAGTGATTTGATTTATATAAATTGAAAACAAAAGAAGCACCAGCACAGATCCCAGGGGCACTCCGCATCTCGCCAAACCTAAATAGATCAATTTACCTCTACACTTTGCTTTCTGTTACTTAGCCCTCCGCTCTGTCCACGCCACGCCTGACCACTCAACTCCCATTTCTGCGAACTGACATTGTCAATGGTGCCTGTTCCTCAGGCCCTGCTCCCTCTCAAAACTGTCATCATCATCCCTTACTCAAAAAACCATCACCTTCAACCCGCCTGCCCTCTCCATATACCATCCTTTAACCAACTCCCTTTCCTCTTAAAGATCCTTGAATGTGGCATTAGCTCTCAGCTCCATGCCTATCTCTCCCACATTCCCTGTTCAAACCCCTCCATTCCGATCTCCAAACTTCTCACACTACTGGAACAGTACAAGCCAATGAGGTTGTTTGTCACTGTCACTATGGTGCTGTATCCTCAGTATTCTAGATCAGGCTGTACTTGAGTTGTATTACATTTCTCACCTTGTATTTCACCAGCTATATACCCTAAAACCAGTTTGCTTTCTTCACAGCCGCACCTCACTGGCCGTGAACCATGATCACTTCATGAGCAATCACCACCCAGGTCCTCCTCCTGCTCTGCAGCCTTAAGTGGGTAACTTTGCCTGGATTCACATTACATTGATCATTATTGAAGTTCACTGGCTCACCCTGGCCCATTTCACCTCCTCCCCCTCCCCATTTATCTAAAACAATCTACAAGCTATTTATTTCATCAAAAGTCCCAAGTTCCACGCACATACTTGTGTTATCAGCAAACTCCCAATGCCTTGTCCGGACAATTGTTGGCGATTTTGAAGAGCAAAGGTCCGAACTCAGATTCCTGGGGGACTCCACTAGCAAATGGACCCACTCAGAGCCACTTCCACTCATAACAACCCCCAGTCTATGCAATGTAACCGATCCATAATGCAGCTTAAAATCTGCCCAGCAATCCCCCAGGACAGGACCTTACTGACCATCCCTCTGAATTTTGCCAGCCCTGGGGAGGCAGGTATGGAGGCGGGACTGCCGGGAAAATGGCAGAAACTTCCCGGGAGGCGAGTCCCCGACTCGCGCAGTGACCCGTCTCCTCGAGGCGGGAAGGAGATTACAACCAATTAACTGCCAGGGTCAACGAGGTGAGCAGTGGGTCTGCGGGGGTGAGAGGGATCAAAAAGTCCGCTGTGGAGGTGAGTGTAAAGTGTTAGAAAAAATTAAGTTACCTTTGCTTCTTCCTGCAGGCTTCAACCCTTGGGGATCCGGAGGTGCCTCATCTCAACGGCAGAGATGACAGAATGGCTGCTGCATTATCAGATGCAGCAGCCATCTGATTTCTGCCGAGGAAATAGGTTTTGGTGACCCTTCAGTGCAAGGACTCACCAAAGAACAGAGATTGTCAGTGTTTGACAGCTTCTCAAAGCTGTCAAACGCTGACAATTCATCTGTCAAAAATTTTTGACAGATGAAATGTCATACGCTGACGCCCTCTGTCACTGGCTTTCCCTTAATTGGCTGGCTAAGCCCACAGGGCGGGCTTAACAAGATCAACCAAGGGAAAATAGCGTGGGTTGGCCGGACGTTGTTGGGGCGAGACTGAAGCCCGACAACCAGCAGTCCCGCCCCCAACGTATCCCCATTGGCAAAATCCAGCACTTTATGTCCTCCTCACAACTTGCTTTCCCACCTATCTTTGTATCATCAGCAAATTTAGCTACAATACACTCGCTTCCTTCATGCAAGTCATTAATATAGATTTAAAATAGTTGAGGCCCCAGCAGTGATCCCTGTGGCACCCCACTAGTTACAGATTTCCATCCTGAAAATGACCCATTTATCCTGACTCTCTGTTTTCTGTTAGTTAACCAATCCTCTATCCAATCTAATATATTACCCCCAACACCATGACCTCTTATCTTATGCAGTCTTATCTTATGCAGTAACCTTTTATGTGGCACCTTGTCCAATGCCTTTTGGAAATCCAAATACACTACATCTACTGGTTCCCCTTTATCCACCCTGCTCGTCACCTCCTCAAAGAACTCTAATAGATTTGTCAAACATGATTTCCCTTTCATAAAACCATGTTGACTCTGTTTGATTGTATTATGATTTTCTAAATGTCCTGCTACTACTTCCTTAACAATGGATTTGAGCATTTTGCCAATGACAGATGTTAGGCTAACTGGCCTATAGTTTCCTGCTTTCTGTCTCCCTCTTTTTTGAATAAGGGCGTTACATTTGCAGTTTTCCAATCTGCTGGGACTTTTCCAGCGTCAAGGGAATTTTGGAAGATTACAACCAATGCATCCACTATCTCTGCAGCCTCTTCTTTTAAGACCCTAGGATGCAGGCCATCAGGTCCAGGGGACTTCTCAGCCTTTAGACCCATAAGTTTGCCTAGCACTTTTTCTCTAGTGATAGTGATTGTTTTAAGTTCCTCCTTCCCTTTTGCCCCTTGATTTTCTACTATTACTGGGATGTTTTTAGTGTCTTCTACTGTGAAGACAGATACAAAATATTTGTTCAAAGTCTCTGCCATTTCCCTGTTTCCCATTATTATTTCCCCAGCCTCATCCTCTAAGGGACCAATGTTTACTTGAGCTACTCTCTTCCTTTTTATACACTTGTAGAAGCTCTTACTGTCAGTTTTTATATTTCTTGCTAGTTTACTCTCATAAGCTATTTTCTCCTCTTTATTATTTTTTCAGTCATCCTTTTCTGGTTTCTAAATTTTTCCCAATCCTCTGGCCTACCACTAATCTTTGCAACATTGTATGCCTTTTCTTTCAATTTGATACCCTCCTTAACTTCCTTGGTTAGCCATGGTTGGTTCATCCTTCTCTTGGAGTCTTTCTTTCTCATTGAAATATATCTTTGTTGAGAGTCATGAAATATCTCTTTAAATGTCTGCCTCTGCTTTTCTACCGTCTTACCTTCTAATCTATTTTCCCAGTCCACTTTAGCCAACTCTCTCCTCATACCTTTGTGATTGCCTTTATTTAAGTTTAATACTCTAGTTTCAGACCCAAGTTTCTCACCTTCAAACTAAATGTGGAATTCTATCATGCTATGATCACTCTTCCCTAGAGGATCCTTTACTATGAGATCATTATTTAATCCTGTTTCATTACACATTACCAGATCTAAAATAACCTGTTCCCTGGTCGGTTCCACAACGTATTGTTCTAAGAAAACATCCCGAATCTACTCTATGAACTCGTCCTCAGGGCTGCTTTTGCCAATTTGATTTGTCCAATCTATATGAAGATTAAGATCGCCCACGATTATTGCAGTACCTTTCTTACAAGCCCCCATTATTTCTTGATTTATACTCTGTCCTAGAGGGTGAAATTCTTTGTGGGCAGTGTGTAAAGCGGGCTGCCTATTGTCCGTTTTGTGTTAGCGCCCAAGCTGAATTTCACCCTCATAATATCTACCAGGCTACTGTCTTCAGCAACGCTGTGACCTTCAAACAATCCGATCAATCTGGCGAGATCCAGCTGGGGGAACATAAGAACATAAGAAATAGGAGCAGGAATAGGCCACTTGGCCCCTCGAGCCTGCTCCGCCATTCGATAAGATCATGGCTGATCTTGGGCTCAAAGTCACTTCCCCGCCCGTTCCCCATAACCCTTCACTCCCTTATCTTGTAAAAATTTGTCTATCTCCACCTTAAATGTATTTAGTGACCCAGCCTCCACGGCTCTCTGGTGCAGAGAATTCCACAGATTTACGACCCTCTCAGAGAAGAAGTTCCTCCTCATCTCAGTTCTAAAAGGGCGACCCTTTATTCTGAAACTATGCCCCTGAGTTCTAGATTTCCCCACAAGGGGAAACATCCTCTCTGCATCTACCCTGTCGAGCCCCCTCAGTATCTGATATGTTTCAATAAGATCACCTCTCATTCTTCTAAATTCCAATGAGTATACGCCCAGCCTGTTCAACCTTTCCTCATAAGTCAACCCCCTCATCTCTGGAATTAACCTAGTGAATCGTCTCTGAACTGCCTCCAATGCAAGTATATCCTTCCTTAAATAAGGAGACCGAAACTGTACGCAGTACTCAAGGTGTGGTCTCACCAATACCCTGCACAGTTGTAGCTGGACTTCCCTGCTTTTATACTCCAACCCCCTTGAAATAAAGACCAACATTCCATTTGCCTTTTTGATTACTTGCTGTACCTGCATGCTAATTTTTGTGTTTCATGCACAAGGACCCCCAGGTCCCTCTGAACTGTAGCATTTTGTAATCTCTCTCCATTTAAATAATAATTTGCTTTTTTATTTTTCCTGCCAAAGTGGATAACCTTGCACTTTCCCACATTGTACTCCCTCTGCCAAATCTTTGCCCATTCACTTAGCCTGTCTATATCCCTTTGCAGATTCTTTTAGTCATCTGCACAACTTGCTTTCCCACCCATCTTTGTATCATCCGCAAACTTGGCTACATTACACTCGGTCCCTTCATCCAAATCATTAATGTAGATTGTAAATAGTTGAGGCCCAAGCACTGATCCCTGTGGCACCCCACTAGTTACCATTTGCAAACCGGAAAATGACCCATTTATCCCGACTCTCTGCTTTCTGTTAGTTAGCCAATTCTCTATCCATGCTATTATATTACCCCCAACTCCGTGAGCTCTTATCTTATGCAGTAACCTTTTATGTGGCACCTTATTGAATGCCTTCTGCAAATCCAAATACACCACATCTTCTGTCTCACCCTTATCCACCCTGCTCGTTACATCCTCAAAGAACTCCAGCAAATTTGTTAAACATGATTTCCCTTTCATAAAACCATGCTGACTCTGCTTGACTGCATTATAGACCCTGGGATGCAGGCCATCTTTTCCAGGGGACTTGTCGTCTTTTAGTCCCATTATTTTACCAAGTACTTTTTCCTTTGTGATAGTGATTGTCTTTTGGTCCCCCCTCCCTGTGGCCCCTTGATTATCCATTATTGGGATGTTGTTAGTGTCTTCTACCATGAAGACAGATACAAAATATTTGTTCAGAGTCTCTGCTATTTCCCCGTTCCCTATTATTAGTTCCCCATTCTCATCCTCTAAGGGACCAACATTTACTTTAGCTACTCTCTTCCTTTTTATATACCTGTAGAAGCTCTTACTATCTGTTTTAATGTTTCTTGCCAGCTTACTCTCATAATTCATCATCCCTCTCTTTATAATTTTTTTAGTCATCCTTTGCTGGTTTTTAAAAATGTCCCAATCCTCTGGCCTCCCACCAATCTTGGCAACATTGTATGCCTTCGTTTTCAATTTGATACCATCCTTTTGGAAGGGGAGACGCAGAGGGACAGAGGGAGGGCGAGGTACAGAATGCAAAGAGTACGGGTAAATGGGTCTTCCATTTCCAAAAGCCATATTGAGAATCCCTTAAACATGCTGCTCTTTCTAAACAATTGTACAGTGCATTCGCCAATAATTCCTTCTCGGAGCTTGCTGGTAACTGATGATAGACCAACTGGGCTGCAATTCCCAATCCTGTCTTGTTCCCTTTTTGAAAACTGTTGGCACCGACTGTACCTCCCTCCATACTCAGGCAAGAGCAGACTGTCAGCCTGTGACTGGCAGAACACAGTTCACATTTCCTTAGATACTCTGGCATGAGTCCCATCAGGGACAGCAGACCCATCTGCCTTAAGAACCCCAAAGCAAGCAAAGAATAATTTTTGCATTGACTTAACAGATTCCATTTTGACATCAGACCAGTCTCTCAGCTCCGCTAACGCAACAGCACGCTCCACCATCGGAAACATTCAGCAGCTTCAACTGAGAAATGATGGCACCCAGAAATAATATTCTCAATAATGGATGATAGCCCTGAAGTTTGGTATCCACTTTATTTTAGTTGAAGAGCAGGACTAAGTTGTTAAGGATGAGGTTAGGTTGTGGTTTGATCTGATTGTAATGCCTCCGCTCATTAAGTTTCTCGTATTAAGCATCTTTTGATACTAATCTGATAAATGTGCAATCATGCAAATTATAGCACAGAAAGAAAGACTTGCAATTCTACGGCGCCTTTCATGAACTCTGGATCTCTCTAAGAGCTTTACTGCCAATGAAAAACTTTGGAAGTGTTGTAATGCAAGAAACTCGGCAGCCAATGTGCACACAGCGTCTCTCAAAAACATTGTAATGGTGACCAGACCATCTGTTTTAGTGACGTTGTTTGAGGGATAAATATTGGCCCCAGATAACGGGGGAGAACTCCCCTGCTCTTCTTCCAAAACTACCATGCAATCGTTAATGGCCGTCTGAGAGAGCTGATGGAGCTTCGCTTTAAAATCTCATCCAAAAGGCAATACCTCCAACAGTGCAGCGCTCCCTCAGTACTGCCCCTCCGACAGTGCGGCGCTCCCTCAGTACTGCCCCTCCGACAGTGCGGCGCTCCCTCAGTACTGCCCCTCTGACAGTGCAACGCTCCCTCAGTACTGCCCCTCCGACAGTGCAGCTCTCCCTCAGTAGCGCCCCTCCGACAGTGCAGCACTCCCTCAGTACTGCCCCTCCGACAGTGCAGCTCTCCCTCAGTACTGCCCCTCTGACAGTGCGGCGCTTCCTCAGTACTGCCCCTCCGACAGTGCTGCGCTCCCTCAATACTGCCCCTCCGACAGTGCTGCGCTCCCTCAGTACTGCCCCTCCGACAGTGCAGTACTCCCTCAGTACTGCCCCTCCGACAGTGCAGCGCTCCCTCAGTACCGTCCCTCCGACAGTGCAGCACTCCCTCAGTACTGCCCCTCCGACAGTGCAGCGCTCCCTCAGTACTGCCCCTCCGACAGTGCAGTACTCCCTCAGTACTGCCCCTCCGACAGTGCAGCACTCCCTCAGTACTGCCCCTCCGACAGTGCAGCACTCCCTCAGTACTGCCCCTCCTATAGTGCAGCACTCCCTCAGTACTGCCCCTCCGACAGTGCAGCACTCCCTCAGTACTGCCCCTCCGACAGTGCAGCGCTCACTCAGTACTGCCCCTCTGACAGTGCAGCCCTGAAGTATCAGCCTGGATTATGTCCTCGAGTCTGGGCCTTGAACCCGTGACCTACGGACTCATTGGCAAGAATGCTACCACTGAGCCAAGGATGCACTTGAGAAGGAAGCCATCTGGTCCATCATGGCTGTGCCAGTTGGGCTCAGCCTTTAGCTGAAGCTACATAGTCGAATCGCATTGGGCCTTCGCACCTGTACCAATACTAACCCTTCCGTACAATTATCTACTTTCATCCCATTTCCCTGCCCATTTGATAATTAGAGACATCAGACATAAGAGATACGGGAAACAGAGCAGAGTGGGATGGAATGGCCGAGGCTGCTGTTTAAATTCTTCGTGGTTACTCGATCAGGTTTAGTTTAAAATGAGGCAATGGCACATTAGCCAGTGAGCTTTTGAAAGGACAACGTTCCGCTGGTTCAGATATTTCATCAGGTTGAATAATAAACCTAATTTGCAAAAGATTGACTGGAGGCAAACCATAGATTTGAATGACAACCTCTGGTGAGCAGATACTGTCATCGTTCAAACTAAAGAGAGATCGGATTTGTTCCGCAGTGAAGTGGGCAGCTGGTGTGACACTAAAACAATCTATTATTTGGATCCAGTAAAGGTTCGGGTGGCCAGCCTGTTCTCTCACTTCACTGAATGGAGCGAGGAATTGGATTAACGTCTCAGGTCTGCACAAGGCAGGTTATTCACAAGGTCAGCGACTCTGCTCCGAGGATAAAAAGAGATACTCAGGAGACTGGCACAACTCGACTCAATGGCTTGACCCTAAACTGAAGAGGCTCTTAACATGGAAAGCACGGAATTAGAAATGGAGATTGGGCCCATCGATCTTTGACCTTGAAGAGATTGCCTGGGTAAAGGTGAGAGAACGGGAATGATGGACAACATAGGAAGCACGGGGATAATGTTTCAATTGAAAGTAGGTTTTAGATTGAAACAAAAGGTGCTGGCAGAGTATAGGGTCCACCAGCCCCGAAAGGAAACAGGCCAACAAGGGGGCAAACCCCTCCCCCACCCCCCGCTAACACTGTGTACTGACAAAGTGCATCCTCCCACCCAAAATGCTAATCTCTTCGAATCTTGCAGCACAGGAGGAGGCCATTCGGCCCATCGTGCCTGTGCCGGCTCTTTGAAAGAGCTCTCCAATTAGTCCCACTCCCCAGCTTTTCCCCATAACCCTGCAAATCAGTTCTCTTCAAATACTTGTCCAATTGCCTTTTGAAAGTTCCTCTGGAATCTGATTCCACCGCCCTTTCAGGCAGCGCATTCCAGATCACAACAACCCTCTGTGTGAAGAAATTTCTCCTCATCTCCCCTCTGGTTCTTTTGCCAGTTATTTTAAATCTGTGTCATCTGGTTGCTGACCCACTTGCCAGAGGAAACAGTTTATCCTTATTTACTCTATCAAAAACCCTCATAATTTTGAACACCTCTGTTAGGTCTCCCCTTAACCTTCTCTGGTCTAAGGAGAACAATCCCAGCTTCTCCAGTCTCTCCACATAACTGAAGTCCCTCATCCCTGGAACCATTCTAGTAAATCTCCTCTTCCCCCTCTCCAAGGCCGTGACATCCTTCCTAAAGTGTGATGCCCAGAATTGGACACAATACTCCAGCTGAGACCTAACCAGGGATTTATAAACATTTAGCATCACTTCCTTGTTTTTGTATTCAATGCCCCTGTTTACAAAGCCAAGTATCCCATACACTTTCTTAACCACCTTATCAACTTGCCCTCCCACCATCAAGGATTTGTGAATACGCACCCCCAGGTCCCTCTGCTCTTGCACCCCCTCAAAACAGTACCATTGAGATTATACTGGCTCTCCATGTTGATTCACCCAAAGTGCATCACTTCATACTTCTCTGCATTAAATTGCATCTGCCACGTGTCTGCCCATTTCACCAGTCTGTCCATGTCCTCCTGAAGTCTGCTACTATCTTCCCCACTATTTACTACGTTGCCAAGATTTGCATCTTCTGCAAACATCTAAATTGTACTCCCCATATATTTAGGTGGTTATTTATAGTATTTACCTCAGAGAACATTCAACGGTTTGTGCTTTACATTGTACGTCTCACAGGCTGCCAAGATTTTCCATCCCAATGTGGCATAGAAACATAGAAACATAGAAAATAGGAGCAGGAGTGGGCCATTCGGCCCTTCGAGCCTGCTCCGCCATTCAATATGATCATGGCTGATCCTCTATCTCAATACCATATTCCCTCTCTCTCCCCATACCCCTTGATGCCTTTTGTGTCTAGAAATCTATCTATCTCCTTCTTAAATATATTCAGTGACTTGGCCTCCACAGCCTTCTGTGGTAGAGAATTCCACAGGTTCACCACCCTCTGAGTGAAGAAATTTCTCCTCATCTCAGTCCTAAATGTCCTACCCTGTATCCTGAGACTGTGACCCCTCATTCTAGACCCCCCCAGCCAGGGGAAACATCTTCCCTGCATCCAGTCTGTCTAGCCCTGACAGAATTTTATATGTTTCAATGAGATCCCCTCTCATTCTTCTAAACTCTAGTGAATACAGGCCTAGTCGACCCAATCTCTCCTCATACGACAGTCCTGCCATCCCAGGAATCAGTCTGGTGAACCTTCGCTGCACTCCCTCTGTGGCAAGTATATCCTTTCTTAGGTAAGGAGACCAAAACTGCACACAGCACTCCAGGTGTGGTCTCACCAAGGCCCTGTATAACTGTAGTAAGACATCCTTGCTCCTGTACTCAAATCCTCTTGCAATGAAGGCCAACATACCATTTGCCTTCCTAACTGCTTGCTGCACCTGCATGCTTGCTTTCAGTGACTGATGTACAAGGACACCCAGGTCCCTTTGTACATCAACATTTCCCAATCTATCACCATTTAAATAATACTCTACCTTTCTGTTTTTCCTACCGAAGTGAATAACTTCACATTTATCCACGTTATACTGCATCTGCCATGTATTTGCCCACTCACTCAACTTGTCTAAATCACCTTGAAGCCTCTTTGCATCCTCCTCACAACTCACAATCCCACCTAGTTTCATGTCGTCAGCAAACTTGGAAATATTAGATTTGGTTCCCTCATCCAAATCATTGATATATATTGTGAATAGCTAGGGCCCAAGCACTGATCCCTGCGGTACCCCACTAGTCACCGCCTGCCACCCCGAAAAAGACCCATTTATTCTTACTCTCTGTTTCCTGTCTGTTAACCAATTTTCAATCCATGCCAGTATATTACCCCCAATCCCATGTGCTTTAATTTTGCACACTAACCTCTTATGTGGGACTTTATCAAAGGCCTTCTGAAAATCCAAATACACCACATCCACTGGTTCTCCCTTGTCTATTCTACCAGTTACAACCTCAAAAAAACTCCAGTAGGTTTGTCAAACACGATTTCCCTTTCATAAATCCATGTTGACTTTGTCTAATCCCGTTGATATTTTCTAAGCGTCCTGTTATCACATCCTTTATAATAGACTCCAGCATTTTCCCTACTACTGATGTTAGGCTAACCGATCTGTAGTTCCCTGTTTTCTCTCTCCCTCCTTTTTTAAATAGTGGGGTTACATTTTCCACCCTTCAATCTGCAGGAACTGCTCCATAATCTATAGAATTTTGGAAGGTGACAACCAATGCATCCACTATTTCCATGGCTACCTCTTTTAGTACTCTGGGATGCAGATTATCAAGCCCTGGGGATTTATCAGCTTTCAGTCTATTAATTTCTCCAGCACTATTTTTTTAATAATACTAATTTCCTTTAATTCCTCCTTCTCACTAGGCCCTTGGTTCCGTCACATTTCTGGGAAGTTATTTGTGTCCTCTTCTGTGAAGACAGAACCAAAGCATTTGTTTAATTGCTCTGCCATTTCCTTGTTCCCCATTATAAATTCTCCCGTTTCTGTCTGTAAGGGACCTACATTTTCTTCTTTTGGGGGTTGAGAAGGAGGGTAAGGCTTTAACAGAGGAAGTTCTGGTACACTAACCTGATGTTCATCAGACACAGAGTGGGGTATGCAATTTGATTGGTTCAGCTTATCAATGTATTGGTCCTTTTGGTGTCTGGGACCATGGAGAAGGATTTATTGGGGATCTGGAAGTTATGGAAGTGTATATTGGGAGTATGGGAGCTATGGAAGGGTATATTGAGGGTATGGGAGCTATGGAAGGGTATATTGGGGGTATGGGAGAAATGGAAGGGTATATTGGGGGTATGGGAGCAATGGAAGGGTATATTGGGGGTATGGGAGCAATGGAAGGGTATATTGAGAGTATGGGAGCTATGGAAGGGTATATTGAGGGTATGGGAGAAATGGAAGTGTATATTGGGGGTATGGGAGAAATGGAAGGGTATATTGGGGGTATGGGAGCAATGGAAGGGTATATTGGGGGTATGGGAGCAATGGAAGGGTATATTGGGGTATGGGAGCAATGGAAGGGTATATTGGGGCTATGGGAGCAATGGAAGGGTATATTGGGGGTATGGGAGCAATGGAAGTGTATATTGGGGGTATGGGAGCTATGGAGGGTATATGGGGGTATGGGAGAAATGGAAGGGTATATTGAGGGTATGGGAGAAATGGAAGGGTATATTGGGGGTATGGGAGAAATGGAAGGGTATATTGGGGGTATGGGAGAAATGGAAGGGTATATTGGGGGTATGGGAGCAATGGAAGTGTATATTGGGGGTATGGGAGCAATGGAAGGGTATATTGTGGGTATGGGAGCTATGGAAGGGTATATTGGGGGTATGGGAGCAATGGAAGGGTATATTGGGGGTATGGGAGAAATGGAAGGGTATATTGGGGGTATGGGAGCTATGGAAGGGTATATTGGGGCTATGGGAGAAATGGAAGGGTATATTGGGGGTATGGGAGAAATGGAAGGGTATATTGGGGGTATGGGAGCAATGGAAGGGTATATTGAGGGTATGGGAGAAATGGAAGGGTATATTGAGGGTATGGGAGAAATGGAAGGGTATATTGGGGGTATGGGAGCTATGGAAGGGTATATTGGGGGTATGGGAGCAATGGAAGGGTATATTGGGGGTATGGGAGAAATGGAAGGGTATATTGGGGGTATGGGAGAAATGGAAGGGTATATTGGGGGTATGGGAGAAATGGAAGGGTATATTGGGGGTATGGGAGCAATGGAAGGGTATATTGAGGGTATGGGAGAAATGGAAGGGTATATTGGGGGTATGGGAGCAATGGAAGGGTATATTGGGGGTATGGGAGAAATGGAAGGGTATATTGAGGGTATGGGAGAAATGGAAGGGTATATTGGGGGTATGGGAGCAATGGAAGGGTATATTGTGGGTATGGGAGCTATGGAAGGGTATATTGGGGGTATGGGAGAAATGGAAGGGTATATTGGGGGTATGGGAGCAATGGAAGGGTATATTGAGAGTATGGGAGCTATGGAAGGGTATATTGGGGCTATGGGAGCTATGGAAGGGTATATTGGGGGTATGGGAGCTATGGAAGTGTATATTGTGGGTATGGGAGCTATGGAAGGGTATATTGGGGGTATGGGAGAAATGGAAGGGTATATTGGGGGTATGGGAGCAATGGAAGTGTATATTGTGGGTATGGGAGCTATGGAAGGGTATATTGGGGGTATGGGAGAAATGGAAGGGTATATTGGGGGTATGGGAGCAATGGAAGGGTATATTGGGGGTATGGGAGCAATGGAAGTGTATATTGGGGGTATGGGAGCTATGGAAGTGTATATTGAGGGTATGGGAGAAATGGAAGGGTATATTGGGGGTATGGGAGAAATGGAAGGGTATATTGTGGGTATGGGAGAAATGGAAGTGTATATTGAGGGTATGGGAGCTATGGAAGGGTATATTGTGGGTATGGGAGAAATGGAAGTGTATATTGGGGGTATGGGAGAAATGGAAGGGTATATTGAGGGTATGGGAGCTATGGAAGGGTATATTGGGGGTATGGGAGAAATGGAAGGGTATATTGAGGGTATGGGAGAAATGGAAGGGTATATTGAGGGTATGGGAGCAATAGAAGCTGGGTGGAGGGTTTAAGAGCAGGGAACAAGGTGCTGGGCTCAGAACATTAGGAAAGGGACGTATGGGGGTGGCACCTTTGGTGGGTGGGGGGGATTGAGGGTTGTGTGTTGTGGGTTGTAGGAGTGGTGAGGCTGGTCATGCAGTGCAGAGGTGAGATAAAACTCCTATTTAAACTGAATATATTTAAGAAGGAGATAGATAGATTTCTAGACGCAAAAGGCGTCAAGGGGAGAGAGCGGGAATATGGTATTGAGATAGAGGATCAGCCATGATCATATTGAATGGCGGAGCAGGCTCGTGCTCCTATTTTTCTATGTTTCGATACTTGGGCAGAAGGGTCACACGGTCCAGGAGGTTCTACAATTATAGCGGGGGCTGCAATGTGGTCGTATTCGGCAGGCCGAGAGCTGGCAGTATTTGGCGGGGGAGTGGGGTCGAGGAGAATGAAAGCCATGAGGCTTCTGGAATTCCCCACTCAAGGGTTTTCCGAAAGTGTTGTCCCAGCACTGAGCTAGGAAGCCTGATTCAGTTATTTGTTGCATAGTGACTGTCAGTAATTGCAGAACAAGTGCGCTATTAGTTAGTATGGACACCAACTTCCACCCTGAGGAGCACATCAAGCCTTGCTCCCATTTGGGACTCAAGTTCTTTAAAGATCTGACTCGGCAAGAGAGGAAACAAACCGACATGCGGGGTGGGGTTCGAGGGGGTGAGGTACAGCACTCGGAGTGGGCTTCGAGGGGGTGAGGTACAGCAGGCGGGAGTGGGGTTCGAGGGTGAGGTACAGCAGGTGGGAGTGGGGTTCGCGGGTGAGGTACAGCACTCGGGGTGGGGTTCGAGGGGGTGAGGTACAGCAGGCGGGAGTGGGGTTCGAGGGGGTGAGGTACAGCAGGCGGGAGTGGGGTTCGAGGGTGAGGTACAGCACTCGGAGTGGGGTTCGAGGGTGAGGTACAGCAGGAGGGAGTGGGGCTTGAGGGGGTGAGATACAGCAGGCGGGAGTGGGGTTCGAGGGTGACGTACAGCAGGAGGGAGTGGGGTTCGAGGGTGAGGTACAGCACTCAGAGTGGGGTTCGAGGGTGAGGTACAGCACTCGGAGTGGGGTTCGAGGGGGTGAGGTACAGCAGGAGGGAGTGGGGTTCGAGGGTGAGGTACAGCAGGAGGGAGTGGGGTTCGAGGGTGAGGTACAGCAGGCGGGAGTGGGGTTCGAGGGTGAGGTACAGCAGGCGGGAGTGGGGTTCGAGGGGGTGAGGTACAGCAGGAGGGAGTGGGTACCATACATGGGAAGGGGAGAAAAGCCACCTCTGAGGTTCAAGAGGGGGCTGAAATGCTGGGAAGGATCATCAGACCTGATAGTGGTCTTTAAGATAATGAAGGGGTTCGACGGGGTAGACGTAGAGAAGATGATTCCACTTGTGGGGGAGACTAGAACTAGGGGCCATCAATATAAGATAGTCACTAATAAATCCAATGGGGGAATTCAGGAGAAACTTCTTTACCCAGAGAGTGGTGAGAATGTGGAACTCACTACCACAGGGAGTGGTTGAGGCGAATAGTATAGATATTTTTAAGGGGAAGCTGGATAAACACATGAGGGAGAAAGGAATAGAAAGATATGCTGATAGGATGAGATGAAGAGGGGTGGGAGGAGGCTCAAGTGGAGCATAAACACCGGCACGGACCAGTTGGGCCGAATGGTCAGTTTCTGTGCTGTACACTCGATGTAACTTTCTGTCTCTGTCTACCGATTTCTCCCTCTGTACATATCTCTATCTCTATTTATGTCTCTGTCTCTTTCTCTCTTTCTCTCTCTCTATCTATCTATCTATCTGACATGAATCTTGTCATTCTTGTATGAAGTAATACTGGGTGGCCTGCTGGTGGCGCTGTCCAGGGAGAGTACAAATACTCGGGCATGGGCCCAGCTTGCTTAGGACATTCCTCAACAGGAACTAATGAAGGACACAACTGGATCTCCATGTTGATAAACAGTTGATTAAAGCTTTGTTTAACGCTTAGACCAAGTGCCTGGTAGTTTTCTTACATCTAATGCTAATGTAACACCCTTATTTAAAAAGGGTAGTAGGCAGAAGGCTGGAAATTATAGACCAGTTAGCCTAACATCTGTGGTGGGTAAAATTTTGGAGTCTATTATTAAGGAGACAGTAACGGAACATTTAGATAAACATAATTTAATAGGACAAAGTCAGCATGGCTTTATGAAGGGGAAGTCATGTCTGACAAATTTGCTTGAGTTCTTTGAGGACATAACGTACAGGGTGGATAAAGGGGAACCAGTGGACATAGTGTATTTAGACTTCCAGAAGGCATTCGACAAGGTGCCACATAAAAGATTATTGCTCAAGATAAAAAATCACTGGATTGGGGGTAATATTCTGGCATGGGTGGAGGATTGGTTATCTAACAGGAAGCAGAGAGTTGGGAAAAATGGTTCATTCTCGGACTGGCAACGAGTAGCCAGTGGTGTTCCGCAGGGGTCGGTGCTGGGTCCCCAACTCTTTACAATCTATATTAACGATTTGGAGGAGGGGACCGAGTGTAACATATCAAAGTTTGCAATTGATACAAAGATGGAAGGGAAAGTAGAAAGTGAGGAGGACATAAAAAACCTACAAGGGGATATAGACAGGCTGGGTGAGTGGGCGGAGATTTGGCAGATGCAATACAATATTGGAAAATGTGAGGTTATGCACTTTGGCAGGAAAAATCAGAGAGCAAGTTATTATCTTAATGGCGAGAAACTGGAAAGTACTGCAGTACAAAGGGATCTGGGGGTCCTAGTGCAAGAAAATCAAAAAGTTAGTATGCAGGTGCAGCAGGTGATCAAGAAGGCTTTTATTGCTAGGGGGATAGATTATAAAAACAGGGAGGTATTGTTGCAGTTATATAAGGTATTGGTGAGACCGCACCTGGAATACTGCATACAGTTTTGGTGTCCATACTTAAGAAAAGACATACTTGCTCTCGAGTCAGTACAAACAAGGTTCATTCGGTTAATCCCGGGGATGAGGGGGTGGACATATGAGGAGAGGTTGAGTAGATTGGGACTCTACTCATTGGAGTTCAGAAGAATGAGAGGCGATCTTATTGAAACATATAAGATTGTGAAGGGGCTTGATCGGGTGGATGCGGTAAGGATGTTCCCAAGGATGGGTGAAACTAGAACTAGGGGGCATAATCTTAGAATAAGGGGCTGCTCTTTCAAAACTGAGATGAGGAGAAACTTCTTCACTCAGAGAGTAGTAGGTCTGTGGAATTTTCTGCCCCAGGAAGCTGTGGAAGCTACATCATTAAATAAATTTAAAACAGAAATAGACAGTTTCCTAGAAGTAAAGAGAATTAGGGGTTACGGGGAGCGGGCAGGAAATTGGACATGAGGCTGAGTTCGGATCGGTCAAGGCCCTGTGGGTGGCGGAGCGGGCCCAGGGGCTGAGTGGCCGGGTCCTGCTCCTATTTCTTGTGTTCTTTAGATTTGAGGTGAGGATCAGATCAGCCATGATCTTATTGAATGGCGGAGCAGGCTCGAGGGGCTGATTGGCCTACTCCTGCTCCTATTTCTTATGTTCTTATCACTATCTATCTCTCATATCTCTGTTTCTATCTATCTTTCTCTCCAGGGACTTGAGCACTTAAAGCTAGGCTGACACTCCAGTGAAGTACTGAGCGAGTGCTGCACTGTCGGAGGTGCCGTCTTTCGGATGAGACGTTAAACCAAGGCCCCGTCTGCTCTCTGAGGTGGATGTAAAACATCCCACGGCCACTATTTCGAAGAAGGGCAGGGGAGTTCTCCCCGGTGTCCTGGTCAATAGTTATCCCTCAACCAACATAACAAAAACAGATGATCTGGTCATTATCACAGTGCTGTTTGTGGGAGCTTGCTGTGCACAAATTGGCTGCTGCGTTTCCCACATTACAACAGTGACTGCACTTCAAAAAGTATTTCATTGGCTGTAAAACGCTTTGAGACGTCCAGTTGTCGTGAAAGGCGCTATAGAAATGCACATTTTTCTTTTTGCTTTCTATCTCTCTCTCTCTATCTTTCTATCTATCTTTCTATCTATCTATCTATCTTTCTATCTATCTATATCTTTGTTTCTCTCTATCTTTCTCTCTCTCTATCTCTCTCTCTCTCTACCTTTCTCTCTCTCTATCTCTCTCTATATCTCTCTATATCTATCTCTCACTCTATCTCTCTGTTTCTATCTATCTATCTCTCTATCTCTCTCTATCTATGTCTCTCTATATCTATCTCTCTATATCTATCTCTCTATCTATCTATGTCTCTATCTATCTCTCTATCTATCTATGTCTCTATCTAACTCTCTATCTAACTATCTCTGTCTCTAACTCTGTTTCTGTCTCTCTCTCTAACTATATCTCTGTTTCTATCTATCTATGTCTCTCTATATCTATCTCTCTATCTATCTGTCTATCTATCTATATCTCTCTCACTCTATCTCTATGTCTCTCTATCTCTATATCTCTATCAATCTATCTATCTATATCTCTCTCACTCTATCTCTATCTATCTCTTTATCTCCATCTATCTATCTATCAATCTATAACTCTCTCACTCTATCTCTATATCTTTCTGTTTCTCTATCTAATCCACCCAAGTTGTGCCCTCTGCCCCCACCCCTGCCTACCGACCTTTCTCCACTGCCCAAGTCTACCCTGGGTGTCAACCTTCGGTATTACGCCTATTTTATGCCAATTTCTTTCGCCAGCCTTTCCGCTGGTGACTCAGATTTCATCTTTGTAAAACAGCAACAAGTTAGAACTTAAAATAGTGACAAAGGTTCACCAACACAAACAAACACTGAGCCAATCAACTGACCGGGAAAATAAACTCTTTTAGTTGCAAATCAGAACTCGTGATGAAAAGCAGAGTCCAAAACCTGCCAAAAAATCAGAGAAAGCCGACAAATCAAATCCAAAATGGTTCAAAATCTTTTTGCCTGCACATTTTCCCCTCAATAACAGAAACTTATAATGTGGAAAATAGAATTTGTAACATAAAAAATAAATTTTTACAACAATATATTTCGCATAACACGATTAAACTTAACGATAAAATTGGGTTTTGCATCTTCAGTTACTTACATTAGAATTTTCACTGGGAGGCCTCAGAAGCCTGGTCTTGGAGTTGATACTCTACCCAGGGATTTCACTCAAACCCCTCTCTGCAGTTCCCTGGCTGGCACAGACTCAGCACGTGCGCTATTGAGAATCGCACATCATGCCTCAGTATTCTTCTCCCAGTGCAACCATCAGAAAGTTTTTTTTTCTTATCTCACAACAATATAAACATAAGTTTTTCTAAACTATTTCAAAATAAGCTGCAGCACGAATACTTTTGAGGTACAATTGCACAGGAAAACAGTTTTCAAGTGTTTAGTACATGAAATTCTTATATTTTTATTCATTCTCGGGATGTGGGCGTCGCTGGCAAGGCCAGTATTTATTGGCCATCCCTAATTGCCCTCGAGAAGGTGGCGGTGAGCCGCCTTCTTGAACCGCTGCAGTCCGTGTGGTGAAGTAAACGAGCAAGAAATATGAAAACAGATTGTAAGAGCTTCTACAAGTAAGTAAAAAGGAAGAGAGTAGCAAAAGTAAGTATTGGTCTCTTAGAGGCTGAGATAGGAGAAATTATAATGGAGAATAAGGAAATGGTAGAGACTTAAAACAAATATTTTGTATCTGTTTTCACAGCAGAAGACACAAAGGGGGATAAGTTCATGTGGTTTGCGCCACACATTAGCATAACGAGATGATGCTAAAATGCCATTGAGAGCTTTAACGCCACCTGATGCCGGGGTGTGTGTCCTGGGGACCACAGTGCTGCCGGTGACGTGCTGCGCTTCCTCCCTCCACATAGTCCGGCAGACTTGTGGCAAGGGTTTCCTGCCAGTTGGTGGATACTGGACCGCCCGCCTTCTCTCCGCTGCTAAAACCAATGCCTCCAAAGCTTCATCGGAAAACCGCTGGGCTCTCTCCTTGGGGCGGCGATCTGCCATCAGCATTTGTAATTAAGTGTTCCTTCTACTTGTCCTTCTTCTTATGGTTGTTGAGGCAGCTGCACACCCAACAATGCTGAGAATGGGGTGCTGCACCATCAATGAACCTCCCTTTTAAGTAGTGAAGAAAGCCGGTGGCAATCATTACTTGCGCGTAGATTACCCCCGATATTGGTCCATCTTTTCAGTGAAAGGCCAATGAGTTAGGATTTTTAGACGAGAATCATGACTGCAATCATTTAAATGAGGAGTGAGGACGAATTTTGCGTGCAACCTAGATGGTTTTCAACTGGCGCTAATTCACCATTTTTAGACTAAACTCCGCCCATTCCTTGGCTATAACGAATTTAGCCAGTCAGCCTGACATCAGTCGTCGGGAAAATGATGAAATCCATTATTAAGGAAATGGTAACGGGGCACTTAGAAAATCATAATATGATTAGGCAGAGTCAACATGATTTTATGAAAGGGAAATCATGTTTGACAAGTCTATTAGAGTTTTTGAGGATGTAATTAGCAGGGCTGGGGAACCAGTGGATGTAGTATGGTTGGATTTTCAAAATACATTCGATAAGGTGCCACACAAAAGATTGTTGTGCAAGATAAGGGCTCATGGGGTTGGGGGTAATATATTAGCATGGATTGAGGATCGGTTAACGGACAGAATACAGAGAGTAGGGATAAATGGGCCACTTTCAGGTTGGCCGGCATTTATTGGCCATCCCCAGTTGCCCTTGAGAAGGTGGTGGTGGGCCTTCTTCTTGAACCATTGCAGTCTTCACACAAAGGGCAGTGGAAATCTGGAACTCTCTCCCACAAAAAAGCTGTTGAGGCTGGGGGCCAATTGAATATTTCAAAACTGAGATTGATAGATTTTTGTTAGGCAAGGGTATTAAGGGTTATGGAAACAAGGCTGATAAATGGAGTTAAGACACAGATCAGCCATGATCTCATTGAATGGCGGAACAGGCTGGAGGGGCTGAATGGCCTCCTCCTGTCCCTATGTTACGTGTTTGAAATGCCTCTAACAACTTTCCCGTGAGATGACTGTGCCTCTCTGAGAAGCGCACGGCTCGATTTAACGGGACACTCAAGCTTTATTACTGTCAGCTGTACAAACGCAACCAGCGCTTGTGCCTCAACTCCCTGCACGTCTCGATGATTGATAGTAAGATTGTCCTGGCCAGGATTCTCTGTTTCTGAGCCCTGCCCTTCCTCCACTCCTGGGCATCGACGGAAGATGAATAAACGTGCAGAAGCTGAGGGACGTCATCCTCCAGGACCATGAAAGTAACTGCAATTTGTAAAAAACTTCAGAACAAGCTGAAGCACGAATAAAGAAAGAACACGTTAATAAAGCACCTGTTACACTCTCAGAATGTCCCACAGTGCTTCACAGCCAATTCATTATTTCTGGAGTCCAGTCACTGTTGAAATGTGGGCAGACACACTCGGCCAATTATCTCCACCAACGTCTCACAATCTGCAATGAGATAAATGACCAGTTAATCTGTTTTTGGAGTGGTCACCTGTCCTTATGTGCCTTGGTGCCTGTGAAGCGCCTTGGGAAGTTTTACTATGGCAAGTTGTTGTTGATGAATCGAGAGTGCTTCCAGCTCTTCAAATAGTGAAGAGGCACAAGGGTCTGGATTTAACATCTCATTGAGAAGACGGCAGCTCTGACCGGCAGCACTCCCTCAGTACTGCACTGAAGAGTCAGCCTAGATTACAGATTCAGGTTTAAAACCACAACTTCTGAATGGAAAGTGAGAGTGCTGCACCTGAGCCAATGTGACACTGAGGGGAGGTTGTGACAAGCCTTGCCTCCTCATCGCCGGCCCACCACTGGTGCTGGTCAGTCTACCTGCTCACCTCACTCTCACCTCCAGCCCCACCCCCCACTCACCTCTGAGCTTCCTGACCCCACCTACTCACACCACCACCCCCACTCACCTCTGAGCTTCCTGACCCCACCTACTCACACCACCCCCCCCACTCACCTCTGAGCTTCCTGACCCCACCTACTCACGCCCCCGCCAGCCCCCCCCCCCCCCCCCCCCCCCCCGCCACCCCACACTCTATGTGTGTCCCAGTCAACATGCTCAACTCTAGATAATGGGCATTACCATACTTTGTTGTCAGGCATCACCTGAAGATTAATTGAATGGAAGACCTTTCTGTTTACACACAGGCCGTAGAGTCTGGTATTGTAGCGTAGGGTTTATTGCTAGCAGTCAAACTCCTTTCTCCTCTGGTTTGCAACAACACATTTCGAGTAACCACAAGACTTTGTAGTGGAGTATACGGAAGAGACTTTATCGATACACAGTAAAGGTGATCGGTCTTTTACTGTATACAAAGAGTGGATATTCGGTTTCGGTATCTTTCGAGCACACTCTGCGACACTGCTGAAAACCATGATCCTTTATACAACATATTTTGACTACATCAAAGGATAAAGTTCCAGATAAGACTGTATGACGTATCTATTTCCAAAAGCTTTGAAAACAGACTATTCCTGTAAACACTTGTAGCTTGTTTACTTCAGAACGACTTCCCTTAAACAAGACCTCCTCAAATGGATTTGCTCCCATTTTATTACCCTGAAACTAAAGCTACTTTTTATTACCTACACCTATTTCCTTACACAAGCACTTTACATATCAGAAGACAAGCAACGCATTGCTTTTGAGACACTTCAGAGTCCTGTTTACATCAGAAAGCCTGGAAAGCCTGTTGCTTTAAACCACAAAGAAGTTCGACTCTTAACTCTTAACACCCTAAGATGTCCAACAAACATCTCTCCAGGATGTCCAACAGTTATGTTCCCGGACTAATAATCCAGAGAGCGTGAGTTCAAATCCCACCACGGGCAGTTTGAGAATTTTAATTCAGTTTAAAAAATAATCTAGAAATAAAAAGCTGGTCTCAGTAAAACTGACCATGAAGCTGTCATAGAATCATAGAATCATAGAAATTTACAGCACAGAAGGAGGCCATTCAGCCCATCGTGTCTGTGCCGGCCGACAAAGAGCGATCCGGCCTAATCCCACTTTCCAGCTCTTGGTCCGTAGCCCTGTAGGTTACGGCACTTTAAGCGCATATCCAAGTACTTTTTAAATGTGATGAGGGTTTCTGCCTCTACCGCCCTTTCAGGTAGTGAGTTCCAGAACCCCACCACCCTCTGGATGAAAAAAAGTTCTCTTCAAATCCCCTAGAAACCTCTGACCAATTACTTTAAATCTATGCCCCCTGGTTATTGACTCGATGGGCCGAATGGTCTCCTTCTGTGCCGTTATGATGCTATGGGGGAAAAATTCAGTTGGTTTGCGCCTCCCGTTAGCACCTTAAGAGGGCGCTAATGGGGCGCAAAGCAACTAGTGCCCGTGCGCGGCGATGTTTGCGCCGCTCACGAAATTAAGTAGACATTTTGTGGCGGCGCTAAACACTACCGCCACGATCTCCTGCGCCAGCCGATCGTGACGTCAGTCGCGTGCACAACGCCCCGGTAGCGCCCCGGACCGGATATTGAGTGGTGCCCCCTGCCTTACCACATGCCGCAAGCAACGACAGGTTGAGGGGAGCGTTTTGCAGTCAGGAAGGGACTGGGGGAGCGCTATTTAAAGGCGACCGCTTCCTGCCTTTTTTTGTTGGTGCCATTTTTGCACCACGCATTCTGAGAGAGAGAGAGAGAGACTTCTGGAGAGATTCAACGCTGTGTGAAGGAGTTTTGGGTAATGAGCAGCACTTTGCAGGTTCATTTTGATTTGCCCTTCCTTGTATTGATTTAGAAGAGACTGTGGGGGCTGCACTCTGAGCTCTTTCCCTGGGCCTCTCCATTGTTCTTTCCAGCAGATTTGATGTACAGGTCTCTCCAGGCCGAGATTCAAGGCTGCAATGAGCAGGATGTGGATGGAGAGCAAGATCAACCATCCCCTTTAAGAACTGGCCGGCGCCATTGTGTCTTTGGTCCATTGCTGACTGACATCACATGAGCTTCATCAGCGCTCTGAGGTAGCGCCTCGCTCCTCGGCCTTTGCGCCTTAAGACAGGTGTGAAGCGCCTGATTTAGCGCTCCAATCACCTCCAGGGGCGATAAAAGTCAAGTTTGCAGTCGGAGGCAATAATTAGCGCCAGGCCCTAATCTTTGCGCGTGGCCGATAATTGCGCCCCAAATGGGGCGATACCGAATTTTTCCCCCTATGACTATGACCAGCCGAGCTGGCTGGGGCTTGGAAGGATCCGGTGGCAGAAACGCTTTATGCGGTAGTGACCTTCCAGCTGCCCCTGTTTACAACTAAATGTTTTTCGAAAGAAAGTTTATAGCCAACCGTCACTTGGAAATGACCAGCACAATTCCGACCATCACTAGTATCTCCACTAATATAATATATAATATAAAATAAAAACAGAAAATGCTGGAGAAACTCAGCAGGTCAGGCAGCATCTGTGAAGAGAGAAACAGAGTTAACGTTTCAGGTCGATGACCTTTCGTAAGTTCTGACGACAGGTCATCGACCTGAAACGTTAACTCTGTTTCTCTCTTCACAGATGCTGCCTGACCTGCTGACTTTAGAGTCATAGGGGTAAAAATTCACTTGGTTCCGCCACCCGTTAGCGCCTTAAGAGGGCGCTAATGGGGCGCAAAGCCGCTAACGCCCGGGCGCAGCGATGTTTGCGCCGCTCGAGAACTTAACTTGAGATTGTGCGGCGGCGCTAAAACTTACCGCTGCGACCACCTGCGCGCGCAGATTGTGACGTCATTCCATGGTGCAACGCCCTTGGGGCGCCCCGTAGCGGAAATTCAGTGGCGCCCCCTGCCTTACCGCCTGGCGCTTCCAACGATCAGAAGACTGGAACGCTATCAATCGCTGTGGGGCTGGGGGGGGGGCGCTATTTAAAGGGGGCCTCTTCCTGTCTTTTATTGTTGGTGGTATTTTTGAACTACGCATTCTGAGAGAGAGAGGGAGAGACTTCTGGAGAGATTCAACGTTGTGTGAAGGAGTTTTGGGTACTGAGCAGCACTTTGCAGGTTCATTTTGATTTGCCATTCCTTGTATCGATTTAGCAGAGACCGTGGGAGCTGCACTCTGAGCTCTTTGCCTGGTGCTCTCCATTGTTCTTTCCAGCACATTTGATGTGCAAGTCTCTCCAGGCCGAGATTCAAGGCAGCAATGAACAGGATGTGGATGGAAAGCAAGATTAACCATCCCCTTTAAGAACTGGCCCGTGCCATTGTGTGTGTGTTCCATTGCTGACTGACATTACATGAGCTTCGTCAGCGCTCCGAGTTAGCGCCTCACTGCTCGGCCTTTGCGCCTTAAGAGAGGTGTGCAGCGCCTGCTTTAGCGCTCCACTCACCTCCCGGGGCGGTAAAAGTGAAGTTTCCCGTCAGTGCCGATAATTAGCGCCAGGCGCTAATATTTGCGTCCGGACGATATTTGCGCCCCAAATGGGGCGCGACCTAATTTCTACCCCATAGAGTTATACAGCACGGATAGAGGCCCTTCAGCCCATCGTGTCCGCGCCGGCCATCAAGCCCTGTCGAATCTAATCCCATATTCCAGCATTTGGTCCGTAGCCTTGTATGCTATGGCGTTTCAAGTGCTCATCCAAATGCTTCTTGAATGTTGTGAGGGTTCCTGCCTCCACAACCCTTTCAGGCAGTGAGTTCCAGACTCCAACCACCCTCTGGGTGAAAAAGTTCTTTCTCAAATCCCTTCTAAACCTCCCGCCCTTTACCTTGAATCTATGCCCCCTTGTTATAGACCCCTCTACTAAGGGAAAAAGCTCCTTCGTATCCATCCTATCTATGCCCCTCATAATTTTGTACACCTCAATCATGTCCCCCCTCAGCCTCCTCTGCTCCAAGGAAAACAAACCCAATCTGCCCAGTCTCTCTTCATAGCTGAAGCACTCCAACCCGGGTAACATTCTGCTGAATCTCCTCTGCACCCTCTCCAAAGCGATCACATCCTTCCTGTAGTGTGGCGACCAGAACTGCACACAGTATTCCAGATGTGGCCTAACCAGTGTTTTATACAGCTCCATCATAACCTCCTTGCTCTTATATTCTATGCCTCGGCTAATGAATGCAAGTATCCCATATGCCTTTTTTACCACCTTATCCACCTGTTCTGCCGCCTTCAGGGATCTGTGTACTTGCACACCAAGATCCCTCTGACCCTCCGTCTTGCCTAGGGTCTTACCATTCATTGTGTATTCCCTTGCCTTGTTAGTCCCTCCAAAGTGCATCACCTCGCACTTTTCCGGATTAAATTCCATTTGCCACTGTTCCGCCCATCTGACCAACCCATCTATATCGTCCTGCAGACTGAGGCTACCCTCCTTGCTATTTACCACCCTACCAATTTTTGTATCATCCGCGAACTTACTGATCATACCTTTTACATTCATATCCAAGTCGTTAATGTAGACCACAAACAGCAAGGGACCCAGCACCGATCCCTGTGGTACCCCACTGGCCACAGGCTTCCAGTCACAAAAATAACCTTCGACCATCACCCTCTGCCTTCTGCCACTGAGCCAGTTTTGTATCCAATGTGCCAAGGCACCCTGGATTCCATGGGCTCTTACCTTCTTGACCAGTCTCCTGTGCGGGACTTTATCGAAGGCCTTACTGAAATCCATGTATACCACATCCACTGCGTTACCCTCATCCACACACCTAGTCACCCCCTCAAAAAATTGAATCAAATTAGTCAGACATGATCTTCCCTTGACAAAGCCATGTTGGCTAACCCTGATTAATCCTTGCCTCTCCAAGTGGAGACTGATTTTGTCCCTCAGAATTTTTTCCAATAATTTTCCTACCACTGATGTTAGGCTCACTGGCCTGTAGTTCCCCGGTTTTTCCCTACTCCCTTTCTTGAATAATGGTACTACATTAGCGGTTCTCCAGTCCTCTGGCACATCCCCTGTGGCCAGAGAGGTTCTGAATATATGTGTTAGAGCCCCCGCAATCTCCTCCTTTGCCTCACACAGCAGTCTGGGATACATTTCGTCCGGACCTGGGGATTTATCCATTTTCAGACCTGCGAAAACCGCCAATACCTCCTCTCTCTCGATGTTAAAATATTCGAGTATATCACAGTCCCCCTGCCCTAATTTTATGTCTGCATCGTCCTTCTCCATAGTGAAAACAGATGCAAAAAATTCATTTAGAACCCTACATCTTCCGGCTCCACACACAGATTGCCACTTTTGTCCCTAATGGGCCCTATTTTTTCCCTAGTTATCCTCTTACCCTTAATATACTTATAAAACATCTTAGGATTTTCCTTTATTTTGCTCGCCAGTGTTATTTCATGGCCCCTCTTTGATCCCCTAATTTCTTTTTTAAGTATCCCCCTGCACTTTTTGTACTCCTCTAGTGCTTCCTCCATCTTTAGCATTTTGTATCTGCCAAAAGCCCTCCTTTTTTTCCTGATCCATTCTCGTATATCCCCTGACATCCAAGGTTCCCTGCGGTTTTTGGAACCACCCTTGACCTTTACGGGAACATGCTGCCATTGTATGATCTCAATCTCCCTTCTGAAAGAATCCCATTGCTCCGATGCGGATTTTCCTACAAGCAGCTGATCCCAGTCCCTTTTGGCCAGATCCTGCCTTATCCTATTAAAATCGGCCTTCCCCCAATTTAGAACCTTTATTTCCGGCCCATCCCTGTCCTTTTCCATGACCACCTTAAATCTCACCGTATTATGGTCACTGTCACCAAAGTGCTCACCTACTAGCACTTCTTCCACTTGGCCGGCCACATTCCCTAGAATTAGGTCCAGTACCGCCCCCTCTCTTGTAGGACTTTCTACATGCTGGCTCAAAAAGCTCTCCTGGATGCACTTTAAGAATTTTGAACCCTCTAAGCCTTTCACACTCTGACTATCCCAGTTAATATTGGGGAAGTTGAAATCCCCCATTATTATTACCCTATTATTTGCACATTTCTCTGAGATTTGCCTACATATCTGTTCCTCTATCTCCCCCTGACTGTTTGGGGGCCTATAGTACGCTCCCAGCAAAGTGCTTGCCCCCTTTTTGTTTTTAAGCTCCACCCATATAGCCTCATTGGAGGAACCTGCTAATATATCATCCCTCCTTATGGCAGTAATTGATTCCTTAATTAATATTGTGACACCCCCTCCTCTTATACCTCCCCCTCTGTCTCGCCTGAAGATTTTGTACCCCGGAATATTGAGCTGCCAGTCTTGCCCCTCCCTCAACCATGTCTCCGTGATAGCAACAATATCATACTCCCATGTGTTTATCAACACCTTCAGTTCATCCACCTTATTCGCTAGACTCCTTGCATTAAAATAGATGCCTTCCAGCCTTGCTCTTACATGTTTGCCCTGTCTTCCAAGCTGACTTGTTTTTTTCTCTATATTTGACTGTACATCACCCCCTATTGTAGCTCCACTCTGTATCCCATCCCCCTGCCAAGTTAGTTTAAACCCCCCCCAACAGTGCTAGCAAACCTCCCCGCAAGGATATTTGTCCCGCTCTGGTTCAGGTGCAAACCATCCGACTTGTACAAGTCCCACTTTCTCCAGCATTTTCTGTTTTATTTCAGATTTCCAGCATCTGCAGTATTTTCTTTTTGTACTAGTATCTCCACTTTGTCTCCTGAGGCTGGAGAGATGTTAGATACTTGCAGAGTCTATGCAGAGGGGCAGACTTTTACAACTGACAAGCCTCCAGTTCCTCCAAAACCTAAAGTTAAGCCCATTATCAATAAAAGTAATGCAATTTGCAAAGAGGCTTTGATAGAAGCACTGAGGGTAGCAAGGGCACAGAATGTACTCTGGGTGGGGGACTTCAATGTCCATCACCAAGAGTGGCTAAGCAGCACCACTACTGACCAAGCTGGCTGAGACCTGAAGGACATAACTGCCAGTCGGGGCCTGCGGCAGGTGGTGAGAGAACCAACTCACCAATAAGATAGCAAAATACTGCAGATGCTGGAAATCCGAAATAACAACAGCAAACGCTGGAAAAACTCAGCAGGCGAGGCAGCATCCGTGGAGAGAGAAACAGAGTTAACGTTTCAGGTCGAAGACCTTTCGTCAGAACTGGAAATAGCAGGAAATGAAATAGATTTAAGGCAAGGATAAAGCTGGTAAAAGCGGGAGGGGATGAAAAAACAAAAGGAGAGATTAAGAGACATTAAGAGACATTAAGAGATGATCAAGGCAAGAGGTGGTGTTAATGTGACAGGTTGAGGCTAAAAGAAGTGTGAAATGATCAAACACGAGAAGGGAAACTTAAAGCAGTGAAGATGAACAAGGTTGAAGAGACAAACGGAGGTCCCGTCGAAGAGAAGAGCAGAACTTCTTCAAGGTAAGCATTCCTAGAAGAGAGGTGGCAGTGGACCAAAAACTGGCCCAAAAATTCGGCCTAATACGGGAGAGTACGCACTGTGTACTCACCCGTATTCGTTCCCGAAGTGCCGGTCTCCTGCATGCACTGCGCATGCGCGGGAAACCGGCACTTCCGGTATGGCGAAGGGGGCGGTTCCTAGGTGAACCGCGTGCGCACTAGAGGCTGTGCGCACGCAGCACACTTAGGTTATTTTTTCAGGTGTCAACGCGAGGGTAAGTATGGAAGAATTTACACATGAAGAAAGGAGGCGTAAGACCCCCTTTTAACAAGGTAAGTAGTTAATTAAGTATAATTTTAAATTTTTTTCAACAGGTTTATCTTTTTTAGAGACTTTAAAGAAAGGCAAGTTTATTTTTATAACTTTTAAAAAGAATTAAAAAATTTCAAAAATGTAACTTTTTATTAATGTGATGGTTTTTTTTTAATTTATTTGAGGTTTAGCTGTTCTTTTGGGGGCAATTTGTATTCATAGTTTTGACAGGTCTTCCTGTCAAATCTATGAATGAAAGATGGTCTGCTGCCATTGGCTCTCCATGGCCCACGTGATCCCAGAGGCCGCATCAAACTAACTGCGCCCCCGGGACACGCACGCACTGCGCGCCGGCACCAGGGAGAGGCCCAGGACCCGAAGTTCCTGTGGGCCCGAAACACAACGGCAGGCGCGGTAGGTAAGATCGCGCGCGATCCTTACCCCCGCGGCAAGCCTCCGAGTCAAATTTCTGGGCCACTAATACGATAACAAAATACTGCGGATGCTGGAAATCTGAAATAACAACAGAAAACGCTGGAAAAACTCAGCAGGCGAGGCAGCATCCGTGGAGAGAGAAACAGAGTTAACGTTTCAGGTCGAAGACCCTTCGTCAGAACTGGAAATAGCAGGAAATGAAATAGATTTAAGGCAAGGATAAAGCTGGGAAAAGGGGGAGGGGATGAAAGAACAAAAACAACTCACCAATAACCTGTCCACTGATGCCCAGTTTGGGTTCCGCCAGGAACAATTGGCTCCAAACCTCATTACAGCCTTGGTCCAAACATGGACAAAGGAGCTGAATTCCAGAGGTGAGGTGAGAGTGACTGCCCTTGACATCAAGGCAGCATTTGACCGAGTGTGGCATCAAGAAGCCCGAGTACAACTGAAGTCAATGGGAATCGGTGGGAAAACTCGCCACTGGCTGGAGTTATACCTAGCACAAAGGAAGATGGTTGTGGTGATTGAAGGTCAATCATCTCAGCCCCAGGACATCGCTGCAGGAGTTCCTCAGGGCAGTGTCCTAGGCCCAACCATCTTCAGCTGCTTCATCAATGACCTTCCCTCCAACATAAGGTCAGAAGTGGGGATGTTCGCTGATGACTGCACAGTGTTCAGCGCCATTCACAACTCCTCAGATAATGAAGCAGTCCATGCCCACATGCAGCAAGACCTGGACGACATTCAGGCTTGGGCTGATGAGTGGCATATAACATTTGTGCCACAGAAATGCTAGGCAATGACTATCTCCAACAAGAGAGCGTCTAACCACCGCCGCTTGACATTCAATGGCATTGCCATCGGCGAATCCCCCACCATCAACATCCTGGGAGGTCACCATTGACCAGAAACTTAACTGGACCAGCCACATAAATACTGTGGCTACAAGAGCAGGTCAGAGGCTAGGTATTCTGCGGCGAGTGTCTCACCTCCTGATTCCCCAAAGCCTTTCTACCATCTACAAGGCACAAATCAGGAGTTTGAAGTAATACTCTCCACTTGCCTGGATGAGTCCAGCTCCAACAACACTCAAGAAGCTGGACACCATCCAGGACAAAGCAGCCCGCTTGATTGGCACCCCATCCACCACCTTAAACATTCACTCCCTCCACCACCGGCGCACCGTGGCTGCAGTGTGTACCATCTACAAGATGCACTGCAGTAACTCGCCAAGGCTTCTTCGGCAGCACCTCCCAAACCCGTGACCTCTTCCACCTAGGAGGACAAGGGCAGCAGGTGCATGGGAACACCACCACCTCCAAGTTCCCCTCCAAGTTACACACCATCCTGACTTGGAAATATATCGCCAATCCTTCATTGTCACTGGGTCAAAATCCTGGAACTCTCTACCTAACAGCCCTGTGGGAGCACCTTCACCACACGGGACTGCAGCGGTTCAAGAAGGCGGCTCACCACCACCTTCTCAAAGGCAATTAGGGATGGGCAATAAATACTGGCCTTGCCAGTGACGCCCACATCCCAGGAACAAATAAAAAAATAGAAAACCTTGCCAGCTTGTTCATACCACCACCTACATCTCCTCCCCCAGCATCCTGCCTGAATCTCTTCAATCGCCACAGCAGAGGATCTCAGAGCTATGGGAGCAGATCTAACAGTCCCTGCCGCAACAGATGCAAAGGCGAATGTCATTAGCAAATTGGACTCAATACTTCATCAAATGAACAAGGAAAAGATTCCCAAACCAGCAGAGGCCTTGGATCTCCTTCAGGAACAAGAGGAGCAGCTTCTCGAGCAAAGTCATAGCAAGCTGTTAATCCTAAAATATGAGAAGTCACACACACCAGGTTATAGTCCAACAGCTTTATTTGAAATCACAAGCTTTCGGAGCGCTGCTCCTTCGTCAGGTGAAGTGAAGAGATGTATATCGGCACAGCATATATAGTCAGAGAACACAGCCAGATGATTACAGTTAATCTTTCTAACTGCCCTTTATCACACCTCGGCAGAGAGATAATCACGGTAATCAAAGGTGTGGATGGTGTCCAAACAGGTCAGTCAGGAAAACATTACATCAAAGACAATGAGGTGGGGTCACAAGGGGTCAAATGTGGCAGATGCTGGGGTCTGGATGGAAAACAAAAAACTTTTTTTGCTGGAAATCACAGCAGGTCCGGCCGCATCTGTGTAGAGAGAACAAGCCAACGACGACTCGAGTCTGGATGACTCTACGTCAGGTGGGGTTACATGTAGCGGGACATGAACCCAAGATCCCGGTTGAGGCCGTCCTCATGGGTGCGTAACTTGGCTATCAGTTTCTGCTCGACGATTTTTTGTTGTCGTGTGTCTCGAAGGCCGCCTTGGAGAACGCTTACCCGAAGATCGGAGGCTGAATGTCCTTGACTGCTGAAGTGTTCCCCGACTGGGAGGGAACACTCCTGCCTGGCGATTGTTGCACGGTGTCCGTTCATACGTTGTCGCAGTGTCTGCATGGTCTCGCCGATGTACCATGCTCCGGGGAATCCTTTAGAGCAACGTATGAGGTAGACAACATTGGTCGAGTCACATGAGTATGTACCATGTACCTGGTGGGTGGTGTCCTCACGTGTGATGATGGTATCTGTGTTGATGATCTGGCATGTCTTGCAGAAGTTGCCGTGGCAGGGTTGTGTGGTGTCGTGGTCGCTGTTCTCCTGAAAGCTGGGTAATTTGCTGTGAACGATGGTCTGTTTGAGGTTAGGCGGCTGTTTGAAGGCGAGTAGTGGGGGCATGGGGATGGCCTTAGCGAGGTGTTCATCATCATCGATGACATGTTGAAGGCTGCGAAGAACTTGGCGTAGTTTCTCCGCTCCGGGGAAGTACTGGAAGACGTAAGGTACTCTGTTGGTTGTGTCCCGTGTTTGTCTTTTGAGGTATACCGACAACTGGACAACCAGGAACACTACAGACAGTTACCCGCAGATGCGACCAAAGAACACAC
Organism: Squalus acanthias; assembly: GCA_030390025.1. Classification (NCBI taxonomy): domain Eukaryota; kingdom Metazoa; phylum Chordata; class Chondrichthyes; order Squaliformes; family Squalidae; genus Squalus; species Squalus acanthias. The sequence goes on along the minus strand of JASTWF010000090.1, from coordinate 841,243 downwards.
CCGCCAACTCAATAGACTGATCAAGACCTTCGATCCAGACCTTCAAAGCATCCTACGCGTTCTCATCCCAAGTACTCCCCGCGTGGGAGACTTCTACTGCCTCCCAAAGATACACAAAGCCAACACACCCGGACGTCCTATCATATCAGGCAACGGAACCCTGTGTGAGAACCTCTCTGGATACGTCGAGGGCATCCTGAAACCCATCGTACAGGGAACCCCCAGCTTCTGTCGTGACACTACAGACCTCTTACAGAAACTCAGCACCCATGGACCAGTTGAACCAGGAACACTCTCGCCACGATGGACGTCTCGGCACTCTACACCAGTATCCCCCACGATGACGGCATCGCTGCGACAGCCTCAGTACTCAACACCAACAACAGCCAATCTCCAGACGCCATCCTACAACTCATCCGCTTCATCCTTGACCACAATGTCTTCACCTTCGACAACCAGTTTTTTTACCCAAACACACGGAACAGCCATGAGGACCAAATTCACACCCCAATACGCCAACATCTTCATGCACAAGTTCGAGCAAGACTTCTTCGCTGCACAGGACCTCCAACCAACGCTATACACCAGATACATCGACGACATTTTCTTCCTATGGACCCATGGCGAAGAATCATTGAAAAGACTACACAATAACATCAACAAGTTCCATCCCATCATCAAACTCACCATGGGCTACTCCTCAGAATCGGTTTCATTCTTGGACACACGAATCTCCATCAAAGACGGACACCTCAGCACTTCACTCTACCGCAAGCCCACGGACAACCTCACAATGCTCCACTTCTCCAGCTTCCACCCTAACCACGTTAAAGAAGCCATCCCCTATGGACAAGCCCTGCGAATACACAGGATCTGCTCAGACAAGGAGGAACGCGATGGACACCTACAGACTCTGAAAGACGCCCTCGTAAGAACGGGATATGACGCTCGACTCGTCGATCGACAGTTCCGATGGGCCACAGCGAAAAATCGCATAGACCTCCTCAGAAGACAAACATGGGACACAACCAACAGAGTACCCTACGTCGTCCAGTACTTCCCCAGAGCGGAGAAACTACGCCATGTTCTTCGCAGCCTTCAACATGTCATCGATGACGATGAACACCTCGCTAAGGCCATCCCCATGCCCCCACTACTTGCCTTCAAACAGCCGCCTAACCTCAAACAGACCATCATTCACAGCAAATTACCCAGCTTTCAGGAGAACAGCGACCACGACACCACACAACCCTGCCACGGCAACCTCTGCAAGACATGCCAGATCATCAACACAGATACCATCATCACACGTGAGGACACTACCCACCAGGTACATGGTACATACTCATGTGACTCGGCCAACGTTGTCTACCTCATACGTTGCAGTAAAGGATGCCCCGGAGCATGGTACATCGGCGAGACCATGCAGACACTGCGACAACGTATGAACGGACACCGCGCAACAATCGCCAGGCAGGAGTGTTCCCTCCCAGTCAGGGAACACTTCAGCAGTCAAGGACATTCAGCCTCCAATCTTCGGGTTAGCGTTCTCCAAGGCGGCCTTCGAGACACACGACAACACAAAATCGTCGAGCAGAAACTGATAGCCAAGTTACGCACCCATGAGGACGGCCTCAACCGGGATCTTGGGTTCATGTCACGCTGCATGTAACCCCACCTGACATAGAGTCATCCAGACTCGAGTCGTCGTTGGCTTGTTCTCTCTACACAGAGGCGGCCGGACCTGCTGTGATTTCCAGCAAAAAAAGTTTTTTGTTTTCCATCCAGACCCCAGCATCTGCCACATTTGACCCCTTGTGACCCCACCTCATTGTCTTTGATGTAATGTTTTCCTGACTGACCTGTTTGGACACCATCCACACCTTTGATTGCCGTGATTATCTCTCTGCCGAGATGTGATCAAGGGCAGTTAGAAAGATTAACTGTAATCATCTGGCAGTGTTCTCTGACTATATATGTTGTGACTATATGCATCTCGTCACTTCACCTGATGAAGGAGCAGCGCTCCGAAAGCTTGTGATTTCAAATAAAGCTGTTGAACTATAACCTGGTGTTGTGCAACTTCTCACATTTGTCCACCCCAGTCCAACACCGGCATCTCCACATCAATCCTAAAATACACCTTCGACTGAATTGGCAAAATTAAGTTTGACAAAAGAGCATAAGAACATAAGAAGCAGGAGTAGGCCATTCAGCCCTTCGAGCCTGCTCCGCCATTCAATGAGATCATGGCTGAACTTCTGCCTCAATTTCATTCACCGGCCCTATCGCCATATCCCTTGATGCCTTTACTAGTCAGAAATCTATTGACTTCTGTTTTGAACATACCCAATGACTGAGCCTCCATAACCCTCTGGGGTAAAGAATTACAAAGATTCACCACCCTCTGTGTGAAGAAATTTCTTCTCATCTCAGTCCTGAATGGCCTACCCTTTATCCTGAGGCTGTGGCCCCTGGTTCTAGACTCCCCAGCCAAGGGAAACATTCTCCCAGCATTCACCCTATCAAGCCCTGTAATAATTTTGTATGCTTCAATGAGATCCCATCTCATTCTTCTGAATTCAAGAGAATACAGGCCTAGTTTACTCAATCTCTTCTCATACGACAGTCCCGCCATCCCAGGAATCAATCTCGTGAACCTTCGTTGCATTCCCTCTATGGCAAGTATATCCTTCCTTAGGTAAGGAGACCAAAAATGTACACAGTACTCCAGGTGTGGTCTCACCAAGGCCCTATATAATTGGAGTAAGACTTCTTTACTCCTGTACTCAAATCCTCTTGTAATGAAGGCCAGCATACCATTTGCCTTCCTAATGGCTTGCTGCACCTGCACATTCACTTTCAGTGACTCATGTACAAGGACACCCAGGTCCCTTTGAGCATCTGCATTCCCCAATCTTTCACCATTTAGGAAATACTCTGCCTTTCTGTATTTTCGACCAAAGTGGATAACTTCACATTTATCCACTCCAAAAGGATGCAATCAGTTATTTTTCTTAATGTCAAGTGAATTTAGTTTTGGATTTCAAGCTTCAAAACCGGATGTGTGGCACTGATTTAATCTATAAAACAAAAAGAGAGGATGGGGCAAAATGGAATCAACTGCACCTGTGGGATGAAGTTGACGTCTTATCGGCCGTCGCCCCGACAAACTAATGATATTTATTTCAAATTGGTCTCAGCTCTGGTAAAATCACTGAGAGAGGAGTTTGATGCAAGCACATTAAACGGGTCATTTTCCCATTTTGCGCTTTTGGTAAGAAGCCTCTCCCACGAGAAGCGGCAATTAGAAATGACATCGAGTCTACAGCACAGAAACAGGCCATTCGGCCCAACTGGTCCGTGCCGGTGTTTCTGCTCCACACGAGCCTCCTCCCACCCCTCTTCATCTCACCCCATCAGCATATCCTTCTATTCCTTTCTCCCTCATGTGTTTATCCAGCTTCCCCTTAAATGCATCAATGCAATTCGCCTCACCCACCCTCTGTGGTAGCAAGTTCCACAATTTATGGTCATATTCTGGTGCTAGCCCACAAATGACCAGAATTAATTAATTCAATTGCCCTGGGGGTGGGGGGGGGGGGATTTGAACTCACGACCTCAGGACTGCTAGCTTATCAGGAGAGCCTGTGGCTCTATTGTTTCACCCACATTGCCCCAACAACAGTCAACCCTGACATTTTCAGGGCTAATCTCTTTATAACCCATTTTTATTTCTTTTAATGATCATTCTAATGCACCTCTCGATAGGTTTCTGTGGAAAATTCAACGTTTAATCCATAGACTTCAATAAAACCTAATGTGCCACTCTGATCATCCGACTCCCACATGGAACAGTGTTCATACACTGGTCCCCTTGTGAAATACTCGATCTGGTGACTGAGCAAAGTGCCACACAGACACACACACAGACACGCCCCTCTGCTCAAGATGATTGGGTCTATCAGGATCTCCTGTGTTCATGGTCTGCGTGGCACATGTTTATAATACCCAAGAGAGCCGAGGCTCAAACTGTATGCTCGAGGGTAGCAGCACAAAGTGAGGAAGGAAAATTTAATGGGTTGAAAATTCAAATGATTATTATTGAAAGCAACAGTCAAAATAGAAAGACTTTAATTTATAAAATGGCTCACATGACTTCAGGACGTCCCAAAGTGCATTACAGACAATGAGGTATTTTTGAAGTGTAGTCACTGTTGTAACTTAGGAAAATCAGCTGCCAGTTTGTGCACAGCAGGATCCAACTATTGACCACATAATCTGTTTTAGTGAAGTTGATTGAGGGATAAATATTGGCCCCAGGACATCGGGGAGAACTCCCCTGTTCTTCTGCAAAATAGTGTAGTTCACCTGAGAGAGCAGACGGGACCTTGGTTTAACGTATCACTCGAAAGACGGGAACTCCAAGAGATCAGCGCTCCCTCAGTACTGCCCCTCTGACAGTGCGGCACTCCCTCAGTACTGCCCCTCCGACAGTGCAGCGCTCCCTCAGTACTGCCCCTCTGACAGTGCGCCGCTCCCTCAGTACCGCCCCTCCGACAGTGCGGCGCTCCCTCAGTACTGCCCCTCCGACAGTGCGCCGCTCCCTCAGTACTGCCCCTCTGACAGTGCGGCGCTCCCTCAGTACTGCCCCTCTGACAGTGCAGCGCTCCCTCAGTACTGCCCCTCCGACAGTGCGCCGTTCCCTCAGTGCGGCCCCTCCGACAGTGCAGCGCTCCCTCAGTACCGCCCCTCCGACAGTGCGCCGCTCCCTCAGTACTGCCCCTCCGACAGTGCAGCGCTCCCTCAGTACTGCACTTGGAGTGTCGGCCTAGATTATGGGCTCAATTCTCTGGAGTGGGGGGCTTGATATGTATCCCTCCCCCACCAGAGGAAATAGTTTCTCTCTATATACCCTATCAAGCCCCCACTCCAGATACTTTGAGCACATAATCTCGGCCGACACTCCCAATGCAGTACTTTAATCATCTTAAGCACATCAATTAGATCAGCCCTTAATCTTCTATATTCTAGGGAATACAAGCCCAGTCTGTGCAACCTGCCCTCGTAAATTAATCTTTTTGGCACCGGTATCATTCTGGCAATAAGGCAAATCAGGAAAGACTATTTCCACTATCCAATCTGTTGGCAACTGCAGGGCATAAATATAAATCATCACTGAAAGAGTTAGTGGGAATATTTTGCTCACAGAGGGTTGTTGGGATGTGGGATGCCTGACCAGGAAGAGTGGGGGAAACAGAATCCATAATCGATTTTGAAAGGGAAGAGGAGAAATACTTGAAAACGAACATTTTAAAAGGGTAGGAGGAAAGGGTCGGGAGTGGGACTAATTGGAGAGCTCTTTCAGAGAACCAGCACAGGCACAACAGGCTGACTTGCCTCCTTCTGTGCTATAAGATTCGAGCACTAGATGAAATCAATAGCAATTAAGATCGTGTGGTTTCTGTAGCAGGCAGCTGATCTACATCACCAGTTTAATGCCCAGGGTGCAAGATAAAATTCCAGCCCAACTGGTCATTTATCTTATCGCTGTTTGTGGGACCTTGCTGTGCACAAATTGGCTGCCACGTTTTCCCCATAGAACAATGACTGCTCCTTGGGACATCCTGGGGATGCAAAATGAGTAATATAAATGTTCTCTTTACCTCGTCTTCCCTCCGATTTTTCTAACCTTGCTGGTGCCCTTTGAACTCTGAATCTCTGCCCTTTTCCCCAAGTCACACGTTGAAATTAAACATTCAGAGTTCCCACTTTAAAGTAATTTGTGCACTTCTACCTGTTCCTGGTCTATTAAAAGTTGGCATGTCCAATTGCTTTAGGGTGTTGCCATTTACTTACAGGATTCTGATCAATGCTCATCTAAAATTAAAGATAATTAGTTCAAAAATAAGTATACTCATCAATTTGAAGATAATTTGAGAAGCTGTACAGTGAGTGATTGGATTAGCGACCCAGTGAATGTAATTTACTCTGTGTTGATACATGGCTGGGCTGATATCCTATCCTACAGCGCAAACAAAGCTTAGCACTGTACCACAAGTAGAGCACAGATCGGATCTCATTACTAGGATAATCCAAACTGGGACTGGACCCAATGCTAAAACTCAATCTCAAAAACAATCTGAAGATTGGAAAATGTTTGAGCGTTTCTCTGCCTTTCCTTTGCAAATCGGAGGATCTGATAATCCCAGGTCTGGCAATCAGCTCATTGAAGTAACATCTTCTTAATGTGCGAGAATGTGTGAGGCACTAGTTGATCCTTTATCCCAATCAGATAGGTTCATCAACAACTTTATACAGCGCCTTTAATGTAGTAAAACTTTTCAAGTTGCTTCCCAGGAGCGATTATCAAACAAAATTTGACACTGAGCCACATAAGGAGATATTAGACCAAGTGACCAAAAGTTTGGTCACAGCGGTAGGTTTTAAGGAGCGTTTTAAAGGAAGAGAGAGAGGTGGAGAGGTTTAGGGAGGGAATTCCAGAGCTTATGGTCCAGGCAGCTAAAGGCACGGCCGCCAATGGTGGAGCGATGGAAATCGGGGAACCCCAAGAGGCCAGAATCAGAGCAATTTTTTTTTTCGTTCATGGGATGTGGGCGTCGTTGGCAAGGCCAGCTTTTATTGCCCAACCCTAGTTGCACTTGAGAAGGTGGTGGTGAGCCGCCTTCTTGAACTGCTGCAGTCCGTGTGGTGAAGGTGCCCCCACAGTGCTGTTAGGGAAGGATTTTGACCCAGCGATGATGAAGGATCGGCGATATATTTCCAAGTCAGGATGGTGTGTGACTTGGAGGGGAACTTGGAGGTGGTGGTGTTCCCAGGCACCTGCTGGTCAAAGATGGAGGTTTTAAGGAACGTCTTAAAGGAGGAGAGAAAGGTAGGGAGAGGTTTAGGGAGGGAATTCTGGAGTTTAGGGCCTCGGCAGTTGAACGCGTGGCCGCCAATAGCGGAGCGATTAAAATTGGGGATAAGCAAGAGGCCAGAATTGGAGGAGCGCAGAGATCTCGGAGGGTTGTGGGAATTGGTAGCAACGGCATCGACCCAGGATGGGTGGGAAAAGCAGGAGGGGGAGATGGAACTTTCACTCGAAGGGTTATTAGAATATAAAATCTTTTGCCCCTTGAGTGTGTTTTAACCGAATCAATCATAGTGTTGAAGAGAGATTTAGATAAAGGTTTGGAGAAACATATCGAAGAGTTCCAGGAACTTGAGTAGATGGGCTAATTTATGTTCTGCCACAATGACGAGGAATCTTTGATGGGGTGAGACTCCTCCTAGTCCTGGAACATGCAGCCTTTACCCCAAATTCAACCTGTACCCCAACCCTTACCACAACCTTACCCCAGCACCTACCCCAACCCATACCCTAACCCTTACCCCTTAGCCCATCCCTTACCCCCAACCCTTACCTGTTACCCCATCCCTTACCCCAATCCTTAACCTTACATCATACCCGTACCCCAACCTTTACCCTTACCCCAACCCATAGCCTGAGGTGTGGGTCATTCACACATTGACTACGTACAGCACTGGTGGGACACCCAGCCCGGGTAGGAGGGAGGGTCATTGTGGTCACGCTGTTCCATGGGAAGGACGAGAGGGATATTGCAGTGACACCGCATTAAGAATGAGGGGACATAACCTTAGAGCCAGGCCGTTCAGGGGTGATATCAGGAAGCACTTCTTCACACAAAGGGTGGTGGAAATCTGGAACTCTCTCCCCCAAAAGGCTGTGGATGCTGGGGGTCAATTGGAGCTTTCAAGACTGAAAGCTAAGGCAGTTAAATGGTGTTGAGGTACAGATCAGCCATGATCTAATTTAATGGTGGAGCAGGCCCAAGGGGCTGAATGGCCTCCTACTGTTCCTATGTTCCTATTAAGACGTGACTCACTGTAAACTGATGTCAACAGAACAGCAACGTGGGAAGCGACGTGTGTTAACTTCACTGCTGAGACCATGAGTAACTGAGAATGGGCGCCCACTGAACTCTACATTGGGAGCTTTCTGTAATCATTCAGCTCCACTGGGCCAACAGTCAGTCAAGGTATCTGGAAAAGGTGGTAGAACGCAGGCCTTGCATGTGTGGCTGTGGCTGGGAGCGGTATTCCCCATAGAGTTCCAGCAGCCAAGTGCAACACGTCCCTTCTCCGGAGCAGCTCTCTGCCAGGTTTCTTCAGCATCGTCCCAAAGGCTCAGCGAGTGGCTGAGCCACTCAGAGCAAGATCCCATATTGCTTCGCCACGCAGACTTCGCTGATCTCACCAGGACAGCGGAGAGGCGGAAAGTCGGTTTCAATCCCTCAAGCTAGGGAGGAAAACGTATAATCCCCACTCCTGATCACTAGTTCGCAAATTCTGCCGGAAGTACACAGCTGGATATTAGGGGATTCTAATCGGTGTGAGTGTGAGCGAAGCATTCACACTAACGGTGCCTTGAGATGCTGAAACGTGGTTTGTTTGCATTAACAGACTGGATGGTGTCCAGGTCCCAAACACATGAAATTACTGCTCAGAGTAAACAGATGTAATGAATAGTCACCCACTGGCTCCACATTAATGAGCTTTTCCTTGTTAAATGCTTGTGAAGCAGCAGTTTGCAGGATCGGGACTTGTTTGATTTGCACATGACATTAAAGTTGTTCAATTCAAACTGAAGTAAAGGCACCAAAGTTAGAGTGCTGACCTGGACAGGGGATAACGAGGGTTTACTTTGGTGAACACAGGAGCTTGGTGTGTCTTCCAGCTCTCCTTAGTAGATGGTCCAATAAAGAGAAACAGGAAGAGACCACGCTCTAGTCTACTGACAACATATGGTATTGGTGGGGTCAGACCAAGAGGGAATACAAGAAGGTCTAAGGCAGGTTTACAGTGCATCTGTGTAAACGCACGATGCATGGTAAATATGGTGGGTGATCGGCAGGCGCAAATAGCTACATGGGAATATGATGTCATGGTGATAACGGAGACCTGGCTTAAAAAAGGACAAGATTGGATATTAAATATTCCTGGATATAAGGTGTTCAGGAAAGATACGAGGTGGTGTGGCAGTATTGGTTAAGGAGAATGTTACAGTGCTGGAGAGGGAGGATGTCCTGGAGGGGTCAAGGACAGAATCTATATGGCTTGAGTTAAGAAATAATAGAGGTGCCATTACACTACTGGGTATATTCTATAGACCACCAAATAGTGGGAAAGATATGGAGGAACAAATTTGCAGGGAAATTACAGAGAAGTGCAAGAACTATAGAGTACTGATAATGGGGGACTTCAACTATCCTAATATAGACTGGGATAGTAATAGTGTAAAGGGCAGAGAGGGGGAAGAATTTCTGAAGTGTGTTCAGGAGAACTTTCTTGATCAGTATGTTTCTGGCCCGACGAGGGAGGAGGCATTGCTGGATCTGGTTCTGGGGAATGAGGTGGGTCAAGTGGAGCAAGTGTCAGTAGGTGAACATTTAGGGAACAGTGATCATAGTATCATAAGGTTTAGATTAGCTATGGAAAAGGACAGGGAGCAATCTAGAGTAAAAATACTTAATTGGAGGAAGGCCAATTTCAGTGGGCTGAGAATGGATCTGTTCCGGGTAAATTGTAATAAAAGATTGGCAGGCAAAACTGTAATTGAACAATGGGCTGCCTTTAAAGAGGAGATGGTTCGGGTATAGTCGAGTTACATTTCCACAAGGGGGAAAGGTCGGGCAACTAAAGCCAGAGCTCCCTTGATGAGGAAAGAGATAGAGTAAGATGAAGCAGAAAAAGGGGGCATATGACAGATGTCAGGTTGAGAATACAAGTGAGAACCAGTCTGAATATAGAAAGTTCAGAGGGAAAATGAAAAAGGAAATAAGAGAGGCAAAGAGAGAGTATGAGAATAGACTAGCAGCTAACGTAAAAGGTAATCCAAAAGTCTCTGTAGGCATATAAATAATAAACAGGTAGTAAGAGGAGTGGTGGGGCCGATTAGGGACCAAAATGGAGACCTATGCATGGAGGCAGGGGGCATGGTTGAGATACTAAATCAATACTTTACATCTATCTTTACCAAAGAAGAAGATGCTGCCAAAATTATAATGAAAGAGGAGGTAGTGGAGATACTGGATGGGATAAAAATTGATAAAGAGAAGGTACTAGAAAGGCTGGCTGTACTTAAAGTAGATAAAAAGGCTTTAAACTAGTAAAATGGAGGAGGATTCTACAAGAAACGTAACCAGCCTAATTATAAACAAAACAGGAAAAGAGAGCATAGGAAAGAATAAAGTAAGGGAGGACGTTGATGGCAAGGGAATAAATAGAGTTATAGAACAGGAGTCTAAAAAGATGGTTAAATATAAAGTGAGAGGAAATCCGATTAAAAATGAGTTAAACTGTCTGCACAGCAATGCACACAGTGTCCGTAATAAAACAGGGGAGCTGGAAGCAATCATGCGCTGTGAGGAACCAGACATAGTAGGGATTACTGAGACATGGCTACAGAAAAATCAAGATTGGGAATTAAACATTGCAAGGCATACAAACATAGAAAAATAGCAGCAGGAGTAGGTCATTCGGCCCTTTGAGCCTGCTCTGCCATTCAATATGATCATGGCTGATCCTCTATCTCAATACCATATTCCCGCTCTCTCCCCATACCACTTGATGCCTTTTATGTCTAGAAATCTATCTATCTCCTTCTTAAATATATTCAGTGACTTGGCCTCCACAGCCTTCTGTGGTAGAGAATTCCACAGGTTCACCACCCTCTGAGTGAAGAAATTTCTCCTCATCTCAGTCCTAAATGTCCTACTCCGTATCCTGAGACTGTGACCCCTCGTTCTAGAACCCCCCCAGCCAGGGGAAACATCCTCCCTGCATCCAGTCTGTCTGGCCCTGTCAGAATTTTATACGTTTCAATGAGATCCCCTCTCATTCTTCTAAACTCTAGCGAATACAGGCCTAGTCGACCCAATCTCTCCTCATACGACAGTCCTGCCATCCCAGGAATCAGTCTGGTGAACCTTCGCTGCACTCCCTCTATGGCAAGTATATCCTTTCTTAGGTAAGGAGACCAAAACTGCACACAGTACTCCAGGTGTGGTCTCACCAAGGCCCTGTACAACTGTAGTAAGACATCCTTGCTCCTGTACTCAAATCCTCTTGCAATGAAGGCCAACATACCATTTGCCTTCCTAACTGCTTGCTGCACCTGCATGTTTGCTTTCAGTGACTGGTGTACAAGGACACCCAGGTCCCTTTGTACATTAACATTTCACAATCTATCACCATTTAAATAATACTCTGCCTTTCTGTTTTTTCTACCGAAGTGGATAACTTCACATTTATCCACGTTATACTGCATCTGCCATGTATTTGCCCACTCACTCAACTTGTCTAAATCGCCTTGAAGCCTCTTTGCATCCTCCTCACAACTCACAATCCCACCTAGTTTCGTGTTATCAGCAAACTTGGAAATATTACATTTGGTTCCCTCACCAAATCATTGATATATATTGTGAATAGCTGGGGCCCAAGCACTGATCCCTGCAGTACCCCACTAGTCACCGCCTGCCACCCTGAAAAAGACCCATTTATTCCTACTCTCTGGGGGCGATTTTCCCACTGGAGGTGGGTTGGAGGCAGGTTTCAGTTTGGCTGGGCTCCAAACCCGCCTCCACTGATAGGTTTTCCCCTGATTGGCCGGTTGATTTCAGAGGTGTGGGCTGCCCAGGGTCAATTAGTGTTTTGGGACTGAAACTCACCTCTGCTGACATCACTTTTCCAGCCTCACTTAAGGGCTGATTGCTGCTTTGGATCATTCCACTGGATTTCTGTCGATGCTGCACCACCTGCAACATATTCTGAGAAAACACTATGTCCAATTCCAAGGCAAGGGCCTCCCCAAGGTTCTCGGATGAAGTGCTGCAAATGTTGGTTGAGGGGGTGAGAGCTAGCAGGGAGGTGCTCTGCCACTCATCTGGGAGGAAGAGGCCTCCCAAAGAAACCAAGGCTGTGCGGGTCCAGCTTTCAAAGGATATAACCTTCAGATCTGTGTGCAGATTGGGTGAATGTTTATGTGTATTGATGAAATGCCATCCCTGTTGGAAAGCATTAAAATGATTTGATGGCAAAATGTTGGCGTTATGGCATCTGTTCTTTCACCTTAGGCAGCTCCACATTGCAGGCTCCGCGACACTTGCGTTGTGAGGTTGGTGGCCAGTGAAGGGAGGCCAGAGAGTCATGTCCATTGTCTATGATGTCTTAAGATGGACCCAAGGACATGTGCCAACATGGGCAACCTATGCAAATCTGGCCAGGATAAGTTCATCCCTTGCATCACGGGCAGCCATGTGCTCGCGTGCTGCCGCTGCTGTTGGTCGATAGACCGGCGCTCGGTCCTCTTCCTCCTCCTCCTGCTCCTTCTCCTCCTTAGCCTCCTCATCCTCCTCCTCCTCCTCCTCCTCCTACTCATCCTCATCTGAGGAGGCTTGGAACTGAGCCACTTGCTCATCAGGAAGCTGCAAGCCACGACGCTGTGCCATGTTGTGCAGTGCACAGCAGACCAAAACCATTCTGGAGACCCAGTCTGCTGAATACTGCAGGGCTCCACTTGATCTGTCAAGGCATCAGAATCACATCTTCAACAAGCCAATGGTTTGTTCGATGATGGACCTGGTCGAAGTGTGGCTGGTGTTGTAGTGCTCTTCAGCCTCGTTAGCTGGCCTCCTGATCGGCGTCATTAGCCACTTCTTCAGGGGGTAGCCTTAAATACCAAGGAGCCATCCGTTCAGTTGGTTTGGCAGATTGAAAAGCAGAGGAACACGAGAGTTCCGCAGGATGAAAGAGTCATGGCAACTATCACGGAACTTGGCGCAAACATGCAAAAACTCTTTCTTGTGGTTACACACCAGCTGTACGTTGAGGCAGTAGAAGCCCTTGGGGTTGACAAAGATAGCTGGGTTTTGATGGGGTGCCCTAAGGGCCACATGTGTGCAGTCTATGACTGCCTGCACCATTGGCAAGCCTGCCATATTTGCAAAGCCAACTGAACGCGCAGTTATACTTGCTTGATCCCTTGAGAACTGGATGTAATTGTGGGCCTTAGCGAAAAGGGCATCAGTAACCTGCATGATGCAACTGTGGGCAGCTGACTGGGAGCTGCCGTTGATGTCTGCTGATGATCCCTGGAAGGGGAATACACAATGAATGGTCGGACCCTAGGAAGGACAGAGGATCAGAGGGACCTTGGTGTGCATGTACATAGATCCCTGAAGGCAGCAGGACAGGTAGATAAGGTGGTTAAAAAGGCATATGGGATACTTGTCTTCATTAGCCGAGCCATAGAATATAAGAGCAGGGAGGTTATGATGGAACTGTACAAAACGCTAGTTAGGCCACAGCTGGAATACTGTGTGCAGTTCTGGTCGCCACACTATAGGAAGGATGTGATTGCATTGGAGAGGGTGCAGAGGAGATTAACCAGGATGTTACCTGGGCTGGAGCGCTTCAGCTATGAAGAGAGACTGGACAGGCTGGGGTTGTTTTCCTTAGAGCAGAGAAGGCTGAGGGGTGACCTGATTGAGGTGTACAAAATTTTGTGGGGTATAGATAGGGTAGATAGAAAGGAACTTTTCCCCTTAGTTGAGGGGTCAATAACCAGGGGGCATAGTTTCAAGGTAAGGGGCAGGAGGTTTAGAGGGGATTTGAGGAAAAACTTTTTCACCCAGAGGGTGGTTGGAATCTGGAACTCACTGCCTGAAAGGGTGGTAGAGGCAGGAACCCTCACAACATTCAAGAAGCGGAGATGCCAGTGTTGGACTGGGGTGGACAAAAATGAGAAGTCGCACAACACCAGGTTATAGTCCAACAGTTTTATTTAAAATTACGAGCTTTCGGAGCTGCTGCCCCTTCGTCAGGTAGAGGTACAGTACCTCTACCTGATGAAGGGGCAGCAGCTCTGAAAGCTCGTAATTTTAAATAAAACTGTTGGACTATAACCTGGTGTTGTGCGACTTCTCATTTTTAACATTCAAGAAGCATTTAGATGAGCACTTGAAACGCCATTGCATACAAGGCTATGGACCAAGTGCTGGAAAATGGGATTAGAATAGACAGGGCTTGATGGCTGGCACAGACATGATGGGCCGAAGGGCCTCTTTCTGTGCTGTATAACTCTATGACTCTATGAGCCTGAGGGAAAAATGTTCAGTGCGGTGGTGACTTTGACAGCCACTGGTAAGGGGTGTCCACCCGCTCCTCTGGGCTCCAGGTCATTCTGCAGCAGTCCGCAGATCTCTCGGACAATCTCTCGCGAAAGTCTCAGCTTCCTTTGGCACTGCTGCTCACTCATGTTGAGGTAGCTCATCCTCTGTCAGTAAACCCTCTGTCGGGGGTATCTCCTGCGGGAGGTGCCTCGATGCGTTAGTGCCTTCTGCCCTGTGCAGCATCAGGTGGGTGAGCAGGAGGTTGGCGCTGCTGCTGCTGTTGCTGCTGAGCTGCCTGGTTCTGCTGCTGCCGTGGCTGCTCCTCATCCGAATCTGAGGTCCATGGTGAAAGGAAATGAATAGTTCCCATGCTGCTGGCAGATACCTCCATTGGGGAAGTGCTCATTCCAAGCGGGTAGGGGGTCTTCCAAGGAGGTCCCAGAGTTGAGAGATAGAAGCTGCAGCACCTCCGACTTCGGTAGGCCTGCCAAAAGTTCTGAAAGACCTTTTAAAGCAAAGTTCTGCCTCCTACAACTAATCCCTGATGAAAGCTCCATTTTAATGGTGGAGCTGCAGCTGTGAGGAGGCCAGCCACTTGTCAACCCGCTAGGTTTAGCTGGCGTGGTTTAGGAGGGTCGTGCATTCATGCATTCGTTCCTTAAATGTTAGCCATTGCCTATCCACCATCATGCCTTTTAATGAAGCTCCCCAATCTATCACAGCCAACTCACTCCTCATACCTTCGTAGTCTCCTTTGTTTAGATTTAGGATCCTAGTTTCGGATTGGACGACTTCACTTTCCATCTTAATGAAGAATTCTATCATGTTATGGTCACTCTTCCCTAAAGGACCCCGCACAGCAAGATTATTAATTAACTCCTTCTCATTGCACAATACCCAATCTAGGATAGCCTGTTCCCTACTTGGCTCCTCAACGTACTGGTCTAAAAATCCATCTCGTACACACTCCAGGAATTCATCCTCCACAGTATTATTGCTAATTTGGTTTGGCCGGTCTATATGTAGATTAAAGTCTCCCATGATTACTGTAGTACCCTTGTTACATGCATCTCTAATTTCCTGTTTGATGCCATCCCCTACATTACCACTACTGTTTGGAGGCCTATAGACAACTCCCACCAATGTTTTCTGTCCCTTGGTGCTTCTTAGCTCCACCCAGACTGATTCTGCATCTTGATTTTCTGAGCCAATATCCTTTCTCACTATTGCTCTGATTTCATCCTTTACCAACAACGCCACCCCACCTCCTTTGCCTTTTTGCCTGTCTTTCCTAAATATCGAATATCGTACAACATATTTAGAACACAGAGGGAGGGAAAAAGGGGAGGTGGAGTAGCTGTAGGATAACATAATGGCAGTCGAACAAAGTGACGCAGATATCAGCAAGACAAAAATAGAATCCATATGGATAGAGATAAAAGATAATAAAGGATCAATCACACTAATAGGCTTAGTCCACAGACCACCTAATAGTGGAAGGGAGGTGGAGGAAGAAATATGCAGACCAATTAGGGAAATGAGTGAAAAACATAGAATAATAATCATGGGGGATTTCAACTATGCCGATATTAATTCGACAGAAGAGGTAGGTAAAGGGGATAAGGAAATGGAGTTCCTACAATGTGTACAGGACTCCTTCTAACCCAATGGGCCAAAAATTTGGCCCTTCCCGGGTGAGTACGCACTGTGTACTCACCCATAAGGCGTCCTGAAGTGCCGGTTTCCGGCAAGCACTGCGCATGCGCGGGAAACCAGAACTTCCGGTCTGGTGAAGGGAGCGGTTCAGAGGTGAACCGTGTGCGCGGTAGAGGCTGCGCGCACGCAGCAAAGTTAGGTTTTTTTTCAGGTTTCTGCGGGAGGGTAAGTATTGAAGAACCTGCGCTTTTAAAAAGGAGGCGCAGGACCCGTTTTCAACAAGGTAAGTGGTTAATTAATTATAATTTAAAAATTTTTTCAACAGGTTTATCTTTTTTAGATACTTTAAAGAAAGGGAAGTTTATTTTTAGCACTGTTAAAGTCTTTTAATTTTTTCAAAAATTTAAATTTTTGTTTAAAGTAGTTAATTTATTTAACTTATAGTTATTTTATAAATGTGATGGTTTTTTTTAAATTTATTTGAAGTTTAGCTGTTATTTTGGGGCCGATTTCAATTCATAGATTTGACAGCTCTTCCTGTCAAATCTAAGAATGAAAGATGGTCTGCTGCCATTGGCTCTCCATGGCCCACGTGATCCCAGGTGACGCATCGCACTAACTGCGCCCCTGGGACACGCAAGCACTGCGCGCCGGCACTTGGAGCAGGCCCAGGAGCTGAAGTTCCCGTGGGCCCAGAGGTCAACGGCAGGCGCGGTAGGTAAGTGCGCGCGTGATCCTTACCCGGAGAGGCGAATTTCAGGGCCAATATGTAAAAAGCCCAACAAGGGAGGATTCGCTATTGAATCTAGTAATGGGGAATGAGCCAGAGCAGATAAGAGAAGTAAAAGTAGGGGAACATATAGGCAATAGTGACCAAAATATAATACACTTTAAGATGATAATTGAGAAGGACATAAGTATGACGAAAACCAGGGTAATAGATTGGAGAAAAGTTGATTTTGAGTGGCTGAGAATAGAACTTGGGGAAAAAAATGGGCAGCAATATTGGCAAACAACGATGTAGAACAGCAATGGGAAACATTTAAAACGGTATTAAACAGAGTGCAGGAACAATATATTCCGCTGAAAGGAAAGAATTAAACAATAATGAGACTCCATGGATGAATAAAGCTGCCACTACAGTTATACAGGGTCTTGGTGAGACCACACCTGGAGTACTGTGTGCAGTTTTAGTCTCCTTACCTAAGAAAGGATACACTTGCCACAGAGGGAGTGCAACAAAGGTTCACCAGCCTGATTCCTGGGATGGCAGGACTGTCGTATGAGGAGAGATTGGGTCGACTAGGCCTGTATTCACTAGAATTTAGAAGAATGAGAGGGGATCTCTTTGAAAAGTATAAAATTCTGACAGGGCTAGACAGACTGGATGCAGGGAGGATGTTTCCCCTGGCTGAGGAGTCTAGAACGAGGGGTCACAGTCTCAGGATATGGGGTAGGCCATTTAGGACTGAGATGAGGAGAAATTTCTTCACTCAGAGGGTGGTGAACCTGTGGAATTCTCTACCACAGAAGGCTGTGGAGGCCAAGTCACTGAATATGTTTAAGAAGGAGATAGATAGATTTCTAGACACAAAAGGCATCAAGGGGTATGGGGAGAGAGGGGGAATATGGTATTGAGATAGAGGATCAGCCATGATCATATTGAATGGCGGAGCAGGCTCGAAGGGCCGAATGGCCTACTCCTGCTCCTATTTTTCTATGTTTCTATATTTCTATGTAAGGGAACAATTGAGGGAAAGGAAAGAGGCATACATTAAGTACACAGACAGCAGAGGACTGCATGATAAGGGAGAATACGAACAGATTAGGAGAGAAGTCAAAAAAACAATTAGGGAGGCAAAGAGGAACTATGAAATTAAATTATCAAGTAACATAAAACAAAATAGTAAAATATTTTACAGGCACATCAATAAAAAAAGGAAGGTTGGGATGGGAATAGGGCAATTAAGGGATAGTCAGGATAATACCACAGGTAACGATAGACAGATGGCAGAAATATTAAATAATTATTTTGCTTCAGTATTTACCAGGGAGATAGAACAGATGGACATGACATTGGATGATGAGATTAGTAATGAGATAAGTGCATTTAAAATAAAAAAGGGATATATTAAATAAACTAATCAAACTCAAAGAGGATAAAACCCCTGGTCCGGATGGATTGCATCCATGCATTGTAAAAGAATCTAGAGAAGAGATAGCAGAGGCATTACTACACATATTTAATAATTCATTCGAAAAAGGTGTAGGGCCAGAGGACTGGCGGATAGCTAATGTAATACCGATATTTAAGAAGGGGAATAGAACATGTCCAGGGAATTATAGACCAGTCAGCTTAACATCGGTGGTAGGAATAATAATGGAATCCCTACTAAAGGAGAAAATAGAAGAACATCTAGAAACCAAAAATATAATAATGAATTAAAAACAGAAAATGTTGGAAATATTCAGCAGGTCAGGCAGCATCTGTAGAGAGAGAAACAGAGTTAACGTTTCAGGTCGATGACCCTTCGTCAGAACTGGAAAAAGTTGGAGATGTAACAGATTTTTAAGCAAATGTAGGGGCAGGGAAAGGGGGGAGGGGAGGAAAGAACAAAAGGGAAGGTCTGTGATAGGATGGAAGGCAGGAGAGATTAAGAGACAAAAAGGATGATGGTGCAAGGCAAAAGGCGATGGTAATGGGACAAGTTAAGAAACAAAAGATGGCTGTTTCTTGCTTTTATATAATAATGAATAGTCTGCATGGATTTCAAATGGGAAAGTCTTGCTTGGCCAACCTTTTTTGAAGAGGTAACAGAGAGAGTAGACAATGATAATACAGTAGATGTAACTGATCTGGATTTTCAAAAGGCCTTTGATAAGGTACCCCATAATAGACTGATGAACAAGGTCAGAGATTGCAGAGTTGGGACAAGTAGCAGAATGGATAGCTAGCTGGCTTCAAGACAGAAAGCAGAGAGTAGGGGAAAAGGGAACTATTCACAGTGGCAGAAGGTGGGTAGTGGTGTTCCACAAGGATCAGTGCTGGGACCACTGCTGTTCACAATTTACATTAACGATTTAGACTTTGGAATCAAAAACAAAATTTCTAAATTTGCGGATGACAATACTGAGGAGGACTGCAACAAATTATAGGACATTAATAAACTTGCAGAATGGGCATATAATTGGCAAATGAAGTTCAACACAGATAAATGTGAGGTATTACATTTTGGTAGGAAGAATAGGGAGGTCACTTATTACTTGGAGGGTGCGAGTCTAGGTGGGGTAGAGGAACAAAGGGATCTCGGAGTACAAATACACAAATCACTAAAGTTGCGCCACAGGTTAGCAAGGCCACGAAAAAAAAAAGCAAACCAAGCACTAGGGTTTATTTCTAGAGGGATAGAATTGAAAAGTAGGGAAGTTATGCTAAACCTGTATCGAACCTTGGTTAGACCACACTTGGAGTACTGGCGTACAGTTCTGGTCGCCATATTATAAAAAGGATATAGAGGCACTGGAGAGGGTGCAGAGAAGATTTACAAGGATGATACCAGAAATGCGAGGGTATACATATCAGGAAAGGATGAACAGGCTGGGTCTCTTTTCTCTTGAAAAAAGAAGGCTGAGGGGTGACCTAATTGAGGTCTTTAAAATTATGAAAAATGTTGATAGAGTGGACACAGAGAGAATGTTTCCACTTGTGGGGAAGAGCAAAACTAGAGGCCATCAATATAAGATAGTCACCAAGAAATCAAATAGGGAATTCAGAAGAAACTTCTTTACCCAGAGAGTGGTGAGAATGTGGAACTCGCTACCACAGGGAGTGGTTGAGGTGAATAGTATAGATGCATTTAAGGGGAGGGTAGAGAAGCATATGAGGGAGAAGGGAATAGAGGGTTATGCTGATAGATTTAGATGAGGAAAGACAGGAGGAGGCTCGAGTGGAGCATAAATGTCGGCATGGACTGGTAGGGCCAAACGATCTGTTTCTGTGCCGTATATCCGATGTAAAGCACCAGGACCGGATGGGATGCATGATAGGATGCTGAGGGAAGTAAAGGTGGAAATTGCGGAGGTACTGGCCATAATCTTCAAATCCTCCTTAGATACAGGGGTGGTGCCAGAGGACTGGAGGATTGCAAATGTTACACCCTTGTTAAAAAAAGGGTGTAAGGATAAACCCAGCAACTACAGGCCAGTCAGTTTAACTTCAGTAGTGGGGAAGCTTTTAGAAATGATAATCAGGGACAAAATTAACAGTCACTTGGACAAGTGTGGATTAATTAAGGAAAGCCAGCATGGATTTGTTAAAGGCAAATCGCGTTTAACTAACTTGATTGAATTTTTTGATGCGGTAACACAAAGGGTCGATGAGGGCAATGCGGTTGGTGTGGTGTACATGGACTTCCAAAAGGTGTTTGATAAAGTGCCACATAATAGGCTTTCCAGCGAAGTTGAAGCCCACAGTGGCAGCATGGATACGGAATTGGATAAGTGACAGGAAACAGAGAGTAGTGGTGAACGGTTGTTTATCAGACTGGACGAATGTACACATTGGTGTTGCCCAGGGGTTGGTGCTCGGACGACTGATTTTCACATATATATTAATGACTTCAAACTAAACAGTGGGGGGGAGGGTTCAAGCGAGGGGAAATTTAGAAAGTTAAAGAGAAAGGACAGGGCAATAGTGCAGGGTAGCGATATGGGCAATGAAAACCAGAGTGTGACAGGAAGGGACAGAGCATACAAACATAAGAGTGCACCAGCAAATAAGGTCAGAGTAGGGAAAAATGATAAAAAGACAAAATTAAAGGCTCTTTATCTGAATGTACACAGCATTCGTAACAAGATAGATGAATTGACGGCACAAATAGAAATAAATGGGTATAATCTAATAGCCATCACAGAGACGTGGTTGCAATGTGACCAAGGCTGGGAACTGAATATTCAGGGATATTTGACATTTTGGAAGGATAGACAGAAAAGAAAAGGAGGTGGGGTAGCTCTGTTAATAAAGGATGAGATCAGTACAATAGTGAGAAATGATCTTGGCTCGGAAGTACCAGATGTAGAATCAATTGTACTGTGGCAAAAAGAGCAGGTTAGAGGCTAGGTATTCTGCGGCGAGTGTCTCACCTCCTGACCTTCTACCATCTACAAGGCACAATTAAGGAGTGTGATGGAATACTCTCCACTTGCCTGGATGAGTGCAGCTCCAACAACACTCAAGAAGCTCGACACCATCCAGGACAAAGCAGCCTGCTTGATTGGCTCCCCATCCACCACCTTAAACATTCACTCCCTCCACCACCGGTGTACCGTGGCCGCAGTGAGTACCATCTACAAGATACACTGCAGCAACATGCCAAGGCTTCTTCGGCAGCACCTCCCAAACCCGCGACCTCTTCCACCTAGAAGGACAAGGGCAGCAGACACATGGGAACACCACCACCTGCAAGTTCCCCTCCAAATCACACACCATCCTGACTTAGAAGTATATTGCCAATCCTTCATCGTCACTGGGTCAAAATCCTGGAACTCTCTCCCCAACAGCACTGTGGGAGTACCTTCACCACACGGACTGCAGCGATTCAAGAAGGTGGCTCACCACCACCTTCTCAAGGGCAATTAGGGATGGGCAATCAATGCTGGCCTTGCCAGCGAAGCCCACATCCCATAAACAAATTTAAAAAAAATGTAGGTGGTGGTAAGAAATAGTAAGGGAAAGAAGGTAATGGTGGGAGTAGTCTATAGGCCCCCTGACAGTAGCTACACTATAGGACAGAGCATAAATCAAGAAACAATGGGGGCTTGTAAGAAAGGTACTGCAATAGTGGTGGGCAATTTTAATCTTCATATAGATTGGACAAATCAAATTGCAAAAGCAGCCTTGAGGACGAGTTCATAGAGTGTATTCGGTACAGTCCCTTGGAACAATACATTGTGGAACCGACCAGGGAACAGGCTATTATAGATCTGGTAATGTGTAATGAAACGGGATTAATTAATGATCTCCTAGTAACGGACCCTCTAGGGAAGAGTGATCATAACATGAGGAATTCCACATTCAGTTTGAAGGTGAGAAACTTGGGTCTGAAACTAGAGTATTAAACTTAAATACAGGCAATTACAAAGGTATGAGGAGAGAGTTGGCTAAAGTGGACTGGGAAAATAGATTAGAAGGTAAGACGGTAGAAAAGCAGAGGCAGACATTTAAAGAGATATTTCATGACTCTCAACAAAGATATATTTCAATGCGAAAGAAAGACTCCAAGAGAAGGATGAACCAACCATGGCTAACCAAGGAAGTTAAGGATGGTATCAAATTGAAAGAAAAGGCATACAATGTTGCGAAGATTAGTGGTAGGCCAGAGGATTGGGAACATTTTAGAAACCAGCAAAGGATGACTGAAAAAATAATAAAGAGGGAGAAAATAGCTTATGACAGTAAACTAGCAAGAAATATAAAAACTGACAGTAAGAGCTTGTACAAGTATATAAAAAGGAAGAGAGTAGCTAAAGTAAACATTGGCCCCTTAGAGGATGAGGCTGGGGAAATAATAATGGGAAATAAGGAAATGGCGGAGGCATTGAACAAATATTTTATATCTGTCTTCACAGTTGAGGACACTAAAAACATCCCAGTAATAGTAGAAAATCAAGGGGCCAAAGGGAGGGAGGAACTTAAACAATCACTATCACTAGAGAAAAAGTGCTAGGCAAACTTATGGGTCTAAAGGCTGACAAGTCCCCTGGACCTGATGGCCTGCATCCTAGGGTCTTAAAAGAAATGGCTGCAGAGATAGTGGATGCATTGGTTGTAATCTTCCAAAATTCCCTGGATTCTGGAGAGGTCCCAGCAGATTGGAAAACCGCAAATGCAACACCCTTATTCAAAAAAGGAGGGAGACAGAAAGCAGGAAACTATAGGCCAGTTAGCCTAACATCTGTCATTGGCAAAATGCTTGAATCCATTATTAAGGAAGTAGTAGCAGGGCATTTAGAAAATCATAATACAATCAAGCAGAGTCAACATGGTTTTATGAAAGGGAAATCGTGTTTGACAAATCTATTATATAGTTCTTTGAGGAGGAAACAAGCAGGGTGGATAAAGGGGAACCAGTAGATGTCGTGTATTTGGATTTCCAAAAGGCATTCGACAAGGTGCCACATAAAAGGTTACTGCAAAAGATAAGAGCTCACGGAGTTGGAGGTAATATATTAAATTGGGAAGAGGATTGGTTAACTAACAGAAAACAGAGAGTCGGGATAAATGGGTCATTTTCAGGATAGCAATCTGTAACTAGTGGGGTGCCACAGGGATCAGTGCTGGGGCCTCAACTATTTACAATCTATATTAATTACTTGGATGAAGAAAGCGAGTGTATTGTAGCCAAATTTGCGGACAATACAAAGATAGGTGGGAAAGCAAGTTGTGAGGAGGACACAAAGAGTCTGCAAAGGGATATAGATAGGTTAGGTGAGTGGGCAAGAATTTGGCAGATGGAGTATAATGTGGGAAAATGTGAAGTTATCCACTTTGGCACAAAGAATAGAAACAAAAAATATTATTTAAATGGAGAATACAGAATGCGGCGGTACAGAGGGATTTTGGTGTCCTCGTACATGAAACACAAAAGTTAACATGCAGGTGCAGCAAGTAATGAGGAAGGCAAATGAAATGTTGGCCTTTATTTCAAGGGGCATAAAATATAAAAGTAGGGAAGTCTTGCTACAACTGTATAGGGCGCTGGTGAGACCACACCTGGAGTACTGCGTACAGTTTTGGTCCCCTTATTTAAGGAGGGATATACTTGCATTGGAGGCAGTTCAGAGAAGGTTCACTAGGTTGATTCCTGGGTTGAAGGGGTTGTCTTATGAGGAAAGGTTGAGCAGGTTGGGACAATACTCATTGGAGTTTAGAAGAATGGGAGGTGATCTTATTGAAACATGAACAATTCTGAATGGATTGGACAGGGAAGATGCTGAGAGGATGTTTCCCCTCGTGGGGGAATCTAGAACGAGGGGGCATAGTCTCAGAATAAGGGGTCACCCATTTAAGAGGGAGATGAGGAGGAATTTCTTCTCTCAGAGGGTCGTGAAACCTTGCAATTCTTTAGCCCAGAGAGCTGTGGAGGCGGAGTCATTGAATATATTCCAGGCTGAGATTGACAGATTTTTGAACAACAGGGGAGGCAAGGGTTACGGGGAGTGGGCAGGAAAGTTGAGTTGATGCCAAGATCGGATCAGCAGTAATTTCATTAAATGGTGGAGCAGGCTCGAGGGGACGAATTGACCGCACCTGGTCCTACTTCTTAAATTCTTATGTTCTTATATCACCCGGACTCAGAGTGAACTGTGCAGATATCACCGGGACTCAGAGTGAACTGTGCAGATATCACCGGGACTCAGAGTGAACTGTGCAGATATCACCGGGACTGGGAGTGAACTGTGCAGATATCACCCGGACTCAGAGTGAACTGTGCAGATATCACCGGGACTCAGAGTGAACTGTGCAGATATCACCGGGACTGGGAGTGAACTGTGCAGATATCACCCGGACTCAGAGTGAACTGTGCAGATATCACCCGGACTCAGAGTGAACTGTGCAGATATCACCGGGACTCAGAGTGAACTGTGCAGATATCACCGGGACTGGGAGTGAACTGTGCAGATATCACCCGGACTCAGAGTGAACTGTGCAGATATCACCAGGACTCAGAGTGAACTGTGCAGATATCACCAGGACTCAGAGTGAACTGTGCAGATATCACCGGGACTCAGAGTGAACTGTGCAGATATCACCGGGACTCAGAGTGAACTGTGCAGCTATCACCAGGACTCAGAGTGAACTGTGCAGCTATCACCCGGACTCAGAGTGAGCTGTGCAGATATCACCGGGACTCAGAGTGAACTGTGCAGATATCACCAGGAGTCAGAGTGAGCTGTGCAGATATCACCGGGACTCAGAGTGAACTGTGCAGATATCACCAGGACTCAGAGTGAACTGTGCAGCTATCACCCGGACTCAGAGTGAACTGTGCAGATATCACCAGGACTGAGTGAACTGTGCAGATATCACCCGGACTCAGAGTGAACTGTGCAGCTATCACCGGGACTCAGAGTGAACTGTGCAGATATCACCAGGACTCAGAGTGAACTGTGCAGATATCACCAGGACTGAGTGAACTGTGCAGATATCACCCGGACTCAGAGTGAACTGTGCAGATATCACCCGAACTCAGAGTGAACTGTGAAGATATCACCAGGACTGAGTGAACTGTGCAGATATCACCAGGACTTAGAGTGAACTGTGCAGATATCACCAGGACTCAGAGTGAACTGTGCAGACATCACCGGGACTCAGAGTGAACTGTGCAGATATCACCCGGACTCAGAGTGAACTGTGCAGATATCACCGGGACTCAGAGTGAACTGTGCAGATATCACCAGGACAGAGTGAACTGTGCAGATATCACCAGGACTGAGTGAACTGTGCAGATATCACCCGGAGTCAGAGTGATCTGTGCAGATATCAACCGAACTCAGAGTGAACTGTGCAGATATCACCAGGACTGAGTGAACTGTGCAGATATCACCCGGACACAGAGTGAACTGTGCAGATATCACCAGGACTCAGAGTGAACTGTGCAGATATCACCAGGACTGAGTGAACTGTGCAGATATCACCCGGACTCGGAGTGAACTGTGCAGATATCACCCGAACTCAGAGTGAACTGTGAAGATATCACCAGGACTGAGTGAACTGTGCAGATATCACCAGGACTTAGAGTGAACTGTGCAGATATCACCCGAACTCAGAGTGAACTGTGAAGATATCACCAGGACTGAGTGAACTGTGCAGATATCACCAGGACTTAGAGTGAACTGTGCAGATATCACCAGGACTCAGAGAGAACTGTGCAGACATCACCGGGACTCAGAGTGAACTGTGCAGATATCACCCGGACTCAGAGTGAACTGTGCAGATATCACCGGGACTCAGAGTGAACTGTGCAGATATCACCAGGACTGAGTGAAATGTGCAGATATCACCAGGACTGAGTGAACTGTGCAGATATCACCCGGAGTCAGAGTGATCTGTGCAGATATCAACCGAACTCAGAGTGAACTGTGCAGCTATCACCAGGACTGAGTGAACTGTGCAGATATCACCGGGACTCAGAGTGAACTGTGCAGATATCAACTGGACTCAGAGTGAACTGTGCAGATATCAACTGGACTCAGAGTGAACTGTGCAGATATCACCGGGACTCAGAGTGAACTGTGCAGATATCACCGGGACTCAGAGAGAACTGTGCAGATATCACCCGGAATCAGAGTGAACTGTGCAGATATCACCAGGACTCAGAGTGAACTGTGCAGATATCACGCGGACTCAGAGTGAACTCTGCAGATATCACCAGGACTCAGACTGAACTGTGCAGATATCACCGGGACTCAGAGTGAACTGTGCAGATATCACCAGGACTCAGAGTGAACTGTGCAGCTATCACCGGGACTCAGAGTGAACTGTGCAGTTATCACCAGGACTCAGAGTGAACTGTGCAGATATCACCAGGACTGAGTGAACTGTGCAGATATCACCCCGACTCAGAGTGAACTGTGCAGATATCACCCGAACTCAGAGTGAACTGTGCAGATATCACCAGGACTGAGTGAATTGTGCAGATATCACCAGGACGTGGAGTGAACTGCGCAGATATCACCAGGACTCAGAGTGAACTGTGCAGACATCACCGGGACTCAGAGTGAACTGTGCAGATATCACCCGGACTCAGAGTGAACTGTGCAGATATCACCGGGACTCAGAGTGAACTGTGCAGATATCACCAGGACTGAGTGAACTGTGCAGATATCACCAGGACTGAGTGAACTGTGCAGATATCACCCGGACTCAGAGTGAACTGTGCAGATATCACCAGGACTGTGTGAACTGTGCAGATATCACCCGGAGTCAGAGTGAACTGTGCAGATATCACCCGAACTCAGAGTGAACTGTGCAGATATCACCAGGACTGAGTGAACTGTGCAGATATCACCCGGACTCACAGTGAACTGTGCAGATATCACCGGGACTCAGAGTGAACTGTGCAGATATCACCAGGACTCAGAGTGAACTGTGCAGATATCACCAGGACTCAGAGTGAAATGTGCAGATATCACCTGATCTCAGAGTGAACTGTGCAGATATCACCGGGACTCAGAGGATACTGTGCAGTTATCACATAGGCTCAGAGTGAACTGCGCAGATATCACCGGGACTCAGGGTGAACTGTGCAGATATTACCAGGACTGAGTGAACTGTGCAAATATCACCTGATCTCAGAGTGAACTGTGCAGATATCACCAGGACTCAAAGTGAACTGTGCAGATAACACCCGGACTCAGAGTGAACTGTGCAGATATCACCAGGACTCAGAGTGAACTGTGCAGATATCATCCGGGCTCAGAGTGAACTCTGCAGATATCACCAGGACTCAGACTGAACTGTGCAGATATCACCGGGACTCAGAGTGAACTGTGCAGATATCACCAGGACTCAGAGTGAACTGTGCAGCTATCACCGGGACTCAGAGTGAACTGTGCAGTTATCACCAGGACTCAGAGTGAACTGTGCAGATATCACCAGGACTGAGTGAACTGTGCAGATATCACCCGGACTCAGAGTGAACTGTGCAGATATCACCCGAACTCAGAGTGAACTGTGCAGATATCACCAGGACTGAGTGAACTGTGCAGATATCACCCGGACTCGGAGTGAACTGTGCAGATATCACCCGAACTCAGAGTGAACTGTGAAGATATCACCAGGACTGAGTGAACTGTGCAGATATCACCAGGACTTAGAGTGAACTGTGCAGATATCACCAGGACTCAGAGTGAACTGTGCAGACATCACCGGGACTCAGAGTGAACTGTGCAGATATCACCCGGACTCAGAGTGAACTGTGCAGATATCACCGGGACTCAGAGTGAACTGTGCAGATATCACCAGGACTGAGTGAACTGTGCAGATATCACCAGGACTGAGTGAACTGTGCAGATATCACCCGGAGTCAGAGTGATCTGTGCAGATATCAACCGAACTCAGAGTGAACTGTGCAGATATCACCAGGACTGAGTGAACTGTGCAGATATCACCGGGACTCAGAGTGAACTGTGCAGATATCATCCGGACTCAGAGTGAACTGTGCAGATATCACCGGGACTCAAAGTGAACTGTGCAGATATCACATGGACTCAGAGTGAACTGCGCAGATATCACCGGGACTCAGGGTGAACTGTGCAGATATCACCCGGACTCAGAGTGAACTGTGCAGATATCACCAGGACTGAGTGAACTGTGCAAATATCACCTGATCTCAGAGTGAACTGTGCAGATATCACCAGGACTCAAAGTGAACTGTGCAGATATCACCCGGACACAGAGTGAACTGTGCAGATATCACCAGGACTCAGAGTGAACTGTGCAGATATCAACTGGACTCAGAGTGAACTGTGCAGATATCACCGGGACTCAGAGTGAACTGTGCAGATATCACCGGGACTCAGAGAGAACTGTGCAGATATCACCCGGAATCAGAGTGAACTGTGCAGATATCACCAGGACTCAGAGTGAACTGTGCAGATATCACGCGGACTCAGAGTGAACTCTGCAGGTATCACCAGGACTCAGACTGAACTGTGCAGATATCACCGGGACTCAGAGTGAACTGTGCAGATATCACCAGGACTCAGAGTGAACTGTGCAGCTATCACCGGGACTCAGAGTGAACTGTGCAGTTATCACCAGGACTCAGAGTGAACTGTGCAGATATCACCAGGACTGAGTGAACTGTGCAGATATCACCCCGACTCAGAGTGAACTGTGCAGATATCACCCGAACTCAGAGTGAACTGTGCAGATATCACCAGGACTGAGTGAATTGTGCAGATATCACCAGGACTTAGAGTGAACTGTGCAGATATCACCAGGACTCAGAGTGAACTGTGCAGACATCACCGGGACTCAGAGTGAACTGTGCAGATATCACCCGGACTCAGAGTGAACTGTGCAGATATCACCGGGACTCAGAGTGAACTGTGCAGATATCACCAGGACTGAGTGAACTGTGCAGATATCACCAGGACTGAGTGAACTGTGCAGATATCACCCGGAGTCAGAGTGATCTGTGCAGATATCAACCGAACTCAGAGTGAACTGTGCAGATATCACCAGGACTGAGTGAACTGTGCAGATATCACCGGGACTCAGAGTGAACTGTGCAGATATCATCCGGACTCAGAGTGAACTGTGCAGATATCACCGGGACTCAAAGTGAACTGTGCAGATATCACATGGACTCAGAGTGAACTGCGCAGATATCACCGGGACTCAGGGTGAACTGTGCAGATATCACCCGGACTCAGAGTGAACTGTGCAGATATCACCAGGACTGAGTGAACTGTGCAAATATCACCTGATCTCAGAGTGAACTGTGCAGATATCACCAGGACTCAAAGTGAACTGTGCAGATATCACCCGGACACAGAGTGAACTGTGCAGATATCACCAGGACTCAGAGTGAACTGTGCAGATATCAACTGGACTCAGAGTGAACTGTGCAGATATCACCGGGACTCAGAGTGAACTGTGCAGATATCACCGGGACTCAGAGAGAACTGTGCAGATATCACCCGGAATCAGAGTGAACTGTGCAGATATCACCAGGACTCAGAGTGAACTGTGCAGATATCACGCGGACTCAGATTGAACTCTGCAGATATCACCAGGACTCAGACTGAACTGTGCAGATATCACCGGGACTCAGAGTGAACTGTGCAGATATCACCAGGACTCAGAGTGAACTGTGCAGCTATCACCGGGACTCAGAGTGAACTGTGCAGTTATCACCAGGACTCAGAGTGAACTGTGCAGATATCACCAGGACTGAGTGAACTGTGCAGATATCACCCCGACTCAGAGTGAACTGTGCAGGTATCACCCGAACTCAGAGTGAACTGTGCAGATATCACCAGGACTGAGTGAATTGTGCAGATATCACCAGGACGTGGAGTGAACTGCGCAGATATCACCAGGACTCAGAGTGAACTGTGCAGACATCACCGGGACTCAGAGTGAACTGTGCAGATATCACCCGGACTCAGAGTGAACTGTGCAGATATCACCGGGACTCAGAGTGAACTTTGCAGATATCACCAGGACTGAGTGAACTGTGCAGATATCACCAGGACTGAGTGAACTGTGCAGATATCACCCGGACTCAGAGTGAACTGTGCAGATATCACCAGGACTGTGTGAACTGTGCAGATATCACCCGGAGTCAGAGTGAACTGTGCAGATATCACCCGAACTCAGAGTGAACTGTGCAGATATCACCAGGACTGAGTGAACTGTGCAGATATCACCCGGACTCAGAGTGAACTGTGCAGATATCACATGGACTCAGAGTGAACTGCGCAGATATCACCGGGACTCAGGGTGAACTGTGCAGATATCACCCGGACTCAGAGTGAACTGTGCAGATATCACCAGGACTGAGTGAACTGTGCAAATATCACCTGATCTCAGAGTGAACTGTGCAGATATCACCAGGACTCAAAGTGAACTGTGCAGATATCACCCGGACACAGAGTGAACTGTGCAGATATCACCAGGACTCAGAGTGAACTGTGCAGATATCACCAGGACTGAGTGAACTGTGCAGATATCACCCGGACTCAGAGTGAACTGTGCAGATATCACATGGACTCAGAGTGAACTGCGCAGATATCACCGGGACTCAGGGTGAACTGTGCAGATATCACCCGGACTCAGAGTGAACTGTGCAGATATCACCCGGACTCAGAGTGAAATGTGCAGATATCACCTGATCTCAGAGTGAACTGTGCAGATATCACCGGGACTCAGAGTGAACTGTGCAGTTATCACATAGGCTCAGAGTGAACTGCGCAGATATCACCGGGACTCAGGGTGAACTGTGCAGATATTACCAGGACTGAGTGAACTGTGCAAATATCACCTGATCTCAGAGTGAACTGTGCAGATATCACCAGGACTCAAAGTGAACTGTGCAGATAACACCCGGACTCAGAGTGAACTGTGCAGATATCACCAGGACTCAGAGTGAACTGTGCAGATATCAACTGGACTCAGGGTGAACTGTGCAGATATCACCGGGACTCAGAGTGAACTGTGCAGATATCACGGGGACTCAGAGAGAACTGTGCAGATATCACCCGGAATCAGAGTGAACTGTGCAGATATCACCAGGACTCAGAGTGATCTGTGCAGATATCACCCGGACTCAGAGTGAACTCTGCAGATATCACCAGGACTCAGACTGAACTGTGCAGATATCACCGGGACTCAGAGTGAACTGTGCAGATATCACCAGGACTCAGAGTGAACTGTGCAGCTATCACCGGGACTCAGAGTGAACTGTGCAGTTATCACCAGGACTCAGAGTGAACTGTGCAGATATCACCAGGACTGAGTGAACTGTGCAGATATCACCCGGAATCAGAGTGAACTGTGCAGATATCACCCGAACTCAGAGTGAACTGTGCAGATATCACCAGGACTGAGTGAACTGTGCAGATATCACCCGGACTCAGAGTGAACTGTGCAGATATCACCCGAACTCAGAGTGAACTGTGAAGATATCACGAGGACTGAGTGAACTGTGCAGATATCACCAGGACTTAGAGTGAACTGTGCAGATATCACCAGGACTCAGAGTGAACTGTGCAGACATCACCGGGACTCAGAGTGAACTGTGCAGATATCACCCGGACTCAGAGTGAACTGTGCAGATATCACCGGGACTCAGAGTGAACTATGCAGATATCACCAGGACTGAGTGAACTGTGCAGATATCACCAGGACTGAGTGAACTGTGCAGATATCACCCGGAGTCAGAGTGATCTGTGCAGATATCACCCGGACTCGGAGTGAACTGTGCAGATATCACCCGAACTCAGAGTGAACTGTGAAGATATCACCAGGACTGAGTGAACTGTGCAGATATCACCAGGACTTAGAGTGAACTGTGCAGATATCACCAGGACTCAGAGTGAACTGTGCAGACATCACCGGGACTCAGAGTGAACTGTGCAGATATCACCCGGACTCAGAGTGAACTGTGCAGATATCACCGGGACTCAGAGTGAACTGTGCAGATATCACCAGGACTGAGTGAACTGTGCAGATATCACCAGGACTGAGTGAACTGTGCAGATATCACCCGGAGTCAGAGTGATCTGTGCAGATATCAACCGAACTCAGAGTGAACTGTGCAGATATCACCAGGACTGAGTGAACTGTGCAGATATCACCGGGACTCAGAGTGAACTGTGCAGATATCATCCGGACTCAGAGTGAACTGTGCAGATATCACCGGGACTCAAAGTGAACTGTGCAGATATCACATGGACTCAGAGTGAACTGCGCAGATATCACCGGGACTCAGGGTGAACTGTGCAGATATCACCCGGACTCAGAGTGAACTGTGCAGATATCACCAGGACTGAGTGAACTGTGCAAATATCACCTGATCTCAGAGTGAACTGTGCAGATATCACCAGGACTCAAAGTGAACTGTGCAGATATCACCCGGACACAGAGTGAACTGTGCAGATATCACCAGGACTCAGAGTGAACTGTGCAGATATCAACTGGACTCAGAGTGAACTGTGCAGATATCACCGGGACTCAGAGTGAACTGTGCAGATATCACCGGGACTCAGAGAGAACTGTGCAGATATCACCCGGAATCAGAGTGAACTGTGCAGATATCACCAGGACTCAGAGTGAACTGTGCAGATATCACGCGGACTCAGAGTGAACTCTGCAGATATCACCAGGACTCAGACTGAACTGTGCAGATATCACCGGGACTCAGAGTGAACTGTGCAGATATCACCAGGACTCAGAGTGAACTGTGCAGCTATCACCGGGACTCAGAGTGAACTGTGCAGTTATCACCAGGACTCAGAGTGAACTGTGCAGATATCACCAGGACTGAGTGAACTGTGCAGATATCACCCGGACTCAGAGTGAACTGTGCAGATATCACCCGAACTCAGAGTGAACTGTGCAGATATCACCAGGACTGAGTGAATTGTGCAGATATCACCAGGACTTAGAGTGAACTGCGCAGATATCACCAGGACTCAGAGTGAACTGTGCAGACATCACCGGGACTCAGAGTGAACTGTGCAGATATCACCCGGACTCAGAGTGAACTGTGCAGATATCACCGGGACTCAGAGTGAACTGTGCAGATATCACCAGGACTGAGTGAACTGTGCAGATATCACCAGGACTGAGTGAACTGTGCAGATATCACCCGGAGTCAGAGTGATCTGTGCAGATATCAACCGAACTCAGAGTGAACTGTGCAGATATCACCAGGACTGAGTGAACTGTGCAGATATCACCGGACTCAGAGTGAACTGTGCAGATATCATCCGGACTCAGAGTGAACTGTGCAGATATCACCGGGACTCAAAGTGAACTGTGCAGATATCACATGGACTCAGAGTGAACTGCGCAGATATCACCGGGACTCAGGGTGAACTGTGCAGATATCACCCGGACTCAGAGTGAACTGTGCAGATATCACCAGGACTGAGTGAACTGTGCAAATATCACCTGATCTCAGAGTGAACTGTGCAGATATCACCAGGACTCAAAGTGAACTGTGCAGATATCACCCGGACACAGAGTGAACTGTGCAGATATCACCAGGACTCAGAGTGAACTGTGCAGATATCAACTGGACTCAGAGTGAACTGTGCAGATATCACCGGGACTCAGAGTGAACTGTGCAGATATCACCGGGACTCAGAGAGAACTGTGCAGATATCACCCGGAATCAGAGTGAACTGTGCAGATATCACCAGGACTCAGAGTGAACTGTGCAGATATCACGCGGACTCAGATTGAACTCTGCAGATATCACCAGGACTCAGACTGAACTGTGCAGATATCACCGGGACTCAGAGTGAACTGTGCAGATATCACCAGGACTCAGAGTGAACTGTGCAGCTATCACCGGGACTCAGAGTGAACTGTGCAGTTATCACCAGGACTCAGAGTGAACTGTGCAGATATCACCAGGACTGAGTGAACTGTGCAGATATCACCCCGACTCAGAGTGAACTGTGCAGGTATCACCCGAACTCAGAGTGAACTGTGCAGATATCACCAGGACTGAGTGAATTGTGCAGATATCACCAGGACGTGGAGTGAACTGCGCAGATATCACCAGGACTCAGAGTGAACTGTGCAGACATCACCGGGACTCAGAGTGAACTGTGCAGATATCACCCGGACTCAGAGTGAACTGTGCAGATATCACCGGGACTCAGAGTGAACTTTGCAGATATCACCAGGACTGAGTGAACTGTGCAGATATCACCAGGACTGAGTGAACTGTGCAGATATCACCCGGACTCAGAGTGAACTGTGCAGATATCACCAGGACTGTGTGAACTGTGCAGATATCACCCGGAGTCAGAGTGAACTGTGCAGATATCACCCGAACTCAGAGTGAACTGTGCAGATATCACCAGGACTGAGTGAACTGTGCAGATATCACCCGGACTCAGAGTGAACTGTGCAGATATCACATGGACTCAGAGTGAACTGCGCAGATATCACCGGGACTCAGGGTGAACTGTGCAGATATCACCCGGACTCAGAGTGAACTGTGCAGATATCACCAGGACTGAGTGAACTGTGCAAATATCACCTGATCTCAGAGTGAACTGTGCAGATATCACCAGGACTCAAAGTGAACTGTGCAGATATCACCCGGACACAGAGTGAACTGTGCAGATATCACCAGGACTCAGAGTGAACTGTGCAGATATCACCAGGACTGAGTGAACTGTGCAGATATCACCCGGACTCAGAGTGAACTGTGCAGATATCACATGGACTCAGAGTGAACTGCGCAGATATCACCGGGACTCAGGGTGAACTGTGCAGATATCACCCGGACTCAGAGTGAACTGTGCAGATATCACCCGGACTCAGAGTGAAATGTGCAGATATCACCTGATCTCAGAGTGAACTGTGCAGATATCACCGGGACTCAGAGTGAACTGTGCAGTTATCACATAGGCTCAGAGTGAACTGCGCAGATATCA
This sequence comes from Squalus acanthias, assembly GCA_030390025.1. Classification (NCBI taxonomy): domain Eukaryota; kingdom Metazoa; phylum Chordata; class Chondrichthyes; order Squaliformes; family Squalidae; genus Squalus; species Squalus acanthias. The sequence continues at coordinate 806,204 of JASTWF010000090.1, read as the reverse complement.
CCGGGACTCAGGGTGAACTGTGCAGATATTACCAGGACTGAGTGAACTGTGCAAATATCACCTGATCTCAGAGTGAACTGTGCAGATATCACCAGGACTCAAAGTGAACTGTGCAGATAACACCCGGACTCAGAGTGAACTGTGCAGATATCACCAGGACTCAGAGTGAACTGTGCAGATATCAACTGGACTCAGGGTGAACTGTGCAGATATCACCGGGACTCAGAGTGAACTGTGCAGATATCACGGGGACTCAGAGAGAACTGTGCAGATATCACCCGGAATCAGAGTGAACTGTGCAGATATCACCAGGACTCAGAGTGATCTGTGCAGATATCACCCGGACTCAGAGTGAACTCTGCAGATATCACCAGGACTCAGACTGAACTGTGCAGATATCACCGGGACTCAGAGTGAACTGTGCAGATATCACCAGGACTCAGAGTGAACTGTGCAGCTATCACCGGGACTCAGAGTGAACTGTGCAGTTATCACCAGGACTCAGAGTGAACTGTGCAGATATCACCAGGACTGAGTGAACTGTGCAGATATCACCCGGAATCAGAGTGAACTGTGCAGATATCACCCGAACTCAGAGTGAACTGTGCAGATATCACCAGGACTGAGTGAACTGTGCAGATATCACCCGGACTCAGAGTGAACTGTGCAGATATCACCCGAACTCAGAGTGAACTGTGAAGATATCACGAGGACTGAGTGAACTGTGCAGATATCACCAGGACTTAGAGTGAACTGTGCAGATATCACCAGGACTCAGAGTGAACTGTGCAGACATCACCGGGACTCAGAGTGAACTGTGCAGATATCACCCGGACTCAGAGTGAACTGTGCAGATATCACCGGGACTCAGAGTGAACTATGCAGATATCACCAGGACTGAGTGAACTGTGCAGATATCACCAGGACTGAGTGAACTGTGCAGATATCACCCGGAGTCAGAGTGATCTGTGCAGATATCAACCGAACTCAGAGTGAACTGTGCAGATATCACCAGGACTGAGTGAACTGTGCAGATATCACCGGGACTCAGAGTGAACTGTGCAGATATCACCGGGACTCAGGGTGAACTGTGCAGATATCACCCGGACTCAGAGTGAACTGTGCAGATATCACCAGGACTGAGTGAACTGTGCAAATATCACCTGATCTCAGAGTGAACTGTGCAGATATCACCAGGACTCAAAGTGAACTGTGCAGATATCACCCGGACTCAGAGTGAACTGTGCAGATATCACCAGGACTCAGAGTGAACTGTGCAGATATCAACTGGACTCAGAGTGAACTGTGCAGATATCACCGGGACTCAGAGTGAACTGTGCAGAAATCACCGGGACTCAGAGAGAACTGTGCAGATATCACCCGGAATCAGAGTGAACTGTGCAGATATCACCAGGACTCAGAGTGAACTGTGCAGATATCACCCGGACTCAGAGTGAACTCTGCAGATATCACCAGGACTCAGACTGAACTGTGCAGATATCACCGGGACTCAGAGTGAACTGTGCAGAAATCACCAGGACTCAGAGTGAACTGTGCAGCTATTACCAGGACTCAGAGTGAACTGTGCAGATATCACCAGGACTTAGAGTGAACTGCGCAGATATCACCAGGACTCAGAGTGAACTGTGCAGACATCACCGGGACTCAGAGTGAACTGTGCAGATATCACCCGGACTCAGAGTGAACTGTGCAGATATCACCGGGACTCAGAGTGAACTGTGCAGATATCACCAGGACTGAGTGAACTGTGCAGATATCACCAGTACTGAGTGAACTGTGCAGATATCACCCGGACTCAGAGTGAACTGTGCAGATATCACCAGGACTGTGTGAACTGTGCAGATATCACCCGGAGTCAGAGTGAACTGTGCAGATATCACCCGAACTCAGAGTGAACTGTGCAGATATCACCAGGACTGAGTGAACTGTGCAGATATCACCCGGACTCAGAGTGAACTGTGCAGATATCACCGGGACTCAGAGTGAACTGTGCAGATATCACCGGGACTCAGAGTGAACTGTGCAGATATCACCAGGACTGAGTGAACTGTGCAGATATCACCCGGACTCACAGTGAACTGTGCAGATATCACCGGGACTCAGAGTGAACTGTGCAGATATCACCAGGACTCAGAGTGAACTGTGCAGATATCACCAGGACTCAGAGTGAACTGTGCAGATATCACCTGATCTCAGAGTGAACTGTGCAGATATCACCGGGACTCAGAGTGAACTGTGCAGTTATCACATAGGCTCAGAGTGAACTGCGCAGATATCACCGGGACTCAGGGTGAACTGTGCAGATATCACCCGGACTCAGAGTGAACTGTGCAGATATCACCCGGACTCAGAGTGAACTGTGCAGATATCACCAGGACTGAGTGAACTGTGCAGATATCACCTGATCTCAGAGTGAACTGTGCAGATATCACCAGGACTCAGAGTGAACTGTGCAGATATCACCCGGACTCAGAGTGAACTGTGCAGATATCACCAGGACTCAGAGTGAACTGTGCAGATATCAGCTGGACTCAGAGTGAACTGTGCAGATATCACCGGGACTCAGAGTGAACTGTGCAGATATCACCAGGACTCAGAGTGAACTGTGCAGATATCACCAGGACTCAGAGTGAACTGTGCAGCTATCACCGGGACTCAGAGTGAACTGTGCAGTTATCACCAGGACTCAGAGTGAACTGTGCAGATATCACCAGGACTGAGTGAACTGTGCAGATATCACCCGGACTCAGAGTGAACTGTGCAGATATCACCCGAACTCAGAGTGAACTGTGCAGATATCACCAGGACTGAGTGAACTGTGCAGATATCACCCGGACTCAGAGTGAACTGTGCAGATATCACCCGAACTCAGAGTGAACTGTGAAGATATCACCAGGACTGAGTGAACTGTGCAGATATCACCAGGACTTAGAGTGAACTGTGCAGATATCACCAGGACTCAGAGTGAACTGTGCAGACATCACCGGGACTCAGAGTGAACTGTGCAGATATCACCCGGACTCAGAGTGAACTGTGCAGATATCACCGGGACTCAGAGTGAACTGTGCAGATATCACCAGGACTGAGTGAACTGTGCAGATATCACCAGGACTGAGTGAACTGTGCAGATATCACCCGGAGTCAGAGTGATCTGTGCAGATATCAACCGAACTCAGAGTGAACTGTGCAGATATCACCAGGACTGAGTGAACTGTGCAGATATCACCGGGACTCAGAGTGAACTGTGCAGATATCATCCGGACTCAGAGTGAACTGTGCAGATATCACCGGGACTCAAAGTGAACTGTGCAGATATCACATGGACTCAGAGTGAACTGCGCAGATATCACCGGGACTCAGGGTGAACTGTGCAGATATCACCCGGACTCAGAGTGAACTGTGCAGATATCACCAGGACTGAGTGAACTGTGCAAATATCACCTGATCTCAGAGTGAACTGTGCAGATATCACCAGGACTCAAAGTGAACTGTGCAGATATCACCCGGACTCAGAGTGAACTGTGCAGATATCACCAGGACTCAGAGTGAACTGTGCAGATATCAACTGGACTCAGAGTGAACTGTGCAGATATCACCGGGACTCAGAGTGAACTGTGCAGATATCACCGGGACTCAGAGAGAACTGTGCAGATATCACCCGGAATCAGAGTGAACTGTGCAGATATCACCAGGACTCAGAGTGAACTGTGCAGATATCACCCGGACTCAGAGTGAACTCTGCAGATATCACCAGGACTCAGACTGAACTGTGCAGATATCACCGGGACTCAGAGTGAACTGTGCAGATATCACCAGGACTCAGAGTGAACTGTGCAGCTATCACCGGGACTCAGAGTGAACTGTGCAGTTATCACCAGGACTCAGAGTGAACTGTGCAGTTATCACCAGGACTCAGAGTGAACTGTGCAGATATCACCAGGACTGAGTGAACTGTGCAGATATCACCCGGACTCAGAGTGAACTGTACAGATATCACCCGAACTCAGAGTGAACTGTGCAGCTTTTACCAGGACTGAGTGAATTGTGCAGATATCACCAGGACTTAGAGTGAACTGCGCAGATATCACCAGGACTCAGAGTGAACTGTGCAGACATCACCGGGACTCAGAGTGAACTGTGCAGATATCACCCGGACTCAGAGTGAACTGTGCAGATATCACCGGGACTCAGAGTGAACTGTGCAGATATCACCAGGACTGAGTGAACTGTGCAGATATCACCAGGACTGAGTGAACTGTGCAGATATCACCCGGACTCAGAGTGAACTGTGCAGATATCACCAGGACTGTGTGAACTGTGCAGATATCACCCGGAGTCAGAGTGAACTGTGCAGATATCACCCGAACTCAGAGTGAACTGTGCAGATATCACCAGGACTGAGTGAACTGTGCAGATATCACCCGGACTCAGAGTGAACTGTGCAGATATCACCGGGACTCAGAGTGAACTGTGCAGATATCACCGGGACACAGAGTGAACTGTGCAGATATCACCGGGACTCAGAGTGAACTGTGCAGATATCACCAGGACTGAGTGAACTGTGCAGATATCACCCGGACTCACAGTGAACTGTGCAGATATCACCGGGACTCAGAGTGAACTGTGCAGATATCACCAGGACTCAGAGTGAACTGTGCAGATATCACCAGGACTCAGAGTGAACTGTGCAGATATCACCTGATCTCAGAGTGAACTGTGCAGATATCACCGGGACTCAGAGTGAACTGTGCAGTTATCACATAGGCTCAGAGTGAACTGCGCAGATATCACCGGGACTCAGCGTGAACTGTGCAGATATCACCCGGACTCAGAGTGAACTGTGCAGATATCACCCGGACTCAGAGTGAACTGTGCAGATATCACCAGGACTGAGTGAACTGTGCAGATATCACCTGATCTCAGAGTGAACTGTGCAGATATCACCAGGACTCAGAGTGAACTGTGCAGATATCACCCGGACTCAGAGTGAACTGTGCAGATATCACCAGGACTCAGAGTGAACTGTGCAGATATCACCTGGACTCAGAGTGAACTGTGCAGATATCACCGGGACTCAGAGTGAACTGTGCAGATATCACCAGGACTCAGAGTGAACTGTGCAGATATCACCAGGACTCAGAGTAAACTGTGCAGGTATCACCGGGACTCAGAGTGAACTGTGCAGATATCACCAGGACTCAGAGTGAACTGTGCAGATATCACCAGGACTGAGTGAACTGTGCAGATATCACCCGGACTCAGAGTGAACTGTGCAGATATCACCAGGACTGAGTGAATTGTGCAGATATCACCAGCACTTAGAGTGAACTGTGCAGATATCACCGGGACTCAGAGTGAACTGTGCAGATATCACCCGGACTCAGAGTGAACTGTGCAGATATCACCCGAACTCAGAGTGAACTGTGCAGATATCACCAGGACTGAGTGAATTGTGCAGATATCACCAGGACTTAGAGTGAACTGTGCAGATATCACCAGGACTCAGAGTGAACTGTGCAGACATCACCGGGACTCAGAGTGAACTGTGCAGATATCACCCGGACTCAGAGTGAACTGTGCAGATATCACCGGGACTCAGAGTGAACTGTGCAGATATCACCAGGACTGAGTGAACTGTGCAGATATCACCAGGACTGAGTGAACTGTGCAGATATCACCCGGACTCAGAGTGAACTGTGCAGATATCACCAGGACTGTGTGAACTGTGCAGATATCACCCGGAGTCAGAGTGAACTGTGCAGATATCACCCGACTCAGAGTGAACTGTGCAGATATCACCAGGACTGAGTGAACTGTGCAGATATCACCCGGACTCAGAGTGAACTGTGCAGATATCACCGGGACTCAGAGTGAACTGTGCAGATATCACCTTGACACAGAGTGAACTGTGCAGATATCACCGGGACTCAGAGTGAACTGTGCAGATATCACCAGGACTGAGTGAACTGTGCAGATATCACCCGGACTCAGAGTGAACTGTGCAGATATCACCGGGACTCAGAGTGAACTGTGCAGATATCACCAGGACTCAGAGTGAACTGTGCAGATATCACCAGGACTCAGAGTGAACTGTGCAGATATCACCTGATCTCAGAGTGAACTGTGCAGATATCACCGGACTCAGAGTGAACTGTGCAGTTATCACATAGGCTCAGAGTGAACTGCGCAGATATCACCGGGACTCAGGGTGAACTGTGCAGATATCACCCGGACTCAGAGTGAACTGTGCAGATATCACCCGGACTCAGAGTGAACTGTGCAGATATCACCAGGACTGAGTGAACTGTGCAGATATCACCTGATCTCAGAGTGAACTGTGCAGATATCACCAGGACTCAGAGTGAACTGTGCAGATATCACCCGGACTCAGAGTGAACTGTGCAGATATCACCATGGCTCAGAGTGAACTGTGCAGATATCACCTGGACTCAGAGTGAACTGTGCAGATATCACCGGGACTCAGAGTGAACTGTGCAGATATCACCAGGACTCAGAGTGAACTGTGCAGATATCACCAGGACTCAGAGTGAACTGTGCAGGTATCACCGGGACTCAGAGTGAACTGTGCAGATATCATCAGGACTCAGAGTGAACTGTGCAGATATCACCTGGACTCAGAGTGAACTGTGCAGATATCACCGGGACTCAGAGTGAACTGTGCAGATATCACCTGATCTCAGAGTGAACTGTGCAGATATCACCGGGACTCAGAGTGAACTGTGCAGTTATCACATAGGCTCAGAGTGAACTGCGCAGATATCACCGGGACTCAGGGTGAACTGTGCAGATATCACCCGGACTCAGAGTGAACTGTGCAGATATCACCCGGACTCAGAGTGAACTGTGCAGATATCACCAGGACTGAGTGAACTGTGCAGATATCACCTGATCTCAGAGTGAACTGTGCAGATATCACCAGGACTCAGAGTGAACTGTGCAGATATCACCCGGACTCAGAGTGAACTGTGCAGATATCACCAGGACTCAGAGTGAACTGTGCAGATATCAGCTGGACTCAGAGTGAACTGTGCAGATATCACCGGGACTCAGAGTGAACTGTGCAGATATCACCAGGACTCAGAGTGAACTGTGCAGATATCACCAGGACTCAGAGTGAACTGTGCAGCTATCACCGGGACTCAGAGTGAACTGTGCAGTTATCACCAGGACTCAGAGTGAACTGTGCAGATATCACCAGGACTGAGTGAACTGTGCAGATATCACCCGGACTCAGAGTGAACTGTGCAGATATCACCCGAACTCAGAGTGAACTGTGCAGATATCACCAGGACTGAGTGAACTGTGCAGATATCACCCGGACTCAGAGTGAACTGTGCAGATATCACCCGAACTCAGAGTGAACTGTGAAGATATCACCAGGACTGAGTGAACTGTGCAGATATCACCAGGACTTAGAGTGAACTGTGCAGATATCACCAGGACTCAGAGTGAACTGTGCAGACATCACCGGGACTCAGAGTGAACTGTGCAGATATCACCCGGACTCAGAGTGAACTGTGCAGATATCACCGGGACTCAGAGTGAACTGTGCAGATATCACCAGGACTGAGTGAACTGTGCAGATATCACCAGGACTGAGTGAACTGTGCAGATATCACCGGAGTCAGAGTGATCTGTGCAGATATCAACCGAACTCAGAGTGAACTGTGCAGATATCACCAGGACTGAGTGAACTGTGCAGATATCACCGGGACTCAGAGTGAACTGTGCAGATATCATCCGGACTCAGAGTGAACTGTGCAGATATCACGGGACTCAAAGTGAACTGTGGCAGATATCACATGGACTCAGAGTGAACTGCGCAGATATCACCGGGACTCAGGGTGAACTGTGCAGATATCACCCGGACTCAGAGTGAACTGTGCAGATATCACCAGGACTGAGTGAACTGTGCAAATATCACCTGATCTCAGAGTGAACTGTGCAGATATCACCAGGACTCAAAGTGAACTGTGCAGATATCACCCGGACTCAGAGTGAACTGTGCAGATATCACCAGGACTCAGAGTGAACTGTGCAGATATCAACTGGACTCAGAGTGAACTGTGCAGATATCACCGGGACTCAGAGTGAACTGTGCAGATATCACCGGGACTCAGAGAGAACTGTGCAGATATCACCCGGAATCAGAGTGAACTGTGCAGATATCACCAGGACTCAGAGTGAACTGTGCAGATATCACCCGGACTCAGAGTGAACTCTGCAGATATCACCAGGACTCAGACTGAACTGTGCAGATATCACCGGGACTCAGAGTGAACTGTGCAGATATCACCAGGACTCAGAGTGAACTGTGCAGCTATCACCGGGACTCAGAGTGAACTGTGCAGTTATCACCAGGACTCAGAGTGAACTGTGCAGTTATCACCAGGACTCAGAGTGAACTGTGCAGATATCACCAGGACTGAGTGAACTGTGCAGATATCACCCGGACTCAGAGTGAACTGTACAGATATCACCCGAACTCAGAGTGAACTGTGCAGCTTTTACCAGGACTGAGTGAATTGTGCAGATATCACCAGGACTTAGAGTGAACTGCGCAGATATCACCAGGACTCAGAGTGAACTGTGCAGACATCACCGGGACTCAGAGTGAACCTGTGCAGATATCACCCGGAACTCAGAGTGAACTGTGCAGATATCACCGGGACTCAGAGTGAACTGTGCAGAATTCACCAGGACTGAGTGAACTGTGCAGATATCACCAGGACTGAGTGAACTGTGCAGATATCACCCGGACTCAGAGTGAACTGTGCAGATATCACCCGGAACTCAGAGTGAACTGTGCAGATATCACCGGGACTGAGTGAAACTGTGCAGATATCACCCGGACTCAGAGTGAACTGTGCAGATATCACCGGACTGCAGTGAACTGTGCAGATATCACCGTGACCAGAGTGAACTGTGGCAGATATCACCGGGACTCAGAGTGAACTGTGCAGATATCACGCAGGACTGATGAACTGTGCAGATATCACCGGACTCAGAGTGAACTGTGCAGATATCACCGGGACCTCAGAGTGAACTGTGCAGATATCACCAGGACTCAGAGTGAACTGTGCAGATATCACCCGGGACTCAGAGTGAACTGTGCAGATATCACCTGGACTCAGAGTGAACTGTGCAGATATCACCAGGACTCAGAGTGAACTGTGCAGGATATCACCGAGGACTCAGAGTGAACTGTGCAGATATCACCAGGACTCAGAGTGAACTGTGCAGATATCACCAGGACTCAGAGTGAACTGTGCAGATATCACCGGACTCAGAGTGAACTGTGCAGATATCACCGGGACTCAGAGTGAACTGTGCAGATATCACCGGGACTCAGAGTGAACTGTGCAGATATCACCAGGACTCAGAGTGAACTGTGCAGATATCACCGGGACTCAGAGTGAACTGTGCAGATATCACCCGGACTCAGAGTGAACTGTGCAGATATCACCCGAACTCAGAGTGAACTGTGCAGATATCACCAGGACTGAGTGAATTGTGCAGATATCACCAGGACTTAGAGTGAACTGTGCAGATATCACCAGGACTCAGAGTGAACTGTGCAGACATCACCGGGACTCAGAGTGAACTGTGCAGATATCACCCGGACTCAGAGTGAACTGTGCAGATATCACCGGGACTCAGAGTGAACTGTGCAGATATCACCAGGACTGAGTGAACTGTGCAGATATCACCAGGACTGAGTGAACTGTGCAGATATCACCCGGACTCAGAGTGAACTGTGCAGATATCACCAGGACTGTGTGAACTGTGCAGATATCACCCGGAGTCAGAGTGAACTGTGCAGATATCACCCGAACTCAGAGTGAACTGTGCAGATATCACCAGGACTGAGTGAACTGTGCAGATATCACCCGGACTCAGAGTGAACTGTGCAGATATCACCGGGACTCAGAGTGAACTGTGCAGATATCACCTGACACAGAGTGAACTGTGCAGATATCACCGGGACTCAGAGTGAACTGTGCAGATATCACCAGGACTGAGTGAACTGTGCAGATATCACCCGGACTCAGAGTGAACTGTGCAGATATCACCGGGACTCAGAGTGAACTGTGCAGATATCACCAGGACTCAGAGTGAACTGTGCAGATATCACCAGGACTCAGAGTGAACTGTGCAGATATCACCTGATCTCAGAGTGAACTGTGCAGATATCACCGGGACTCAGAGTGAACTGTGCAGTTATCACATAGGCTCAGAGTGAACTGCGCAGATATCACCGGGACTCAGGGTGAACTGTGCAGATATCACCCGGACTCAGAGTGAACTGTGCAGATATCACCCGGACTCAGAGTGAACTGTGCAGATATCACCAGGACTGAGTGAACTGTGCAGATATCACCTGATCTCAGAGTGAACTGTGCAGATATCACCAGGACTCAGAGTGAACTGTGCAGATATCACCCGGACTCAGAGTGAACTGTGCAGATATCACCAGGACTCAGAGTGAACTGTGCAGATATCACCTGGACTCAGAGTGAACTGTGCAGATATCACCCGGACTCAGAGTGAACTGTGCAGATATCACCAGGACTCAGAGTGAACTGTGCAGATATCACCAGGACTCAGAGTGAACTGTGCAGGTATCACCGGGACTCAGAGTGAACTGTGCAGATATCACCAGGACTCAGAGTGAACTGTGCAGATATCACCAGGACTGAGTGAACTGTGCAGATATCACCCGGACTCAGAGTGAACTGTGCAGATATCACCAGGACTGAGTGAATTGTGCAGATATCACCAGCACTTAGAGTGAACTGTGCAGATATCACCGGGACTCAGAGTGAACTGTGCAGATATCACCCGGACTCAGAGTGAACTGTGCAGATATCACCCGAACTCAGAGTGAACTGTGCAGATATCACCAGGGACTGAGTGAATTGTGCAGATATCACCAGGACTTAGAGTGAACTGTGCAGATATCACCAGGACTCAGAGTGAACTGTGCAGACATCACCGGGACTCAGAGTGAACTGTGCAGATATCACCCGGACTCAGAGTGAACTGTGCAGATATCACCGGGACTCAGAGTGAACTGTGCAGATATCACCAGGACTGAGTGAACTGTGCAGATATCACCAGGACTGAGTGAACTGTGCAGATATCACCCGGACTCAGAGTGAACTGTGCAGATATCACCAGGACTGTGTGAACTGTGCAGATATCACCCGGAGTCAGAGTGAACTGTGCAGATATCACCCGAACTCAGAGTGAACTGTGCAGATATCACCAGGACTGAGTGAACTGTGCAGATATCACCCGGACTCAGAGTGAACTGTGCAGATATCACCGGGACTCAGAGTGAACTGTGCAGATATCACCTTGACACAGAGTGAACTGTGCAGATATCACCGGGACTCAGAGTGAACTGTGCAGATATCACCAGGACTGAGTGAACTGTGCAGATATCACCCGGACTCACAGTGAACTGTGCAGATATCACCGGGACTCAGAGTGAACTGTGCAGATATCACCAGGACTCAGAGTGAACTGTGCAGATATCACCAGGACTCAGAGTGAACTGTGCAGATATCACCTGATCTCAGAGTGAACTGTGCAGATATCACCGGGACTCAGAGTGAACTGTGCAGTTATCACATAGGCTCAGAGTGAACTGCGCAGATATCACCGGGACTCAGGTGAACTGTGCAGATATCACCCGGACTCAGAGTGAACTGTGCAGATATCACCCGGACTCAGAGTGAACTGTGCAGATATCACCAGGACTGAGTGAACTGTGCAGATATCACCTGATCGCAGAGTGAACTGTGCAGATATCACCAGGACTCAGAGTGAACTGTGCAGATATCACCCGGACTCAGAGTGAACTGTGCAGATATCACCAGGACTCAGAGTGAACTGTGCAGATATCACCTGGACTCAGAGTGAACTGTGCAGATATCACCGGGACTCAGAGTGAACTGTGCAGATATCACCAGGACTCAGAGTGAACTGTGCAGATATCACCAGGACTCAGAGTGAACTGTGCAGGTATCACCGGGACTCAGAGTGAACTGTGCAGATATCACCAGGACTCAGAGTGAACTGTGCAGATATCACCAGGACTGAGTGAACTGTGCAGATATCACCCGGACTCAGAGTGAACTGTGCAGATATCACCAGGACTGAGTGAATTGTGCAGATATCACCAGCACTTAGAGTGAACTGTGCAGATATCACCGGGACTCAGAGTGAACTGTGCAGATATCACCCGGACTCAGAGTGAACTGTGCAGATATCACCCGAACTCAGAGTGAACTGTGCAGATATCACCAGGACTGAGTGAATTGTGCAGATATCACCAGGACTTAGAGTGAACTGTGCAGATATCACCAGGACTCAGAGTGAACTGTGCAGACATCACCGGGACTCAGAGTGAACTGTGCAGATATCACCCGGACTCAGAGTGAACTGTGCAGATATCACCGGGACTCAGAGTGAACTGTGCAGATATCACCAGGACTGAGTGAACTGTGCAGATATCACCAGGACTGTGTGAACTGTGCAGATATCACCCGGAGTCAGAGTGAACTGTGCAGATATCACCCGAACTCAGAGTGAACTGTGCAGATATCACCAGGACTGAGTGAACTGTGCAGATATCACCCGGACTCAGAGTGAACTGTGCAGATATCACCGGGACTCAGAGTGAACTGTGCAGATATCACCTTGACACAGAGTGAACTGTGCAGATATCACCGGGACTCAGAGTGAACTGTGCAGATATCACCAGGACTGAGTGAACTGTGCAGATATCACCCGGACTCAGCAGTGAACTGTGCAGATATCACCGGGACTCAGAGTGAACTGTGCAGATATCACCAGGACTCAGAGTGAACTGTGCAGATATCACCAGGACTCAGAGTGAACTGTGCAGATATCACCTGATCTCAGAGTGAACTGTGCAGATATCACCGGGACTCAGAGTGAACTGTGCAGTTATCACATAGGCTCAGAGTGAACTGCGCAGATATCAGCGGGACTCAGGGTGAACTGTGCAGATATCACCCGGACTCAGAGTGAACTGTGCAGATATCACCCGGACTCAGAGTGAACTGTGCAGATATCACCAGGACTGAGTGAACTGTGCAGATATCACCTGATCTCAGAGTGAACTGTGCAGATATCACCAGGACTCAGAGTGAACTGTGCAGATATCACCCGGACTCAGAGTGAACTGTGCAGATATCACCAGGACTCAGAGTGAACTGTGCAGATATCACCTGGACTCAGAGTGAACTGTGCAGATATCACCCGGACTCAGAGTGAACTGTGCAGATATCACCAGGACTCAGAGTGAACTGTGCAGATATCACCAGGACTCAGAGTGAACTGTGCAGATATCACCGGGACTCAGAGTGAACTGTGCAGATATCACCAGGACTCAGAGTGAACTGTGCAGACATCACCGGGACTCAGAGTGAACTGTGCAGATATCACCCGGACTCAGAGTGAACTGTGCAGATATCACCGGGAATCAGAGTGAACTGTGCAGATATCACCAGGACTGAGTGAACTGTGCAGATATCACCAGGACTGAGTGAACTGTGCAGATATCACCCGGACTCAGAGTGAACTGTGCAGATATCACCAGGACTGTGTGAACTGTGCAGATATCACCCGGAGTCAGAGTGAACTGTGCAGATATCACCCGAACTCAGAGTGAACTGTGGCAGATATCACCAGGACTGAGTGAACTGTGCAGATATCACCCGGACTCAGAGTGAACTGTGCAGATATCACCAGGACTCAGAGTGAACTGTGCAGATATCACCTTGACACAGAGTGAACTGTGCAGATATCACCGGGACTCAGAGTGAACTGTGCAGTTATCACATAGGCTCAGAGTGAACTGCGCAGATATCAGCGGGACTCAGGGTGAACTGTGCAGATATCACCCGGACTCAGAGTGAACTGTGCAGATATCACCCGGACTCAGAGTGAACTGTGCAGATATCACCAGGACTGAGTGAACTGTGCAGATATCACCTGATCTCAGAGTGAACTGTGCAGATATCACCAGGACTCAGAGTGAACTGTGCAGATATCACCCGGACTCAGAGTGAACTGTGCAGATATCACCAGGACTCAGTGTGAACTGTGCAGATATCACCTGGACTCAGAGTGAACTGTGCAGATATCACCGGGACTCAGAGTGAACTGTGCATATATCACCAGGACTCAGAGTGAACTGTGCAGATATCACCAGGACTCAGAGTGAACTGTGCAGATATCACCGGGACTCAGAGTGAACTGTGCAGATATCACCAGGACTCAGAGTGAACTGTGCAGATATCACCAGGACTGAGTGACCTGTGCAGATATCACCCGGACTCAGAGTGAACTGTGCAGATATCACCAGGACTGAGTGAATTGTGCAGATATCACCAGCACTTAGAGTGAACTGTGCAGAATTCACCAGGACTTAGTGAACTGTGCAGATATCACCAGGACTGAGTGAACTGTGCAGATATCACCCGGACTCAGAGTGAACTGTGCAGATATCACCAGGACTGAGTGAACTGTGCAGATATCACCTGATCTCAGAGTGAACTGTGCAGATATCACCAGGACTGAGTGAACTGTACAGATATCACCCGGAGTCAGAGTGAACTGTGCAGAAAACATCCGAACTCAGAGTGAACTGTGCAGATATCACCAGGACTGAGTGAACTGTGCAGATATCACCCGGACTCAGAGTGAACTGTGCAGATATCACCAGGACTCAGAGTGAACTGTGCAGATATCACCTTGACACAGAGTGAACTGTGCAGATATCACCGGGACTCAGAGTGAACTGTGCAGTTATCACATAGGCTCAGAGTGAACTGCGCAGATATCAGCGGGACTCAGGGTGAACTGTGCAGATATCACCCGGACTCAGAGTGAACTGTGCAGATATCACCCGGACTCAGAGTGAACTGTGCAGATATCACCAGGACTGAGTGAACTGTGCAGATATCACCTGATCTCAGAGTGAACTGTGCAGATATCACCAGGACTCAGAGTGAACTGTGCAGATATCACCCGGACTCAGAGTGAACTGTGCAGATATCACCAGGACTCAGTGTGAACTGTGCAGATATCACCTGGACTCAGAGTGAACTGTGCAGATATCACCGGGACTCAGAGTGAACTGTGCATATATCACCAGGACTCAGAGTGAACTGTGCAGATATCACCAGGACTCAGAGTGAACTGTGCAGATATCACCGGGACTCAGAGTGAACTGTGCAGATATCACCAGGACTCAGAGTGAACTGTGCAGATATCACCAGGACTGAGTGACCTGTGCAGATATCACCCGGACTCAGAGTGAACTGTGCAGATATCACCAGGACTGAGTGAATTGTGCAGATATCACCAGCACTTAGAGTGAACTGTGCAGAATTCACCAGGACTTAGTGAACTGTGCAGATATCACCAGGACTGAGTGAACTGTGCAGATATCACCCGGACTCAGAGTGAACTGTGCAGATATCACCAGGACTGAGTGAACTGTGCAGATATCACCTGATCTCAGAGTGAACTGTGCAGATATCACCAGGACTGAGTGAACTGTACAGATATCACCCGGAGTCAGAGTGAACTGTGCAGAAAACATCCGAACTCAGAGTGAACTGTGCAGATATCACCAGGACTGAGTGAACTGCGCAGAATGCACCCGGACTCAGAGTGAACTGTGCAGATATCACCGGGACTCAGAGTGAACTGTGCAGATATCACCGGGACACAGAGTGAACTGTGCAGTTATCACATGGACTCAGAGTGAACTGCGCAGATATCACCGGGACTCAGGGTGAACTGTGCAGATATCACCCGGACTCAGAGTGAACTGTGCAGATATCACCAGGACTGAGTGAACTGTGCAGATATCACCTGATCTCAGAGTGAACTGTGCAGATATCACCAGGACTCAGAGTGAACTGTGCAGATATCACCCAGACTCAGAGTGAACTGTGCAGATATCACCTGGACTCAGAGTGAACTGTGCAGATATCACCAGGACTCAGAGTGAACTGTGCAGATATCACTGGGACTCAGAGAGAACTGTGCAGATATCACCAGGACTGAGTGAATTGTGCAGATATCACCAGGACTTAGAGTGAACTGTGCAGATATCACCAGGACTCAGAGTGAACTGTGCAGATATCACCGGGACTCAGAGTGAACTGTGCAGATATCACCCGGACTCAGAGTGAACTGTGCAGATATCACCCGGAGTCAGAGTGAACTGTGCAGATATCAGCCGGAGTCATTGAAGGAAACATACACATTTGGGTCTGAAGGGCAATTCACCACCTCTCACTCTGAGGAGCTAATCTAGTGAATTGTCTCATACAGTCACGCCATGCCCTTTAGAATGCTGCAGCATATCTATATGTAGCAATGTGAAACACCCATCGCCACCACGCGTGCATTCCTTCATACGCCCAATGCACTCATCCTGCCAATTACGGTAGGGTTGTGGACCGCGCTCATGCGAGTGCCCTCCTCCTCTATACCTACTTCATGTTACTTGTTAAACCCTCTGTTCAGTTTTGGGATGCCCTTTTGTTCTGTAGAGGGTATTTTGCTGCTCACTCAGATGGCCACAAATATTTTTTTTTAAATGGAGTTAAATTGCCTCATGTCATATACCATGATTACCTCATAGCGCTCAGAATCATTGAATCATAGAATAGTAGAGCACAGCAGGAGGCCATTCAGCCCATTAACCTGTACTGGCTCTTTCGAAGAGGAATCCAGTTAATCCCACTCCCCTGCTCTTTCCCCAAATGCTTGCAATTTTTTTTCCTTCAAGTATTTATCCAATTGGCAAAGGTAGTCTGAAGGATGAGTTCATGGAATGCATTTGAGACAGTTTCCTTGAACAATACGTCATGGAACCAACCAGGGAACAGGCTATTTTATATCTTGTATTGTGTAATGAGACAGGGTTAATTAGCAGTCTCATTTTAAAGGATCCTCTGGGGAAGAGTGATCATAATATGATAGAATTTCACATTGAGTTTGAGAGTGAAATACTTAAATCTGAATCTAGAGTATTAAACTTAAATAAAGCCAATTACATCGGTATGAGGGGCGAGATGGCTAAGGCAGATTGGGAAATTAGATTAAAAGGTATGATGGTAGATAAGCAGTGGTAGACAATTAAAGAAATATTCCAAAATTCTCAATGATTATATATTCCATTGAGAAACAAAAACTCCATGGGAAAAGTGATCCATCCGTGGTTAACTAAAGAAGTTAAAGATAGTATTAGATTAAAAGAAGAGGCTTATAATGTTGTGAAGAATAATAGTAAGCCTGAGGATTGGGAGAGCTTTAGAAACCAGCAAAGGATGGCCAAAAAATTGATAAAAAGGTAAAAAATAGAATATGAGAGTCAACTAGCATGAAATATAATAATAGATTGTAAGAGCTTCTACAAGTATGTAAAAAGGAAGAGAGTAGCAAAAGTAAACATTGGCCCCTTAAAGGCTGAGACATGTGAAATTGTATTCGGGAATAAGGAAATGGCAGAGACCTTAGACAAATATTTGTATCTGTCTTCACAGTAGAAGACACAAAAAGCATGACAAAAATAATGGGGAACCAAGGGTCTAATGAGGGTGAGGAACTTAAAGTAATTAGCATCAGTAGAGAAAAAGTACTTGAGAAACTAATGGGACTAAAAGCCAACAAATCCCCTGGGCCTGACGGACTACATCCTTTGGTTCTAAAAGAGGTGGCTGCAGAGATCGTGGATGCATTGGTTGTGATCTTACAAAATTCCCTAGATTCTATAATGGACCCAGCAGATTGGAAGGCAGCAAATGTAACACTGCTATTCAAGAAAGGAGGGAGAGAGAAAACAGGGGTCCAGCCCAGTTAGCCTGACATCAGTCATTGGAAAAATACTGGAATCCATTATTAAGGAAGTGGTAACAGGGCACTTAGAACATCATAATATGATTAGGCAGAGTCAACATGGTTTTATGAAAGGGTAATTGTGTTTAACAAATTTATTAGAGTTTTTTGAGGATATAACTAGTAGATAGATAAAGGGGAACCAGTGGATGTAGTGTATTTGGATTTCCAAAAGGCATTAGATAAGGTGCCACATAAAAGGTTGCTATGCAAGATAAGGGCTCATGGGGTTGGGAATAATATATTAGCATGGATAGAGGATTGGTTAACGGACAGAAAACAGAGAGTAGGGATAAATTGGTCATTTTCTGGTTTGCAGGCTGTAACTGGCGGGGTGCCGCGAGGATCAGTGCTTGGGCCTCAGCTATTTACAATCTATATTAATGACTTAGATGAAGGGACCGAGTGTAATGTATCCAAGTTTGCTGATGATGCAAAGCTAGGTGGAACAGTAAGTTGTGAGGAGAACACAAAGTGTCTGCAAAGGGATATAGATAGACTAAGTGAGTGGGCAAAAAGGTGGCAGATGGAGTATAATGTAGGGAAATGTGAGGTTATTCACTTTGGTAGGAAGAATAGAAAAACAGAATAATCTTTAAATGGTGGGAAACTATTAAATCTTGGTGTTCAGAGAGATTTAGGTGTCCTCGTACAAGAAACACAGAAAGCTAGCATACAGGTACAGCAAGCAATTAGGAAGGCAAATGTCATGTTGACCTTTATTGCAAGGGGGTTGGAGTACAAGAGTAAGGAAGTCTTAGTACAATTGTACAGGGCTTTGGTCTGACCACACCTGGGGTACTGTGCACAGTTTTGGTCTCTTTATCTGAGAAAGGACATACTTGCCTTAGAGGCGGTGCAACAAAGGTTCACTAGATTGATCCCTGGGATGAGAGGGCTGTCCTATGATGAGAGATTATGTAGATTGTGTCTATACTCTCTGGAGTTTAGAAGAGTGTGAGGTGATCTCATTGAAACATACAAGATTCTGAAGGGGATTGACAGGGTAGATGCTGAGAGGTTGTTTCCCCTGGCTGGAGTGTCTAGAACTAGGGGTCATAGTCTCAGGATAAGGGGTTGACCATTTAAGACTGAGATGAGGAGGAATTTCTTCACTCAGCGGGTGGTGAATCTTTGGAATTCTCCACCCCAGAGGGCTGTGGATGCTGAGTCTTTGACTATATTCAAGGCTGAGATCGATAGATTTTTGGACTCAAGGGGAATCAAGGGATATGGGAATCGGGCGGGAAAGTGGAGTTGAGGTCAAAGATCAGCCATGATCTCATTGAATGGCGGAGCAGGCTCGAGGGGCCGTATGGCCGACTCCTGCTACTAATTCTTATGTTCTTATCTTCAATTCCCCTTTGAAGGTTAGTATTGGATCTGCCTCCACCACCCTATGCATTCCAAATCCTAACCACTCGCTGCATAATAAGGTTTTTCCTGGTTCTTTTGCCAATCACCTTAAATCTGTGCCATCTCGTTATCGGCCCTTCAGCCATTGGAAACAGTTTCCCTTTATTTAAACTGTCTAAACCCTTCAGGATTTTGAACACCTGTATCAAATCTCCTCCTAGCCTTCTCTGCTATAAGGAGAACAACCCCAGCTTCTCCAGCCTATCCACGTAACTGTAATCCTTCATCCCTGGAACCATTCTCGTAAATCTCTTCTGCACACCACCCCCCAAGCCTTCATGTCCTTCCTAAAGTGCGGTGCCCAGAATTGGACACAATACTCCAGCTGGGGCCGAAGAAATGTTTTATAAATGATTAGCATAACTTCCTGGCTTTTGTACTCTGTGCCTCTATTTAAAAAGCCCAGGATCCCGTGTGCTTTATTTACTGCTTTGTTAACCGGTCCTGCCACCTTCAACGATTTGTGAACAAACACCTCCAGGTCTCCCTGTTCTTGCACCCTCTTTAAAATTGTACCATTTAGTGTGTATTGTCTCTCCTCATTCTTTCTACCAAACTGTATCACCTCACACTTTTCTGCATTGAATTCCATCTGCCACGTGTCCACCCATTCCACCAGCCTGTCTGTCTTCCTGAAGTCTATTACTCTCCTCCTCACTGTTCACTATACTTCCAAGTTTCATGTCATCTGCAAATTTCTAAATTGAGCCCTTTACCCCCAAGTCCAAGTCATTAATGTATATCAAAAACAGCAGTGGTCCCAGTACCGAACCCTGGGCAACACCACTGTATATCTTCCTCCAGTCCGAAAAACAGCCATTCACCACAACTCTCTGTTTTCTATCCCTTAGCCAATTTTGTATCCGTGCTGCTATTGCCCATTTTATTCCATGGGCTTCAATTTTGCGAACAAGCCTATTATGTGGTATTTTATCAAATGCCTTTTGAAAGTCCATATACACAACATCCACTGCACTGCCCTCATCAACCTTCTCCATTACCTCATCAAAATACTCAATCAAGTTAGTCAAACATGATTTGCCTTTAAGAAATTAAAACAGAAAATTTGGAAATACTCAGCAGGTCAGGCAGCATCTGTAGAGAGAGAAACAGAGTCAACGGTTCAGGTCGATGACCCTTCGTCAGGACGATCAGACGAAAGGTCATCGACCTGAAAGGTTAACTCTATTTCTCTCTCCACAGATGCTGCCTGACTTGTTGAGTATTTCCAGCATTTTCTGTTTTTATTTCAGATTTCCAGCATCCGCAGTATTTTGCTTTTGTATTTGCCCGTAACAAATCTATGCTAACTCTCCCTTATCAGTCCTTACTCGGTTCTGTTGCTCCCCTCCCCAGGAATGTCACACACTTTTGCTCCAAATTATTTTATTACCAAACCCCGCAAACTCTAGCCATCAGAAGGAAAGAAATGAAGATTTGCATTTCTATAGCACCTTTCATGACCTCAGGACGTCCCAAAGTGCTTTACAGCCAATGAAGTACTTTTTGAAGTGTAGTCACTGTTGTGGGAAACACGGCAGCCAATTTGCGCACAGCAAGCTCCCACAAACAGCAATGTGATAACGATCCGATAATCTGTTTTTGTGATGTTGGTTGAGGGATAAACATTGGCTAAGACCCTGCTCTTCTTCAAAATAGTGCCATTGGATCTTTTATGTCCGGGCAGTCTGGGCCTCGGTTTAACGTTTCATCCACAAGACGGCACCTCAGACAGTACAGCACTCCCTCAGTACTGCACTGGGAGTGTCAGCCGAGAGTTTTGTGCTCACGTCTCAACCCTCTGACTCAGGCAAGAGGGAGTCACAACCCTCTGACTCAGAGACTAGAGGAGAGTCACAACCCTCTGACTCAGAGACTAGAGGGAGTCACAACCCTCTGAGTCAGAGACTAGAGGAGAGTCACAACCCTCTGACTCAGAGACTAGAGGGAGTCACAAAACCCCTGACTCAGAGACTAGAGGGAGTCACAACCCTCTGACTCAGAGACTAGAGGGAGTCACAACCCTCTGACTCAGAGACTAGAGGAGAGTCACAACCCTCTGACTCAGAGACTAGAGGGAGTCACAACCCTCTGACTCAGAGACTAGAGGAGAGTCACAACCCTCTGACTCAGAGACTAGAGGGAGTCACAAAACCCCTGACTCAGAGACTAGAGGAGAGTCACAACCCTCTGACTCAGAGACTAGAGGGAGTCACAACCCTCTGACTCAGAGACTAGAGGGAGTCACAACCCTCTGACTCAGAGACTAGAGGGAGTCACAACCCTCTGACTCAGAGACTAGAGGGAGTCACAACCCTCTGACTCAGAGACTAGAGGAGAGTCACAACCCTCTGACTCAGAGACTAGAGGGAGTCACAAAACCCCTGACTCAGAGACTAGAGGAGAGTCACAACCCTCTGACTCAGAGACTAGAGGGAGTCACAACCCTCTGACTCAGAGACTAGAGGGAGTCACAACCCTCTGACTCAGAGACTAGAGGGAGTCACAACCCTCTGACTCAGAGACTAGAGGGAGTCACAACCCTCTGACTCAGAGACTAGAGGGAGTCACAACTCCCTGACTCAGAGACTAGAGGGAGTCACAACCCTCTGACTCAGAGACTAGAGGGAGTCACAACTCCCTGACTCAGAGACTAGAGGGAGTCACAACCCCCTGACGCAGGCGAGAGGGGAGTCACAACCCTCTGACTCAGAGACTAGAGGGAGTCACAACCCTCTGACTCAGAGACTAGAGGGAGTCACAACTCCCTGACTCAGAGACTAGAGGAGAGTCACAACCCTCTGACTCAGAGACTAGAGGGAGTCACAACCCCCTGACTCAGAGACTAGAGGGAGTCACAACTCCCTGACTCAGAGACTAGAGGAGAGTCACAACCCTCTGACTCAGAGACTAGAGGGAGTCACAACCCTCTGACTCAGAGACTAGAGGGAGTCACAACCCTCTGACTCAGGCGAGAGGGAGACACAACCCTCTGACTCAGAGACTAGAGGAGAGTCACAACCCTCTGACTCAGGCTAGAGGGAGTCACAACCCCCTGACTCAGAGACTAGAGGAGAGTCACAACCCTCTGACTCAGAGACTAGAGGGAGTCACAACCCTCTGACTCAGGTGAGAGGGAGACACAACCCCCTGACTCAGAGACTAGAGGAGAGTCACAACCCTCTGACTCAGAGACTAGAGGGAGTCACAACCCTCTGAGTCAGAGACTAGAGGAGAGTCACAACCCTCTGACTCAGAGACTAGAGGGAGTCACAAAACCCCTGACTCAGAGACTAGAGGGAGTCACAACCCTCTGACTCAGAGACTAGAGGGAGTCACAACCCTCTGACTCAGAGACTAGAGGAGAGTCACAACCCTCTGACTCAGAGACTAGAGGGAGTCACAACCCTCTGACTCAGAGACTAGAGGAGAGTCACAACCCTCTGACTCAGAGACTAGAGGGAGTCACAAAACCCCTGACTCAGAGACTAGAGGAGAGTCACAACCCTCTGACTCAGAGACTAGAGGGAGTCACAACCCTCTGACTCAGAGACTAGAGGGAGTCACAACCCTCTGACTCAGAGACTAGAGGGAGTCACAACCCTCTGACTCAGAGACTAGAGGGAGTCACAACCCTCTGACTCAGAGACTAGAGGAGAGTCACAACCCTCTGACTCAGAGACTAGAGGGAGTCACAAAACCCCTGACTCAGAGACTAGAGGAGAGTCACAACCCTCTGACTCAGAGACTAGAGGGAGTCACAACCCTCTGACTCAGAGACTAGAGGGAGTCACAACCCTCTGACTCAGAGACTAGAGGGAGTCACAACCCTCTGACTCAGAGACTAGAGGGAGTCACAACCCTCTGACTCAGAGACTAGAGGGAGTCACAACTCCCTGACTCAGAGACTAGAGGGAGTCACAACCCTCTGACTCAGAGACTAGAGGGAGTCACAACTCCCTGACTCAGAGACTAGAGGGAGTCACAACCCCCTGACGCAGGCGAGAGGGGAGTCACAACCCTCTGACTCAGAGACTAGAGGGAGTCACAACCCTCTGACTCAGAGACTAGAGGGAGTCACAACTCCCTGACTCAGAGACTAGAGGAGAGTCACAACCCTCTGACTCAGAGACTAGAGGGAGTCACAACCCCCTGACTCAGAGACTAGAGGGAGTCACAACTCCCTGACTCAGAGACTAGAGGAGAGTCACAACCCTCTGACTCAGAGACTAGAGGGAGTCACAACCCTCTGACTCAGAGACTAGAGGGAGTCACAACCCTCTGACTCAGGCGAGAGGGAGACACAACCCTCTGACTCAGAGACTAGAGGAGAGTCACAACCCTCTGACTCAGGCTAGAGGGAGTCACAACCCCCTGACTCAGAGACTAGAGGAGAGTCACAACCCTCTGACTCAGAGACTAGAGGGAGTCACAACCCTCTGACTCAGGTGAGAGGGAGACACAACCCCCTGACTCAGAGACTAGAGGAGAGTCACAACCCTCTGACTCAGGTGAGAGGGAGTCACAACCCCCTGACTCAGAGACTAGAGGGAGTCACAACCCCCTGACTCAGAGACTAGAGGGAGTCACAACCCTCTGACTCAGAGACTAGAGAGAGTCACAACCCTCTGACTCAGAGACTAGAGGGAGTCACAACCCTCTGACTCAGGCTAGAGGGAGGCACAACCCCCTGACTCAGAGACTAGAGAGAGTCACAACTCCCTGACTCAGAGACTAGAGGGAGTCACAACCCTCTGACTCAGGTGAGAGGGAGTCACAACCCCCTGACTCAGAGACTAGAGGAGAGTCACAACCCTCTGACTCAGGTGAGAGGGAGTCACAACTCCCTGACTCAGAGACTAGAGGAGAGTCACAACCCTCTGACTCAGGTGAGAGGGAGACACAACCCCCTGACTCAGAGACTAGAGGAGAGTCACAACCCTCTGACTCAGGTGAGAGGGAGTCACAACCCCCTGACTCAGAGACTAGAGGGAGTCACAACCCCCTGACTCAGAGACTAGAGGGAGTCACAACCCTCTGACTCAGAGACTAGAGGGAGTCACAACCCCCTGACTCAGAGACTAGAGGGGAGTCACAACCCTCTGACTCAGAGACTAGAGGGAGTCACAACCCTCTGACTCAGGCTAGAGGGAGTCACAACCCCCTGACTCAGAGACTAGAGGGAGTCACAACCCTCTGACTCAGAGACTAGAGAGAGTCACAACCCTCTGACTCAGAGACTAGAGGGAGTCACAACCCTCTGACTCAGGCTAGAGGGAGGCACAACCCCCTGACTCAGAGACTAGAGAGAGTCACAACTCCCTGACTCAGAGACTAGAGAGAGTCACAACCCTCTGACTCAGAGACTAGAGGAGAGTCACAACCCTCTGTCTCAGAGACTAGAGGGAGTCACAACCCCCTGACTCAGAGACTAGAGGGGAGTCACAACCCTCTGACTCAGGCGAGAGGGAGACACAACCCTCTGACTCAGAGACTAGAGGAGAGTCACAACTCTCTGACTCAGGCTAGAGGGAGTCACAACCCTCTGACTCAGAGACTAGAGGGAGTCACAACCCTCTGTCTCAGAGACTAGAGGGAGTCACAACCCCCTGACTCAGAGACTAGAGGGGAGTCACAACCCTCTGACTCAGGCGAGAGGGAGACACAACCCTCTGACTCAGAGACTAGAGGAGAGTCACAACTCTCTGACTCAGGCTAGAGGGAGGCACAACCCTCTGACTCAGAGACTAGAGGGAGTCACAACCCTCTGAGTCAGAGGCGAGAGGGGAGTCACAACCCTCTGAGTCAGAGGCGAGAGGGAGTCACAACCCTCTGAGTCAGAGGCGAGAGGGGAGTCACAACCCCCTGACTCAGAGACTAGAGGGAGTCACAACCCTCTGACTCAGAGACTAGAGGAGAGTCACAAACCTCTGACTCAGAGACTAGAGGGAGTCACAACCCCCTGACTCAGAGACTAGAGGGAGTCACAACCCCCTGACTCAGAGACTAGAGGGAGTCACAACCCTCTGACTCAGGCGAGAGGGGAGTCACAACCCTCTGAGTCAGAGGCGAGAGGGGAGTCACAACCCTCTGAGTCAGAGGCGAGAGGGGAGTCACAACCCTCTGACTCAGAGACTAGAGGGAGTCACAACCCTCTGACTCAGAGACTAGAGGGAGTCACAACCCTCTGAGTCAGAGGCGAGAGTGCTACCCACTGAGCCACGGTTGATAATTACTGTGAGGAACAGCGAGCGGTGAACATTCTCTTTCAGGTCCAGGATTGAGTACTCTGCCAGCACTGGATGAATTTACTGAGAAACAGTTGAATTTATTTCCTTTCGTTGCCTGTGATGAGGCCAGGGCAAAATCATGTTTTATTCAGAAGAGCAAAAGACAGCAATGCCGCAGGCTGACGTGGATGCTGAGAGATTTTGGCTGTGATTTTTCATGCAGCATATGGGTTACATTCCCGAGGTTTAACAGCTCTTTGAACCTAAAATAGAAGAAATCAGAACGAGCTGTATCATTAGGACATTCCACCCTCTCCTTTCCCACTCCGCATTGACTCACAATTAAGGTAAGTTTTCATCTTCACTACATGTCGTGAATCTAGCTAATCAGATCGGACCTCACGCTCGTAAAATCTCATCCACTACAATCAATGAAAATCGCGCGGGTTTTATGATGGTGCAACATCGGCTTCACCAGATCACCCCGTGCAAAGAAAGGGAAATTTACCGCATTGTGTTGGAGGGAAGTCGCGAAGTGAAGATAAAAAGATTTTTTTTTTACCAAGTCGCAGAAACGGCCACACGATAAAAAATTAGCCTTTTACCAGGAGGCTCCCCCTCAGATACCTGTCCTGTACCAGGAGTCTCTCTCCCCCTCAGATACCTGTCCTGTACCAGGAGTCTCTCTCCCTCTCAGATACCTGTCCTGTACCAGGAGGCTCTCTCCCCCTCAGATACCTGTCCTGTACCAGGAGTCTCTCTCCTCCTCACATACCTGTCCTGTACCAGGAGGCTCCCCCTCAGATACCTGTCCTGTACCAGGAGTCTCTCTCCCTCTCAGATACCTGTCCTGTACCAGGAGGCTCTCTCCCCCTCAGATACCTGTCCTGTACCAGGAGTCTCTCCTCCTCAGATACCTGTCCTGTACCAGGAGGCTCTCTCCTCCTCAGATACCTGTCCTGTACCTGGTGTCTCTCTCCCCCTCAGATACCTGTCCTGTACCAGGAGTCTCTCTCCCTCAGATACCTGTCCTGTACCTGGTGTCTCTCTCCCCCTCAGATACCTGTCCTGTACCAGGAGTCTCTCTCCCTCAGATACCTGTCCTGTACCAGGAGTCTCTCTCCCCCTCAGATACCTGTCCTGTACCAGGAGTCTCTCTCCTCCTCAGATACCTGTCCTGTACCAGGAGTCTCTCTCCCCCTCAGACACCTGTCCTGTACCAGGAGGCTCTCTCCCCCTCAGATACCTGTCCTGTACCAGGAGTCTCTCTCCCCCTCAGATACCTGTCCTGTACCAGGAGTCTCTCTCCCTCAGATACCTGTCCTGTACCTGGTGTCTCTCTCCCCCTCAGATACCTGTCCTGTACCAGGAGTCTCTCTCCTCCTCAGATACCTGTCCTGTACCAGGAGTCTCTCTCCCCCTCAGACACCTGTCCTGTACCAGGAGGCTCTCTCCCCCTCAGATACCTGTCCTGTACCAGGAGTCTCTCTCCCCCTCAGATACCTGTCCTGTACCAGGAGTCTCTCTCCCTCAGATACCTGTCCTGTACCAGGAGTCTCTCTCCCCCTCAGATACCTGTCCTGTACCAGGAGTCTCTCTCCCTCTCAGATACCTGTCCTGTACCAGGAGTCTCTCTCCTCCTCAGATACCTGTCCTGTACCAGGAGTCTCTCTCCCCCTCAGATACCTGTCCTGTACCAGGAGTCTCTCCCCCCTCAGATACCTGTCCTGTACCAGGAGTCTCTCTCCCCCTCAGATACCTGTCCTTTACCAGGAGTCTCTCTCTCCCTCAGATACCTGTCCTGTACCAGGAGTCTCTCTCTCTCAGATACCTGTCCTGTACCAGGAGTCTCTCTCCCCCTCAGATACCTGTCCTGTACCAGGAGTCTCTCTCCCCCTCAGATACCTGTCCTGTACCAGGAGTCTCTCTCCCTCTCAGATACCTGTCCTGTACCAGGAGTCTCTCTCCCTCAGATACCTGTCCTGTACCAGGAGTCTCTCTCCCCCTCAGATACCTGTCCTGTACCAGGAGTCTCTCTCCCCCTCAGATACCTGTCCTGTACCAGGAGTCTCTCTCCCTCTCAGATACCTGTCCTGTACCAGGAGTCTCTCTCCCTCAGATACCTGTCCTGTACCAGGAGTCTCTCTCCCCCTCAGATACCTGTCCTGTACCAGGAGTCTCTCTCCCCCTCAGATACCTGTCCTGTACCAGGAGTCTCTCTCCCCCTCAGATACCTGTCCTGTACCTGGTGTCTCTCTCCCCCTCAGATACCTGTCCTGTACCAGGAGTCTCTCTCCCCCTCAGATACCTGTCCTGTACCAGGTGGCTCCCCCTCAGATACCTGTCCTGTACCAGAAGTCTCTCTCCCCCTCAGATACCTGTCCTGTACCAGGAGTCTCTCTCCCCCTCAGATACCTGTCCTGTACCTGGTGTCTCTCTCTCCCTCAGATACCTGTCCTGTACCAGGAGTCTCTCTCCCCCTCAGATACCTGTCCTGTACCAGGAGTCTCTCTCTCTCAGATACCTGTCCTGTACCTGGTGTCTCTCTCCCCCTCAGATACCTGTCCTGTACCAGGAGTCTCTCTCCCTCAGATACCTGTCCTGTACCAGGAGTCTCTCTCCCCCTCAGATACCTGTCCTGTACCAGGAGTCTCTCTCCCTCAGATACCTGTCCTGTACCTGGTGTCTCTCTCCCTCAGATACCTGTCCTGTACCAGGAGTCTCTCCTCCTCCTCAGATACCTGTCCTGTACCAGGAGTCACTCTCCCTCAGATACCTGTCCTGTACCAGGTGGCTCCCCCTCAGATACCTGTCCTGTACCAGAAGTCTCTCTCCCTCAGATACCTGTCCTGTACCAGGAGTCTCTCTCCCCCTCAGATACCTGTCCTGTACCAGGAGTCTCTCCTCCTCCTCAGATACCTGTCCTGTACCAGGAGTCTCTCTCTCCCTCAGATACCTGTCCTGTACCAGGAGTCTCTCTCTCCCTCAGATACCTGTCCTGTACCAGGAGTCTCTCTCCCCCTCAGATACCTGTCCTGTACCAGGAGTCTCTCTCTCTCAGATACCTGTCCTGTACCAGGAGTCTCTCTCCCCCTCAGATACCTGTCCTGTACCAGGAGTCTCTCTCCCCCTCAGATACCTGTCCTTTACCAGGTGGCTCCCCCTCAGATACCTGTCCTGTACCAGGAGTCTCTCCTCCTCAGATACCTGTCCTGTACCAGGAGTCTCTCCTCCTCAGATACCTGTCCTGTACCAGGAGTCTCTCCTCCTCAGATACCTGTCCTATACCAGGAGTCTCTCTCCCCCTCAGATACCTGTCCTGTACCTGGAGTCTCTCTCCCCCTCAGATACCTGTCCTGTACCAGGAGGCTCCCCCTCAGATACCTGTCCTGTACCAGGAGTCTCTCTCCCCCTCAGATACCTGTCCTGTACCAGGAGTCTCTCTCCCCCTCAGATACCTGTCCTGTACCAGGAGTCTCTCTCCCCCTCAGATACCTGTCCTGTACCAGGAGGCTCCCCCTCAGATACCTGTCCTGTACCAGGAGTCTCTCTCCTCCTCTGATACCTGTCCTGTACCTGGTGTCTCTCTCCCTCAGATACCTGTCCTGTACCAGGAGTCTCTCTCCCTCAGATACCTGTCCTGTACCTGGTGTCTCTCTCCCCCTCAGATACCTGTCCTGTACCAGGAGTCTCTCTCCCCCTCAGATACCTGTCCTGTACCAGGAGTCTCTCTCCCCCTCAGATACCTGTCCTGTACCAGGAGTCTCTCTCCCCCTCAGATACCTGTCCTGTACCAGGAGTCTCTCTCCTCCTCACATACCTGTCCTGTACCAGGAGGCTCCCCCTCAGATACCTGTCCTGTACCAGGAGTCTCTCTCCCTCTCAGATACCTGTCCTGTACCAGGAGGCTCTCTCCCCCTCAGATACCTGTCCTGTACCAGGAGTCTCTCTCCCCTCACATACCTGTCCTGTACCAGGAGGCTCCCCCTCAGATACCTGTCCTGTACCAGGAGTCTCTCTCCCTCTCAGATACCTGTCCTGTACCAGGAGGCTCTCTCCCCCTCAGATACCTGTCCTGTACCTGGTGTCTCTCTCCCCCTCAGATACCTGTCCTGTACCAGGAGTCTCTCCTCCTCCTCAGATACCTGTCCTGTACCAGGAGTCTCTCCCCCTCAGATACCTGTCCTGTACCAGGAGGCTCTCTCCCCCTCAGATACCTGTCCTGTACCAGGAGTCTCTCCTCCTCAGATACCTGTCCTGTACCAGGAGGCTCTCTCCCCCTCAGATACCTGTCCTGTACCAGGAGTCTCTCCTCCTCAGATACCTGTCCTGTACCTGGTGTCTCTCTCCCCCTCAGATACTGTCCTGTACCAGGAGTCTCTCTCCTCAGATACCTGTCCTGTACCTGGTGTCTCTCTCCCCCTCAGATACCTGTCCTGTACCAGGAGTCTCTCCCCCTCAGATACCTGTCCTGTACCAGGAGTCTCTCTCCCTCTCAGATACCTGTCCTGTACCTGGTGTCTCTCTCCCCCTCAGATACCTGTCCTGTACCAGGAAGTCTCTCTCCTCCTCAATACCTGTCCTGTACCAGAATCTCTCTCCCTCAGATACCTGTCCTGTACCAGGAGTCTCTCTCCCCCTCAGATACCTGTCCTGTACCAGGAGTCTCTCTCCTCCCCCTCAGATACCTGTCCTGTACCAGGAGTCTCTCTCCCCCTCAGATACCTTCCTGTACCAGGAGTCTCTCTCCCCTCAGATACCTGTCCTGTACCAGGAGTCTCTCTCCCTCAGATACCTGTCCTGTACCAGGAGTCTCTCTCCCCCTCAGATACCTGTCCTGTACCTGGAGTCTCTCTCCCTCAGATACCTGTCCTGTACCAGGAGTCTCTCCCCCTCAGATACCTGTCCTGTACCAGGAGTCTCTCTCCCCCTCAGATACCTGTCCTGTACCAGGAGTCTCTCTCCCTCTCAGATACCTGTCCTGTACCAGGAGTCTCTCTCCCTCAGATACCTGTCCTGTACCAGGAGTCTCTCTCTCCCTCAGATACCTGTCCTGTACCAGGAGTCTCTCTCCCCCTCAGATACCTGTCCTGTACCAGGAGTCTCTCTCCCTCAGATACCTGTCCTGTACCAGGAGTCTCTCTCCCCTCAGATACCTGTCCTGTACCAGGAGTCTCTCTCCCCCTCAGATACCTGTCCTGTACCAGGAGTCTCTCTCCCTCTCAGATACCTGTCCTGTACCAGGAGTCTCTCTCCCTCAGATACCTGTCCTGTACCAGGAGTCTCTCTCCCCCTCAGATACCTGTCCTGTACCAGGAGTCTCTCTCCCCTCAGATACCTGTCCTGTACCAGGAGTCTCTCTCCCCCTCAGATACCTGTCCTGTACCAGGAGTCTCTCTCCCCCTCAGATACCTGTCCTGTACCAGGAGTCTCTCTCCCCCTCAGATACCTGTCCTGTACCAGGAGTCTCTCTCCCTCAGATACCTGTCCTGTACCAGAGTCTCTCTCCCCCTCAGATACCTGTCCTTTACCAGGAGTCTCTCTCCCTCAGATACCTGTCCTGTACCAGGAGTCTCTCTCCCCTCAGATACCTGTCCTGTACCAGGAGTCTCTCTCCCCCTCAGATACCTGTCCTGTACCAGGAGTCTCTCTCCCCTCAGATACCTGTCCTGTACCAGGAGTCTCTCTCCCCCTCAGATACCTGTCCTGTACCAGGAGTCTCTCTCCCCTCAGATACCTGTCCTGTACCAGGAGTCTCTCTCCCCCTCAGATACCTGTCCTGTACCAGGAGTCTCTCTCCCCCTCAGATACCTGTCCTGTACCAGGAGTCTCTCTCCCCCTCAGATACCTGTCCTGTACCAGGAGTCTCTCTCCCCTCAGATACCTGTCCTGTACCAGGAGTCTCTCTCCCCCTCAGATACCTGTCCTGTACCAGGAGTCTCTCTCCCCCTCAGATACCTGTCCTGTACCAGGAGTCTCTCTCCCCCTCAGATACCTGTCCTGTACCAGGAGTCTCTCTCCCCCTCAGATACCTGTCCTGTACCAGGAGTCTCTCTCCCCTCAGATACCTGTCCTGTACCAGGAGTCTCTCTCCCCCTCAGATACCTGTCCTGTACCAGGAGTCTCTCTCCCCCTCAGATACCTGTCCTGTACCAGGAGTCTCTCTCCCCTCAGATACCTGTCCTGTACCAGGAGTCTCTCTCCCCCCTCAGATACCTGTCCTGTACCAGGAGTCTCTCTCCCCCTCAGATACTGTCCTGTACCAGGAGTCTCTCCTCCTCCTCAGATACCTGTCCTGTACCAGGAGTCTCTCTCCTCCTCAGATACCTGTCCTGTACCAGGAGTCTCTCTCTCCCTCAGATACCTGTCCTGTACCAGGAGTCTCTCTCCCCCTCAGATACCTGTCCTGTACCAGGAGTCTCTCTCCTCTCAGATACCTGTCCTGTACCAGGAGTCTCTCTCCCCCTCAGATACTGTCCTGTACCAGGAGTCTCTCTCCCCCTCAGATACCTGTCCTTTACCAGAGTGGCTCCCCCCTCAGATACCTGTCCTGTACCAGGAGTCTCTCCTCCCTCAGATACCTGTCCTGTACCAGGAGTCTCTCCTCCTCAGATACCTGTCCTGTACCAGGAGTCTCTCCTCCTCAGATACCTGTCCTATACCAGGAGTCTCTCTCCCCCTCAGATACCTGTCCTGTACCTGGAGTCTCTCTCCCCCTCAGATACCTGTCCTGTACCAGGAGGCTCTCTCCCCTCAGATACTGTCCTGTACCAGGAGTCTCTCTCCCCTCAGATACCTGTCCTGTACCAGGAGTCTCTCTCCCCTCAGATACCTGTCCTGTACCAGGAGTCTCTCTCCCTCAGATACCTGTCCTGTACCAGAGTCTCTCTCCCCCTCAGATACCTGTCCTGTACCAGGAGTCTCTCTCCCCCTCAGATACCTGTCCTGTACCAGGAGTCTCTCTCCCCCTCAGATACCTGTCCTGTACCAGGAGTCTCTCTCCCCCTCAGATACCTGTCCTGTACCAGGAGTCTCTCTCCCCTCAGATACCTGTCCTGTACCAGGAGTCTCTCTCCCCCTCAGATACCTGTCCTGTACCAGGAGTCTCTCCCCCTCAGATACCTGTCCTGTACCAGGAGTCTCTCTCCCTCAGATACCTGTCCTGTACCAGGAGTCTCTCCCCCTCAGATACCTGTCCTGTACCAGGAGTCTCTCTCCCCCTCAGATACCTGTCCTGTACCAGGAGTCTCTCTCCCCTCTCAGATACCTGTCCTGTACTCAGGAGTCTCACACCCCTAGATACCTGTCCTGTACCAGAGTCACTATCCCCCTCAGATACCTGTCCTAACCATGATCCCTCTCTCCACTCAGATACCTGTCCTGTACCAGGAGTCTCTCTCCTCCTCAGATACGATGTCATGAACAGGAGTCTCTCCCCCCTCTCAGATACCTGTCCCCTGTAAACCTGGAGTCTCTCCTCCCTCAATACCTGTCCCTTAACCAGAGTCTCTCCTCCTCAGATACCAGTCCTGTAACCAGGAGTCTCACTCCATCAGATACCTGACCTGTACCAGGGAGTCTCTCCTCCCCTCAGATACCTGTCCTGTACCAGGGAGTCTCTCTCCCACTCAGATACCTGTCCTGTACCAGGAGGCACCTCCCCTCAGATACCTGTCCCTGTAACCAGGAGTCTCTCTCTCCCTCAGATACCTGTCCTGTACCAGGAGTCTCTCTCCCCCTCAGATACCTGTCCTGTACCAGGAGTCTCTCTCCCCTCAGATACCTGTCCTGTACCAGGAGTCTCTCTCCCCCTCAGATACCTGTCCTGTACCAGGAGTCTCTCTCCCCTCAGATACCTGTCCTGTACCAGGAGTCTCTCTCCCTCAGATACCTGTCCTGTACCAGGAGTCTCTCTCCCCCTCAGATACCTGTCCTGTACCAGGAGTCTCTCTCCCCCTCAGATACCTGTCCTGTACCAGGAGTCTCTCTCCCCCTCAGATACCTGTCCTGTACCAGGAGTCTCTCTCCCCCTCAGATACCTGTCCTGTACCAGGTGGCTCCCCCTCAGATACCTGTCCTGTACCAGGAGTCTCTCCTCCTCAGATACCTGTCCTGTACCAGGAGTCTCTCTCCCCCTCAGATACCTGTCCTGTACCAGGAGTCTCTCTCCCCTCAGATACCTGTCCTGTACCAGGAGTCTCTCTCCCCTCAGATACCTGTCCTGTACCAGGAGTCTCTCTCCCCCTCAGATACCTGTCCTGTACCAGGAGTCTCTCTCCCCTCAGATACCTGTCCTGTACCAGAGTCTCTCTCCCCTCAGATACCTGTCCTAGTACCTGTGTCTCTCTCCCCCTCAGATACCTGTCCTGTACCAGGAGTCTCTCTCCCCCTCAGATACCTGTCCTGTACCAGGAGTCTCTCTCCCCCTCAGATACCTGTCCTGTACCAGGAGTCTCTCTCCCCCTCAGATACCTGTCCTGTACCAGGAGTACTCTCTCCCCCTCAGATACCTGTCCTGTACCAGGAGTCTCTCTCCCCCTCAGATACCTGTCCTGTACCAGGTGTCTCTCTCCCCCTCAGATACCTGTCTGTACAGGAGTCTCTCTCCCCCTCAGATACCTGTCCTGTACCAGGAGGCTCCCCCTCAGATACCTGTCCTGTACCAGGAGTCTCTCTCCCCTCAGATACCTGTCCTGTACCAGGAGTCTCTCTCCCCCTCAGATAACTGTCCTGTACCAGGAGTCACTCTCCCTCAGATACCTGTCCTGTACCAGGAGTCTCTCTCCCCCTCAGATACCTGTCCTGTACCTGTTGTCTCTCTCCCTCAGATACCTGTCCTGTACCAGGAGTCTCTCTCCCTCAGATACCTGTCCTGTACCTGGTGTCTCTCTCCCCCTCAGATACCTGTCGTGTACCAGGAGGCTCCCCCTCAGATACCTGTCCTGTACCAGGAGGCTCCCCCTCAGATACCTGTATGTACCAGGTGTCTCTCTCCCCCTCAGATACCTGTCCTGTACCAGGAGTCTCTCTCCTCCTCAGATACCTGTCCTGTACCAGGAGTCTCTCTCCTCCTCAGATACCTGTCCTGTACCAGGAGTCTCTCCTCCTCCTCAGATACCTGTCCTGTACCAGGAGTCTCTCTCCCTCAGATACCTGTCCTGTACCACAAGTCTCTCTCCCCCTCAGATACCTGTCCTGTACCTGGTGTCTCTCTCCCCCTCAGATACCTGTCCTGTACCAGGAGTCTCTCTCTCTCAGATACCTGTCCTGTACCAGGTGTCTCTCTCCCCCTCAGATACCTGTCCTGTACCAGGAGTCTCTCTCCTCCTCAGATACCTGTCCTGTACCAGGAGTCTCTCTCCCCCTCAGATACCTGTCCTGTACCAGGAGTCTCTCTCCTCCTCAGATACCTGTCCTGTACCAGGAGTCTCTCTCCCTCAGATACCTGTCCTGTACCTGGTGTCTCTCTCCCCCTCAGATACCTGTCCTGTACCTGGTGTCTCTCTCCCCCTCAGATACCTGTCCTGTACCAGGAGTCTCTCTCCCCCTCAGACACCTGTCCTGTACCAGGAGTCTCTCTCCCCCTCAGATACCTGTCCTGTACCTGGTGTCTCTCTCCCTCAGATACCTGTCCTGTACCTGGTGTCTCTCTCCCCCTCAGATACCTGTCCTGTACCAGGAGTCTCTCTCCTCCTCAGATACCTGTCCTGTACCAGGAGTCTCTCTCCCCCTCAGATACCTGTCCTGTACCAGGAGTCTCTCTCCCCCTCAGATACCTGTCCTGTACCAGGAGTCTCTCCCCCCTCAGATACCTGTCCTGTACCAGGAGTCTCTCTCCCCCTCAGATACCTGTCCTGTACCTGGTGTCTCTCTCCCCCTCAGATACCTGTCCTGTACCAGGAGTCTCTCTCCCCCTCAGATACCTGTCCTGTACCAGGAGTCTCTCTCCCCCTCAGATACCTGTCCTGTACCAGGAGTCTCTCTCCCCCTCAGATACCTGTCCTGTACCTGATGTCTCCCCCTCAGATACCTGACAAGAACCTGGTGTCTCGCCCTCAGATACCTGTCCTGTACCTGATGTCTCTCTCCTCCTCAGATACCTGTCCTGTACCTGGTGTCTCTCTCCCTCAGATACCTGTCCTGTACCCAGTGTCCCTCTCCCTCAGCTACCTGCTCTGTACCTCGTGTGTCTCTCCCTGAGGTACCTGGGCAAACACATGACAGCTGCAGTATAACGCGAATAAATGTGAAGTTATCCACTTTGATAGGAAAAACAGAAAGGCAGAGTATTAATTAAATGTTGATAGATTGGGAAATGTTGAAATACAAAGGGACCTGGGTGTCCTTGTACACCAGTCACTGAAAGTAAACATGCAGGTGCAGCAAGCAGTTAGGAAGGTAAATGGTATGTTGGCCTTCATTGCAAGAGGATTTGAGTACAGGAGCAAGGATGTCTTACTACAGTTATACAGGGCCTTGGTGAGACCACACCTGGAGTACTGTGTGCAGTTTTGGTCTCCTTACCTAAGAAAGGATTTACTTGTACAAAAAGAAAATACTGCAGATGCTGGAAATCTGAAATAAAAACAGAAAATGCTGGATATACTCAGCAGGTCAGGCAGCATCTGTGAAGAGAGAAACAGAGTTAACGTTTCAGGTTATTGACCTTTCGTCAGAACTGGAAAAAAGCAGGAAATGGAACAGATTTTAAGCAAGTGCAGGGGCTGGGAAACCGGGGAGGGGATGAAAGAACAAAAGGGAAGGTCTGTGATACGATAGAAGGCAAGAGAAGTTAAGAGACATTGAGAGACATTCAAGAGGATTTCTGCAGCGTGGAGTGCTCCTCCTGTGCTATGTGAGAAGTCAGGGACACTTTTGGTGTCCAGGGCGAACACATGTGCAGGAAGTGTCTCCAGCTGCAGCTACTCGAAATCCGCGTTTCGGAGCTGGAGCTGCGGCTGGAGTCACTGTGGAGCATCTGCGAGGCTGAGATCTTGGTGGATAGTGTTGAGGCTGCCACGAAACACGAATTAAGGCTGAATCTATGTGTGGAAAACAAGAGACTTTTTTAATACAACTGCATGGTACAAAATGGCTGAACAGACTGCTCCCAGAATTCTCTGGAAAAATCCTGAGGACCCGCCCACTCCTGCCTTAAAGGTAAGGTGCCTTAAAGGGAAGGTGCTCGATATATTGTCCATGGATGGAAAAGTGGATAATGCCCATTTAGGTGGCGATCCGCCACACAGCTCCCCCCAGAATCCGCTTAGGAGGTGTGGACGAGACGGTGCGGTGGTCTGATGGGCCGGCCGGAGCGGCTCTTGTAGGACGCCGGTGGACGTGGAACGGCCGGGCGTGGAGCAGCCGGGTGAACCGGCTTGAGGGCAGGTCGGCCACGTGGAGGTGGACGAGCTACAGGGACCTGCTCACCGGGCTCCGAGTGTGCTGGCTTGAGTCGGTCAACCGACACTTTTTCGGTCCTGTCGCCCACTTGCAGGGTGAAAAATTTGTCCCCAGCCTGTAGCACCTTGTAGGGCCCGTCGTACGGGGGTTGAAGGGGTCCGTGGTGGGCGTCGTGCCGGACGAAAACAAACCGTGCCTGGTGCAGGCTTAGTGGGACATGTGAGGTGGATTCGCCGTGTCGGGCAATGGGCACCGGGGCGAACTGCAGCGCCGGTGAGGCGAAGTCATGGCGTTGCTGGTCGGCTGACCAGGGTGTCATGGCGGTGGGCAGGAACTCGCCGGGTATGCTCAGCGGCTGACCGTACACGAGCTCTGCTGCCGATGCATAGAGGTCTTCTTTAACCGCGGTGCGCAGGCCGAGGAGGACCCACGGAAGTCGGTCGGTCCAGGCGCCGTCCTGGAGGCTGGCTCGAAGAGATGCCTTCAAGGATCTGTGGAACCGCTCACACAGTCCGTTGGCTTGGGGGTGGTATGCTGTGGTGCGGTGAATGGTCACCCCGAGATTGCGTGTGACGACGGTCCAGAGTTCAGAGGTAAATTGCGGACCTCTGTCCGACGTCATGTCGGAGGGGACGCCGAACCGTGCGACCCAGGTGCTGACGAAGGCTCTGGCGATGTCGGCGGTGGTGGTAGAGGTCAGTGGAATTGCCTCGGGCCAGCGTGTGGTGCGGTCAACGATGGTCAGCAAGTGCGTGTGGCCTGGCAACGGCGGCAGGGGCCCGACGATGTCCACGTGGATGTGGTCGAATCTCCGCGAGGGGACGGTAAACTCCTCGAGGGGTGCTTTCGTGTGTTGCTGTACCTTGGCCCGTTGGCAGGCTAGGCAGGAGTTGGCCCAAGTATGCACATCCTTGCGAAGGCCGCGCCAGACGAAGCGGTTGGCTACCAATTTGATGGATGCGCGGGCGCCGGGGTGGGAGAGGTTGTGGAGAATGTCGAATACTCCGCGGCACCAGGACGCTGGGATGACGGGCTGAGGTTGACATAGGGATATGTCGCACTTGACCGTGACTGCGGTCAGGCCACAGGCGACGTCGGCCAGGCGTAGCCCTGGTAGGTTGGTGGGTGCAGAGAGCAGATCAGGGTCGGTGATCTGGTCTGCTGCGAGTTGAGCGTAGTCGACTGCCAGGTGTGCGGCGTGGATGGCGGGGCGGGAGAGGCAGTCGGCTACCACATTGTCTCGGCCGGAGACGTGTTGGATGTCCGTGGTGAACTCGGACACTGCCGCGAGCTGGCGCTGCTGCCTGGC
The DNA here is from genome assembly GCA_030390025.1 of Squalus acanthias. Taxonomy (NCBI): domain Eukaryota; kingdom Metazoa; phylum Chordata; class Chondrichthyes; order Squaliformes; family Squalidae; genus Squalus; species Squalus acanthias. Next base: position 767,852 of record JASTWF010000090.1, on the reverse strand, counting down.
GGACCAGGGGTCGGTTGTCTTTGCCATTGCGAATGTCAGGGGCTTGTGGTCGACAAACGCAGTGAAGGGGTGGCCCTCAAGCAAAAACCGGAAATGGCGGACCGCCAGGAACAGCACGAGGAGCTCGTGGTTGAAGGTGCTGTACTTGACCTCAGGGGGGCGTAGTTGGCGGATGAAGAAGGCAAGTGGTTGCCAGGCGCCGTCGACCCACTGCTCATACACGGCGCCGACCGCGTGGTCGGAGGCATCCGTGGTGAGCGCTACCCTGACATTGGGCCATGGGTGCGCGAGCAGGGTGGCGTTGGTGAGCGCGGTCTTGGTGGAGTCGAAGGCGGCGGACGCGTCTGCCGTCCATTCGACCGCCATCTTGCCGCTCCTGCCCCGGAGGGCTTCATACAGGTGGCCTCATGAGGGACGCCGTTTTGGGGATGAAGCGGTTGTAGAAATTCACCATCCCGAGGAACTCCTGGAGGCCTTTGATGGTGGTGGGGCGGGGAAATTGTTGGACGTCCTGCACCTTGGTGGGCAGGGGAATGGCCCCAGCATGGGTGATGTGGTGGCCGAGGAAGTCGATCTTGTCCAGGCCGAACTGGCATTTGGCTGGGCTGAGGCGCCCGAACAGGATGCGAAGGTGTTCGAGGTGTTCCTGCTTGGAGGAACTGGCTACCAGGATGTCGTCCAGGTAGACGAACAGGAACTTCAGGTCCCGAAGGACCGAGTCCATGAGCCGTTGGAATGCCTGGGCCGCGTTTTTGAGGCCGAAGGGCATCCGCAGGAACTCGAACAGGCCGAAGTGGGTGATTACGGCCGTCTTGGGGACGTCTGCGGGGTGGACGGGGACTTGGTGGTAGCCGCGCACCAGGTCGACCTTGGAAAAGACTGAGCGGCCGGCCAGTCTAGCCGAAAAGTCCTGAATGTGCGGCACGGGGTACCGATCAGGGGTGGTGGCGTCGTTGAGGCGGCGGTAATCCCCGCAGGGGCGCCAACCTCCGCCTGGTTTGGGGGCGATGTGGAGTGGGGAGGCCCAGGGACTGTTGGAGCGGCGGATGATGCCGAGCTGTTCCATGGTGGCAAACTCGGTCCGCGCGATCTCCAGTTTGGTCGGGTCCAGCCTGCAGGCGTGGGCGTACACTGGGGGGCCTGTGGTGGGGATGAAGTGTTCCACCCCGTGTTTGGCGGCCTCTGCGGAGAAGGTCGGATTGGTAAGGGCCGGGAATTCGGCCAGGAATGCCGAGTAGTCATCCGTGGCCCGGGCGTGGCACTGTGACGCCATGTCGGCGGGTTGACGGGGGGCCATGGCGCCCAGAATGGGGGACATGGTGTTCATGTCCACGAGGCGGTGACGGGGGATGTCTACCAGTAGGCCGTGGGCGCACAGGAAATCTGCGCCGATGAGAGGGGAGAGCACCTTGGCAGTGATGAACTCCCATCGGTAGCAGCGACCAGCGAGGTCGAGGGTGACTGTTCGGGTGCCATACGTCTGGATTTCCGAGCCGTTAGCAGCAGCCAGCGCCGGTCCTCGTTCGTCCTTTTGGATGTCGAGGGAGGAGGCTGGGATGATGCTGTGCTGAGCCCCAGTGTCGCACAGGAACCGGCGGCTGGTTTTGTCATCCATGACGAACAGCAGGGAGCCCGCGTGGCCCACGGCCGTCACGTGGGCTGGTACGGGGGCAGACTTGAAAGAGCAGGGAGGTGTGCACCTTGCACCCTTGCGCCGAACCGTGCGTGGTAGTAACAGTGGCCTGGGTTAGTGCGGCGTGAAGGCCCCGTGGGCCTGGTGGCAGGCCCTTGTGGCCGCGTGGTGGCCGGTGAGGGGCTCGCCCAGGCATTGGCTGCCAGGTCCGGAGTGACGTCGTGGCTGGAGTGAGCGGACAGCAGCTTGTCGGCCTCATCAGCCAGGGCTTCCAGGTTCGTGAGGCCGGACGCCACGATCGCTGGGCGGATGCTGAGAGGGAGCTGGCGGATGAACAGCGTGCGGAAGAGGGATCTGGGTGGGCTCTCGTTGGTGAGGGAGAGCATGTGGGAGAGGAGGTCTGACGGTGAGGCATCACCGAGGCCTAGAAGGTCGAGGAGGTGGCAGTTTCGCTGATATGCCGAGGCCGTAAATTTTTTAAGGAGCGCTGCCTTGAGATGTGCGTACTTGCCTTCCTCTGGTGGGTTCTGCAGCGCTGTCCAAACCGTCGAAACTGTGGTGCTACCGAGTGATGTGACGAGGTAGTCGTACTGCGTCCCATCTGTGGTGATGTTTCGCAGCCGGAAGCGAGATTCAGCTTGGAGAAACCAGGCTTCGGGCTGGTTTTCCCAAAACTCCAGCAGTTTCACGGAAACTGCGTTCGTGTCCGCCATTGCAGTGCTCAGAATACGTTCTGAGCGTCGGGGTCACCAATGTTGAGGCTGCCGCGAAACACGAATTAAGGCTGAATCCATGTGTGGAAAACAAGAGACTTTTTTAATACAACTGCATGGTACAAAATGGCTGAACAGACTGCTCCCAGAATTCTCTGGAAAAATCCTGAGGCCCCGCCCACTCCTGCCTTAAAGGTAAGGTGCCTTAAAGGGAAGGTGCTCGATATATTGTCCACAGACGGAAAAGTGGATAATGCCCGTTTAGGTGGCGATCCGCCACAATAGCACGTTTAACGAGATGGTGACACCGCAGGTAAAGAGTGCACAGGCAGACAGGAAATGGGTGACCGCCAGACAGAGTAAAAGAACTAGGAAGGTAGTGCAGAAGTCCTCTGGGTCCATCTCCCTCTCCGACAGATTTTCCATTTTGGATACTGATGGGGGAGATGGTTTCTCAGGGGAATGCAGCAAGAGCCAAGTCCGTGGCACTACGAGTGGCTCAGCTGCACAGGAGGGGAGGAAAAAGAGTGGGAGAGCAATAGTGATAGGGGATTCTATCGTAAGGGGAACAGATAGACGTTTCTGTGGCAGCAGATGTGACTCCAGGATGGTATGTTGCCTCCCTGGTGCCAGGGTCAAGGATGTCACTGAACGGCTGCAGGGCATTCTGAAAGGGGAGGGCGAACAGTCAGAGGTCGTGGTTCGCATTGGTACCAACGACATAGGTAGAAAGAGGGATGAGGTCCTGCAACAAGAATTTAGGGAGCTAGGTAGCAGATTAAAAAGCAGGACCTCAAAGGTTGTAATCTCTGGATTACTCCCGGTGCCACGTGCTAGTGAGTATAGGAATAGGAGGATAGAGCAGATGAATGCGTGGCTAAAGAGTTGGTGCAGGAGGGAGGGCTTTAGTTTCCTGGATCAATGGGTCTGCTTCTGGGGAAGGTGGGACCTGTAAAAGTCGGACGGGTTGCACCTGAACCGGAACGGGACCAACATCCTTGCGGGGAGGTTTGCTAGTACTGTTGGGGGGGTTTAAACTAACTTGGCAGGGGGATGGGATATGGAGTGGAGCTATAGTAGGGGGTGATGCACAACCAAATATAGAGGAAAAACAAGTTGCCTGGAAGGCAGAGTACATATGGAATGGCACAAGGGATTATGGCAAGGCTAGATAGCATTTATTTTAATGCAAGGAGTCTTGCGAGTAAGGCAGATGAATGAAGGTGTTGATGAACACATGGGAGTATGATATTGCTGCTTTCACAGAGACATAGTTGAGGGAGGGGCAGGACTGGCAGCTCAATATTCTGGGGTATAGAATCTTCAGGCGAGACAGAGGGGGGTGTAAAAGAGGAGGGGGTGTTGCAATATTAATCAAGGAGTCAATTACAGCTGCAAGGAGGGATGATATCTTAGCAGGTTCCTCTAATGAGGCCATATGGGTAGAACTTAAAAACAAAAAGGGGGCAAGCACTTTGCTGGGAGTGTACTATAGGCCCCCAAACAGTCAGGGGGAGATAGAGGAACAGATATGTAGGCCAATCTCAGAAAAGTGTAGAAATAATAGGGTAATAATAGTAGGGGATTTCAACTTCCCCAATATTAACTGGGATAGTCAGAGTGTGAAAGGCTTAGAGGGTGCGGAATTCTTAAAGTGCATCCAGGAGAGCTTTTTGAGCCAGCATGTAGAAAGTCCGACAAGAGAGGGGGGCGGTACTGGACCTAATTCTAGGGAATGTAGCCAGGCAAGTGGTAGAAGTGTCAGTGAGAGAGCATTTTGGTGACAGTGACCATAATTCGGTGAGATTTAAGGTAGTCATGGAAAAGGACAAAGATGGACTGGAAATAAAGGTTCAAAATTGGGGGAAGGCTGATTTTAATATGATAAGGCAGGATCTGGCCAAGTGGACTGGGATCAGCTACTTGTAGGAAAATCCACATCAGAGCAGTGGGACTCTTTCAGAAACGAAATAGAGAGTGTACAACACCAACATGTTCCCGTAAAAGTCAAGGGTGGGACCAACAAGCCCAGGGAACCATGGATGTCAAGGGATATACAAGAATGGATTATGAAAAAAAGGGAGGCTTTTGGCAGATACAAAGGACTAAAAACAGTGGAAGCCCTAGAGGAGTATAGAAAGTGCAGGGGGGTACTTAAAAAAGAAATTAGGAGAGCGAAGAGGGGGCATGAAAAAACACTGGCGGGCAAAATAAAGGAAAATCCCAATGTGTTTTATAAGTATATTAAGGGCAAGAGGATAACCAGGGAAAGAGTAGGGTCCATTAGGGACCAAAGTGGCAATCTGTGTGTAGAGCCGGAAGATGTAGGTGAGAATTTAAATGAATATTTTGCATCTGTGTTCACTATGGAGAAGGACAATGTAGGCATAGAAATCAGGCAGGGGGTTTGTGTTATACTTGAACAAATTAGTATTGAGAGGGAGGAGGTACTAACAGTTTTAGGGGGCTTAAAAGTGGATAAATCCCCAGGCCCAGACGAGATGTATCCCAGGCTGCTGTGTGAGGCAAGGGAGCAGATTGCAGTGGCTCTGACACAAATTTTCAGAACCTCTCTGGCCACAAGGGAGGGGCCAGAGTACTGGAGAACAGCTAACGTAGTATCATTTTTCAAGAAGGGTAGTAGGGATAAACCAGGGAATTACAGGCCACTGAGCCTAACATCAGTGGTAGGGAAATTATTGGAAAATATTCTGAGGGACAGAATTAGTCTCCACTTGGAGAGGCAAGGATTAATCAAGGATATTCAGCATGGCTTTGTCAGGGGGAGATCATGTCTAACCAATTTGTTTGAATTTTTCGAGGGGGTGACTAGGTGTGTGGATGAGGGTAGTGTAGTTGATGTAGTCTACATGGACTTCAGTAAGGCTTTTGACAAAGTCCTGCATGGGAGACTGGTCAAGAAGGTAAGAGCCCATGGGATCCAGGGCAATTTGGCACATTGGATCCAAAATTGGCTTAGTGGCAGGAGGCAGAGGGTGCTGGTCGAAAGTTGTTTTTGTGACTGGAAGCCTTGTCCAGTGGTGTACCGCAGGGATCGGTGCTGGGTCCTTTGCTGTTTGTAGTGTACATTATTGATTTAGATATGAATGTAGGAGGTATGATCACAGATGACACAAAAATTGGTGGAGTGTCAAATAGTGAGGAGGGAAGCCTCAGGACGATATAGACGGGTTGGTTAGATGGGCAGAACAGTGGCAAATGGAATTTAACCCTGCACAATGAATGGTAGGACCCTAGGAAGGACAGAGAATCAGAGGGACCTTGGTGTGCATGTACATAGATCCCTAACGGCAGCAGGACAGGTAGATAAGGGGGTTAAAAAGGCATATGGGATACTTGCCTTCATTAGCCAAGGTATAGAATATAAGAGCAGGGAGGTTATGATGGAGCTGTACAAAACGCTTGTTAGGCTACAACTAGAATACTGTGTGCAGTTCTGGTCGCCACACTATAGGAAGGATGTGATTGCATTGGAGAGGGTGCAGAGGAGATTCACCATGATGTTACCTGGGCTGGAGTGCTTCAGCTATGAAGACAGACTGGACAGGATGGGGTTGTCTTCCTTAGAGCAGAGAAGGCTGAGGGGGGACCTGATTGAGGTGTACATAGAATCATAGAATCATAGAATCATAGAAGATAGGAGCAGGAGTAGGCCATTCGGCCCCTCTAGCCTGCTCCGCCATTCAGTGCGATGATGGCTGATCATCCAAATTCAGCACCCTGTCCCTGCTTTCTCCCCATATCCCTTGATCCCTTTAGCCTTAAGAAATATATCCAACTCCTTCTTGAATCTATTTAATGAATTGGCCTCTACTGCCTTCTGTGGCAGAGAATTCCACAGGTTCACCACTCTCTGAGTGAAGAAATTCCTCCTCATTTCTGTCCTAAATGGCTTACCCCTTATCCTTAGACTGTGACCCCTGGTTCTGGACTCCCCGACTATCGGGAACATCCTTCCTGCATCTAGTTTGTCCTGTCCTGTCAGAATTTTATAAGTTTCAATGAGATCCCCTCTCATTCTTCTAAACTCCAGCGAGTATAAGCCCAATCGACCCAATCTTTCTTCATACGTCATTCCTGCCATCCCAGGTATCAGCCTTGTGAATCTTCGCTGGACTCCTTCCATGGCAAGAACATCCTTCCTCAGATAAGGCGACCAAAACTGCACACAGTACTCAAGGTGTGGTCTCACCAAGGCCCTGTACAACTGCAGCAAGACATCCTTGTTCCTGTACTCAAACCCTCTCGCTATGAAGGCCAACATACCATTTGCCTTCTTAACCGCCTGCTGCACCTGCATGCTTACCTTCAGCGACTGGTGCACAAGGACACCCAGGTCTCGTTGCACTTCCCCTTCTCCCAATCTATTGCCATTCAGATAATAATCTGCCTTTCTGTTTTTGACACCAAAGTGGATAACCTCGCATTTATCCACGTTATATTGCATCTGCCATGCTTCTGCCCAATCACCCAACCTGTCCAAATCATACTGGATGATTTGATGATCCATGGTACAAAATTATGAGGGGCATAGATAGGGTAATAGAGGGGAACCTTTCCCCTTGGTGGATGGGTCAATAACCAGGGGGCATAGTTTCAAGGTAAGGGGCAGGAGGTTTAGAGGGGATTTGAGGAAAAACTTTTTCACCCAGAGGGTGGTTGGAATCTGGAACTCACTGCCTGAAAGGGTGGTGGAGGCAGGAACCCTCTCAACATTCTAGAAGCATTGAGATGAGCACTTGAAATGCCATAGCATACAAGGCTACGGACCAAGTGCTGGAAAATGGGATTAGAATAGACAGGGCTTGATGGCCGGCACGGACACGATGGGCCGAAGGGCCTTTTTCTATGCTGTATAACTCTATGACTCTATTGCCATAGATGGAGTGCAGCGAAAGTTCACCAGACTGATTCCTGGGATGGCAGGACTGTCGTATGAGGAGAGATTGGGTCGACTAGGCCTGTATTCACGAGAGTTTAGAAGAATGAGCGGGGATCTCATTGAAACGTATAAAATTCTGACAGGGTAGACAGACTGGATGCAGGGAGGATGTTTCCCCTGGCTGGGGGGTCTAGAACGAGGGGTCACAGTCTCAGGATATGGGGTAGGACATTTAGGACTGAGATGAGGAGAAATTTCTTCACTCAGAGGGTGGTGAACCTGTGGAATTCTCTACCACAGAAGGCTGTGGAGGCCAAGTCACTGAATATATTTAAGAAGGAGACAGATAGATTTCTAGACACAAGGGGCATCAAGGGGTATGGGGAGAGAGCGGGAATATAGAGGATAGAGGATCAGCCATGATCGTGTTGAATGACGGAACAGGCTCAAAGGGCCGAATGGCCTACTCCTGCTCCTATTTTTCTATGTTCTATGTTTTCTACACTTATCCTGTACCTGGAGTCTCTCTGTCAGATACCTGTCCTGTATCAGTTGTCTCTCTCCCTGAGATACCTGTTCTGAACCTTGTGTCTCTCTCCCTGAGATACCTGTCTTATACCTGTGTCTTAAAAGAGGTGGCTGCAGAGATAGTGGATGCATTGGTTGTAATCTACCAAAATTCCCTTGATTCTGGAGAGGTCCCAGCAGACTGGAGAACAGCAAATGTAACGCCCCTAAATAAGAAAGGAGGGAGACAGAAAGCAGGCAACTATCGACCAGTTAGCCTAACATCTGTCATTGGGAAAATGCTGGAGTCCATCATTAAGGAAGTGATAGCAGGACATTTGGAAAAACATAATATCGTCAAGCAGAGTCAGCATAGTTTTCGGAGAGGGAAATCATGTTTGACAAATTTACTAGAGTTGTTTGAGGATGTAACGAGTAGGGTGGATAAAGGGGAACCAGTAGATGTAGTGTATTTGGATTTCCAGAAGGCATTCGATAATGTGCCACATAAAAGGTTACTGCATAAGATAAATGCTCATGGGGTTGGGGGTAATATATTCGCATGGATAGAGAATTGGCTAACTAACAGAAACAGAGAGTCGGGATAAATGGGTCATTTTCAGGTTGGCAAACTGTAACTAGTGTGGTGCCGCAGGGATCAGTGCTGGGGCCTCAACTATTTACAATCTATATTAATGACTTGGATGAAGGGACCGAGTGTAATGTAGCCAAGTTTGCTGATGATACAAAGATAGGTGGGAAAGCAAATTGTGTGGAGGACGCAAAGAATCTCCAAAGGGATATAGATAGGCTAAGTGAGTGGGCAAAAATCTGGCAGATGGAGATTAATGTGGGAAAATGCGAGGTTATCCACTCTGGTAGGAAAAATAAAAAAGCAAATTATTATTTAAATGGGGAGAGATTACAAAATGCTGAGGTACAGAGGGATCTGGGGGTCCTTGTACATGAATCACAAAAAGTTAGCATGCAGGTACAGCAAGTAATTAGGAAGGCAAATGGAATGTTGGCCTTTATTGCAAATGAATGGATTATAAAAGTAGGGAAGTCTTGTTACAACTGTACAGGGTGTTGGTGAGACCACACCTGGAGTACTGCGTACAGTTTTGGTCTCCTTATTTAAGGAAGGATATACTTGCATTGGAGGCAGTTCAGAGAAGGTTCACGAGGCTAATTCCGGAGATGAAGAGGTTGTCTTATGAAGAAAGTTGAGCAGGTTGGGCCTATACTCATTGGAGTTTAGAAGAATGAGAGGGGATCTTATTGAAACATACAAGATTCTGAAGGGGCTTGACAGGGTAGATGCAGAGAGGATGTTTCCCCTCGTGTGGGAATCTAGAACTAGGGGGCATCATTTCAGAATAAGGGGGCACCCTTTTAAATCGGAAATGAGGAGGAATTTCATCTCTCAGAGGGTCGTGAATCTTTGGAATTCTCTTCCCCAGAGAGCTGTGGAGCCTGGGTCATTGAATATATTTAAGGTGGAAATAGACAGATTTTTGAATGGTAAGGGAGTGAAGGGTTATGGGGAGCGGGCAGGGAAGTGGAGTTGAGGCCAAGATCAGATCAGCCATGATCTTATTGAATGGCGGAGCAGGCTCGAGGGGCCAAATGATCTACTCCTGCTCCTATGTCTTATGTTCTTATATCTCTCCCAAAAATACCTGTCCTGCACCTGGTGTCTCTCTCAGATACTTGCCCTGTACCAAATGTCTATCTACCTCAGATATCTTTCCTGTACCTGGTGTCTCTCCCTCAGATATCTTTCCTGTACCTGGTGTCAATCTCCCTCAGATAGCTGTCCTGTACATAAGAACATAAGAAATAGGAGCAGGAGTAGGCCATTCGGCCCCTCGAGCCTGCTCCGCCATTTAATGAGATCATGGCTGATCCGATTTTGGCCTCAACTCCACTTTCCTGCCCGTTCCCCATAACCCTTGACTACCCTGTTGCTCAAAAACCTGTCTATCTCTCCCTTGAATATATTCAATGACTCAGCTTCCACAGCTCTCGGGGTAAAGAATTCCAAAGAGTCACGACCCTCTGAGAGAAGAAATTCCTCCTCATCTCCGTCTTAAATGGGCGACCCCTTATTCTGAGACTGTGCCCCCTCGTTCTAGATTCCCCCACTAGGGGAAACATCCTCTCAGCATCCACCCTGTCGAGCCCCCTCAGAATCTTATATGTTTCAATAAGATCACCTCTCATTCCTCTAAACTCCAATGAGTATAGGCCCAACCTGCTCAACCTTTCCTCATAAGACAACCCTTCCATCCCAGGAATCAACCTAGTGAACCTTCTCTGAACTGCCTCCAGTGCAAGTATATCCCTTCTTAAATAAGGGGACCAAAACTGTACGCAGTACTCTAGGTGTGGTCTCACCAGCGCCCTGTACAGTTGTAGCAAGACTTCCCTACTTTTATACTCTATCCCCCTTGAAATAAAGGCCAGCATTCCATTTGCCTTCCTAATTACTTGCTGCACCTGCATGCTAACTTTTGTGTTTCATGTACGAGGACAACCAAATCCCTCTGTACCGCTGCATTCTGTAGTCTTTCTCCATTTATATAATATTTTTATTTTCTATTCTACCTTCCAAAGTGGATAACTTCACATTTTCTCACATTAAACTCCATCTGCCAAATTCTTGCCCACTCACTTAACCTATCTATATCCCTTTGCAGACTCTTTATGTCCTCCTCACAACTTGCTTTCCCACCTATCTTTGTTTCGTCTGCAAATTTGGCTACAATACACTCGCTTCCTTCATCCAAGTCATTAATATAGATTGAAAATAGTTGAGGCCCCAGCACTGATCCCTGTGGCACCCCACTAGTTACAGATTGCCATCCTGAAAATGACCCATTTATCCCGACTCTCTGTTTTCTGTTAGTTAGCCAATCCTCTATCCAATCTAATATATTACCCCCAACACCATGAGCTGTTATCTTATGCAGTAAAGTTTTTTGCGGCACCTTGTCGAATGCCTTTTGGAAATCCAAATACACTACATCTACTGGCTCCCCTTTATCCACCCTGCTCGTTACCTCCTCAAAGAACTCTAATACATAGATACATAGATACATAGAAGATAGGAGTAGGAGTAGGCCATCCGGCCCTTCGAGCCTGCTCCGCCATTTAATGAGATCATGGCTGATCCTCCAATTCAGTATCCCGTCCCCGCCTTCTCTCCGTAACTCTTAACCCCTTTTGCCTGTAGAAATATATCTAATTCCCTCTTAAATATATTTAATGAGCTGGCGTACACTGCCCTCTGTGGCAATGAGTTCCACAGGTTCACCACCCTCTGAGTGAAGAAATTCCCCCTCATTTCTGTCCTAAATGGTTTAGCCCTTATCCTTAAATTATGTCCTCTAGTTCTGTTCTCACCCGCCAAGGGAAACATTCCTTCTGCATCTAGTCTGTCTAGACCTGTCAGAATTTTATACACTTCTATGAGGTCCCCTCTCAATCTTCTAAACTCCAGTGTGTACATCCCTAAACTACATAGTCTCTCCTCATAGGTCAATCCCGCCATTCCTGGTATCAGCCTGGTGAATCGCCGCTGCACCCCCTCCATGGCAAGAACATCTTTCCTCAGATGAGGCGACCGAAAACTGTACACAGTACTCGAGGTGTGGTCTCACCAGTGCCCTGTACAGCTGCAGCAAGGTATCCCTGTTCCTGTATTCCAACCCTTTTGCTATGAAGGCCAGCATACCGTTTGCCTTCTTGACCGCCTGTTGCACCTGCATGCTCGCCTTCAGTGACTGGTGTACAAGAACACCCAGGTCTCTCTGTACTTCCCCCTCTCCCAATTTATTGCCATTTAAATAATAATTTGCCCTCCCGTTCCTGCACCCAAGGTGGATAACTTCGCACTTGTCCACATTATAGTGCATCTGCCATTTATCCGCCCAATCACCCAGTCTGTCCAAATCGCTCTGGAGCTTCCTGGTCTCCTCCTCTGAGCCCACCCCCCCTCCTAGTTTAGTGTCGTCTGCAAATTTGGAAATGCTGCATCCGACTCCCTGATCCAGGTCATTAATGTAAATTGTGAACAGCTGGGGACCCAGGACGGATCCCTGTGGTACCCCACTTGTTACTGCCTGCCATTCAGAAAATGAGCCGTTTATTCCAACTCTCTGTTTTCTATCTGACAGCCAGTTCTCTATCCACGTCAATACTTTCCCCTTTATTCCATGAGCTTCAATTTTCCATGCTAATCTTTTATGTGGGACCTTGTCGAAGGCCTTTTGGAAGTCCAGGTACACCACATCTACTGGCTCTCCCCCATCTATTTTACCAGTTACTCCCTCAAAAAATTCCAATAGATTAGTCAAGCACGATTTACCCTTTGTAAATCCATGTTGACTCTGTCCTATCCTGTCCCCATTTGCTAAGTGCTCGCTATTTCATCCTTAATGATGGACTCCAGCATTTTGCCCACAACTGATGTAAGGCTTACAGGTCTGTAATTACCTGCTTTTTCCCTACCCCCCTTTTTGAATAGTGGGGTAACGTTAGCTACCCTCCAATCCATGGGCACTGTTCCCGAGTCTAATGAATTCTGAAAAATCATACTTAGTGCATCCGCTATCTCTAGGGCCACCTCCTTCAGTACCCTAGGATGCATGTTATCAGGCCCTGGGGATTTGTCCGCCTTCAATCCCTTTAGCTTCCTTAACACCATATCCTTAGAGATATTGATTTGCGTCAGTTCCTCCTTTGCCAATGTCCCTATTTTTCCCGATATCCCAGGGAGGTTTTTTGTGTCTTCCTTCGTAAAGACTGACCCAAAGTATGCATTTAGTTGCTCTGCCATTTCCTTATTTCCTGTTATATATTCCCCCGTATCTGACTGCAATGGACCAACTTTGGTTTTCACCAGTCTTTTCCTCTTGATATACTTATAAAAGCTTTTGGAGTTAGTTTTTATATTTTCCGCCAGCTTGCTTTCGTAAGCTATTTTGCCCCTCTTGATTAAGCCCTTTGTCCTCCTTTGCTCTATCTTAAACTGTTCCCAATCTTCCGCTCTGGCGCTTTTTTTGGCTATTTTATACGCCCTATCTTTGGATTTTATGCTGTCTCTAATTTCCCCTGTTATCCACGGTTGAGTCACCTTTTTAGATTTCCTTTTATGCCAGATTGGTATAAACAATTTTTGCAATTTTGTCATTCTATCTTTAAATGCTTGCCATTGTTTATCTACCTCCAGTCCTCCCAGGAACGTTGTCCAATCAGACCTACTCAGTTCCCGTCTAATGGCATCATAATTCCCCTTGTTTAAATTCAGGACCTTAGTCTCTGAGTCAATTTCTTCGCTCTCCATTTCGAGTGAGAAATCGATCATGTTATGATCGCTCTGACCCAAGGGTCCCCGTACAACAAGATTACTAATTAGTCCCTTCTCATTGCACAGTACCCAGTCCAATATAGCCTGTTCCCAAGTTGGTTCCTCGACATATTGATCCAGATAACCATCCCTTAAACACTCAAGGAATTCCTCCTCCTCATTATTTTTACTGATTAGGCTATTCCAATCTATATGTAAGTTAAAGTCACCTATGATGACAGCTGTGCTCTTATTGCACGCTTCTCTAATTTCCCTCGTGATGCCCTCCCCAACCTCTATTTTACTATTTGGAGGCCTATATACCACTCCTATTAATGTTTTTCGCCCCTCGCTATTTCTTAGCTCCACCCATATAGATTCTGTATTAACTGAGTTAATATCCTTCCTTTCAATTGCATTTATCCCCTCTTTTACCAGCAATGCTACCCCTCCTCCCTTCTTTTTTGTCGATCCTTCCTAAATACTGAATACCCCTGTATGTTAAGCTCCCAGCCCTGCTCACCCTGCAACCATGTTTCCGTAATCCCAATTAGATCATAATTATTAACCTCTATTTCCACAGCTAATTCATCTACCTTGTTCCTGATAGATTTGTCAAACACGATTTCCCTTTCATAAAACCATGTTGACTCTGTTTGATGGTATTATGATTTTCTAAATGCCCTGCTACTACTTCCTTAATAATGGATTTGACCATTTTGCCAATGACAGATGTTAGGCTAATTGGCTATCGTTTCCTGCTTTCTGTCTCCCTCCTTTTTTGAATAAGGGCATTACATTTGCGGTTTTCCAATCTGCAGGGACTTTTCCAGAGTCAAGGGAATTTTGGAAGTACACCTAGTGTCTCTCTCCCTCAGATACCTATCCTGTACCTGGTGTCTCTCTCCGTCAGATACCTATCCTGTAACTGGTGTCTCTCCCTCATCTCTGTCCTGTACCTGGTGTCTCTCCCTCATCTCTGTCCTGTACCTGGTGTCTCTCCCTCATCTCTGTCCTGTACCTGGTGTCACTCTCCCTCAGATACCTATCCTGTACCTGGTGTCTCTGTCAGATACCTGTCCTGTACCTGGTGTCTCTCCCTCAGATATAAGAACATAAGACATAAGAACATAAGAAATAGGAACAGGAATAGGCCAATTGGCCCCTCGAGCCTGCTCAGCCATTCAATAAGATCATGGCTGATCTTGGGCTCAAAGCCATTTCTCTGCCCGCTCCCCATAACCCTTCACTCCCTTATCTTGCAGAAATTTGTCTATCTCCAACTTAAATGTATTTAATGACCCAGCCTCCACAGCTCTCTGGGGCAGAGAATTCCACAGATTTACGACCCTCTGAGAGAAGAAATTCCTCCTCATCTCAGTACTAAAAGGGCAACCCTTTATTCTGAAACTATGCCCCCGAGTTCTAGATTTCCCAACGAGGGGAAACATCCTCTCTGCATCTACCCTGTCGTGCACCCTCAGTATCTTATATGTTTCAATAAGATCACTCTCATTCTTCTAAAGTCCAATGAGTATAGGCCCAACCTGCTCAACCTTTCTTCATAAGTCAAACCCCTCATCTCTGGAATCAACCGAGTGAACCGTCTCTGAACTGCCTCCAATGCAAGTATATCCTTCCTTAAATAAGGAGACCAAAACTGTATGCAGTACTCCAGGTGTGGTCTCACCAATACCCTGTACAGTTGTAGCAGGACTTCCCTGCTTTTATACTCCAACCCCCTTGAAATAAAGGCCAACATTCCATTTGCCTTTTTGATTACTTGCTGTACCTGCATGCTAACTTTTTGTGTTTCATGCACAAGGACCCCCAGGTCCCTCTGAACTGTAGCATTTTGTAATTGCTCTCCATTTAAATAATAATTTGCCTTTTTATTTTCCTGCCAAAGTGGATAACCTCGCACTTTCCCACATTATACTCCATCTGCCAATTGTTTGCCCACTCACTTAGCCTGTCTATATCCCTTTGCAGATTCTTTGAGTTCTCTACACAGCTTGCTTTCCCACCCATCTTTGTATCATCCGCAAACTTGGCTACATTACACTCGGTCCCTTCATCCAAGTCATTAATGTAGATTGTAAATAATTGAGGCCCCAGCACCGATCCCTGTGGCACCCCACTAGTTACTGTTTGCCAACCGGAAAATGACCCATTTATCCCGACTCTCTGCTTTCTGTTAGTTATCATGATGCGGAGATGCCGGTGTTGGACTGGGGTGGACAAAATTGAGAGGTCGCACAACACCAGGTTATAGTCCAACAGTTTTATTTGAAATCACAAGCTTTCGGAGCTATCGATTGCTCCTTCCTCAGGTGAAGTAAATTAGATACAGAATCGCCAAAGCATATATAGATAGAGAACAAAGCATGTGTACCTTACAATTGCAGACCACTAAATTAAATCATCCTGACTATCTGCCGAGGTGTGATAAAGTTAATCAAGTCAGCCAGGAAGGTACCACATCAAAGACATAGCAAGATACAACTGAGACAATGAGGTGTAGTCGCAGGGGTTCTAACGTGTCAAAAGCTGCCGTCTGTATGTAAAACGAAAAGCTTTAAAATTTTTACTTTTTTACTGGGAATCACATCTGTGAACAAGCCAACGACGACTCGAGTCCGGATCACGTCATGTATCGTGACATAAACCCAAGATCCCGGTTGAGACCGTCTTCATGAGTGCGGAACTTGGCTATCAGTTTCTGCTCGATGATTTTGCGTTGTCGTGTGTTTCTAAGGTTGCCTTGGAGAACGCTTACCCGCAGATCCGAGGCTGAATGTCCTTGACTGCTGAAGTGTTCCCCGACTGGGAGGTAACAATCCTGCCTGGCGATTGTTGCGCGGTGCTCGTTCATACGTTGTCTCAGTGTCTGCATGGTCTCGCCGATGTACCATTCCGCGGTGCATTCTTTCCTGCAACGTATGAGGTAGACAACGTTGGCCGAGTCACATGAGTATGTACCATGTACCTGGTGGGTAGTGTCCTCACGTGTGATGGTGGTATCTGTGTTGATGATCTGGCATGTCTTGCAGAGTTTGCCATGGCAGGGTTGTGTGGTGTCGTGGTCGCTGTTCTCCTGAAAGATGGGTAATTTGCTGCGAACGATGGTACTTCTGAGGTTAGGCGGCTGTTTGAAGGCAAGTAGTGGAGGCGTGGGGATGGCCTTAGCGAGGTGTTTGTCGTCATCGATGACATGTTGAAGGCTGCGAAGAACACTACAGACTTCTTACAGAAACTCAGCACCCACGGACCAGTTGAACCAGGAACACTTCTTGCCACGATGGACGTATCGGCACTCTACACCAGTATCCCCCACGATGACGGCATCGCTGCAACAGCCTCAGTACTCAACATCAACAACAGCCAATCTCCAGACGCCATCCTACAACTCATCCGCTTCATCCTTGACCACAATGTCTTCACCTTCGACAACCATTTTTTTACCCAAACACACGGAACAGCCATGGGGACCAAATTCGCACCCCAATACGCCAACATCTTCATGCACAAGTTCGAGCAAGACTTCTTCGCTGCACAGGACCTCCAGCCAACGCTGTACACCAGATACATCGACGACATTTTCTTCCTTTGGACCCATGGCGAAGGATCACTGAAAAGACTACACGATAACATAAACAAGTTCCATCCCACCATCAAACTCACCATGGACTACTCCTCAGAATCGGTCTCATTCCTGGACACACGAATCTCCATCAAAGACGGACACCTCAGCACTTCACTCTACCGCAAGCCCACGGACAACCTCACGATGCTCCACTTCTCCAGCTTCCACCCTAACCATGTTAAAGAAGCCATCCCCTATGGACAAGCCCTGCGAATACACAGGATCTGCTCAGACGAGGAGGAACGCGATGGACACCTACAGGACGCTGAAAAACGCCCTCGTAAGAACGGGATATGACGCTCGACTCATCGATCGACAGTTCCGACGGGCCACAGTGAAAAATCGCATAGACCTCCTCAGAAGGCAAACACGGGACACAACCAACAGGGTACCCTACGTCGTCCAGTACTTCCCCGGAGCGGAGAAACTACGCCATGTTCTTCGCAGCCTTCAACATGTCATCGATGACGACAAACACCTCGCTAAGGCCATCCCCACGCCTCCACTACTTGCCTTCAAACAGCCGCCTAACCTCAGAAGTACCATCGTTCGCAGCAAATTACCCAGCTTTCAGGATAACAGCGACCACGACACCACACAACCCTGCCATGGCAAACTCTGCAAGACATGCCAGATCATCAACACAGATACCACCATCACACGTGAGGACACTACCCACCAGGTACATGGTACATACTCATGTGACTCGGCCAACGTTGTCTTCCTCATACGTTGCAGGAAAGAATGCACCGCGGCATGGTACATCGGCGAGACCATGCAGACACTGAGACAACGTATGAACGAGCACCGCGCAACAATCGCCAGGCAGGATTGTTACCTCCCAGTCGGGGAACACTTCAGCAGTCAAGGACATTCAGCCTCGGATCTGCGGGTAAGCGTTCTCCAAGGCAACCTTAGAAACACACGACAACGCAAAATCATCGAGCAGAAACTGATAGCCAAGTTCCGCACTCATGAAGACGGTCTCAACCGGGATCTTGGGTTTATGTCACGATACATGACGTGATCCGGACTCGAGTCGTCGTTGGCTTGTTCACAGATGTGATTCCCAGTAAAAAAGTAAAAATTTTCCCAGTAAAAAAGTAAAAATTTTAAAGCTTTTCGTTTTACATACAGACGGCAGCTTTTGACACGTTAGAACCCCTGCGACTACACCTCATTGTCTCAGTTGTATCTTGCTATGTCTTTGATGTGGTACCTTCCTGGCTGACTTAATTAACTTTATCACACCTCGGCAGATAGTCAGGATGATTTAATTTAGTCGTCTGCAATTGTAAGGTACACATGCTTTGTTCTCTATCTATATATGCTTTGGCGATTCTGTATCTAATTTACTTCACCTGAGGAAGGAGCAATCGATAGCTCCGAAAGCTTGTGATTTCAAATAAAACTGTTGGACTATAACCTGGTGTTGTGCGACCTCTCAATTCTGTTAGTTAGCCAATTCTCTATCCATGCTAATATATTACCCCAACTCCGTGAGCTCTTATCCTATGCAGTAACCTTTTATGTGGCACCTTATCGAATGCCTTCTGGAAATCCAAATACACCACATCCACTGGCTCACCTTTGTCCACCCTGCTTGTTACATCGGTGGCATAGTGGTTAGCACTGGTGCCTCACAGCGCCAGAGACCCGGGTTCGAATCTGACCTCGGGTGACTGTCTGTGTGGAGTTTGCACATTCTCCCCGTGTCTGCGTGGGTTTCCTCCGGGTGCTCCGGTTTCCTCCCACAGTCCAAAAATGTGTGGGTTAGGTTGATTTGGCTATGATAAATTGACCCTTAGTGTTAGGGGGGATTAAATATGTGGGGTTATGGGGATAGGATGGGATATGTTAGGGGGGAATTAAATACGTGGGGTTACGGGGGTAGGGTGGGATATGTGTACTGTGGGGATTAAAGCAGGGACAGGGTACTGGATTTGGATGATCAGCCATGATCGTATTGAATGGCGGAGCAGGCTCGACGGGCCGAATGGCCTACTCCTGCTCCTAGATTCTATGTTTCTATGTTTCTATCCTCAAAGAACTCCAGCAAATTTGTTAAACATAATTTCCCTTTCATAAAACCATGCTGACTCTGCTTGACTGCATTATGATTTTCCAAATGCCCTGCTACTGCTTCCTTAATGAAGGACTCCAGCATTTTCCCAACGACAGATGTTAGGCTAACTGGTCTATAGTTTCCAGCTTTCTGTCTCCCTCCTTTCTTAAATAGAGGTGTTACATTTGCGGTTTTCCAATCCGCTGGGACCTCTCCAGATTCCAGGGAATTTTGGTATATTTCAACCAATGCGTCCAATATCTCTGCAGCCACTTCTTTTAAGACCCTGGGATGCAGGCCATCTGGTCAAGGGGACTTGTCGTCTTTTAGTCCCATTATTTTACCGAGTACTTTTTCCATAGTGATAGTGATTTTCTTTAGTTCCCCCCTCCCTGTGGCCCCTTGATTATCCATTATTAGTATGTTGTTAGTGTCTTCTACCATGAAGACAGATACAAAATATTTGTTCAGAGTCTCTGCCATTTCCCCGTTCCCCATTATTAATTCCCCATTCTCATCCTCTAAGGGACCAACATTTACTTTAGCTACTCTCTTCCTTTTTATATACCTGTAGAAGCTCTTACTATCTGTTTTAATATTTCTTTCCAGTTTACTCTCATAATTCATCTTCTCTCTCTTTATTATTTTTTTAGTCATCCTTTGCTGGTTTTTAAAAATGTCCCAATCCTCTGGCCTCCCACCAATCTTGGCAACATTGTATGCCTTCGTTTTCAATTTGATACCATCCTTTACTTCCTTAGTTAGCCGCGGATGGTGATCCCTTCTCTTAAAATCTGTCCTGTACCTGCTGTCTCTCCCTCAGATACCTGTCCTGTTGCTTCTTCTTCTTCTTAGGCAGTCCCTCGGAACCGAGGATGACTTGCTTCCACGCTAAAAATGAGTTCTCAGGTAACTGATGAGTCCAATGCGGGACCTACAGTCTCTGTCACAGGTGGGGCAGATGGTGGTTGAAGGGGCAGGTGGGTGGGGTCCTTGGGTTGACGTGCGCTCCTTCCGCTGTTTGCGCTTGGCTTCCGCTTGCTCCCGGCGAAGAGACTCGAGGTGTTTGGTGCCTTCCCGGATGCTTCTTCTCTAGGTGTCGGTGGGGATATTGCACTTTTTCAAGGAGGCTTTGAGGGTGTCCTTGAAGTGTTTCCTCTGCCCACCTAGGGCTCTCTTGCCGTGTCGGAGCTCCGAGTAGAGCGCTTGTTTTGGGAGTCTCGTATCGGGCATGCGGACAATATGTCACGTCCATCGGAGCTGATCAAGCGTGGTCAAAGCTTCGATGCTGGCCTGAGCAAGAACACTGACGTTGGTGTGCCTATCCTGCCAATGGATTTGCAGGATCTTGCGGAGGCAGCGTTGGTGGTACCTCTCCAGTGCTTTGTGGTGCCTGTCCTGTATCAGGTGTCTCTCCCTCAGATATCTGTCCTGTACCTGTCCTGTTCAACACGTCCCCTCTCCCTCAGATAATTGTCCTGTACCTGCAGTCTCTCCATCAGCTACCTGTCCTGTACCTGGTGTCTCCCTCAGATACCTGTCCTGTACCTGGTATCTCTCTCAGATACCTGTCCTGTACCTGGTGTCTCCCTCAGATACCTGTCCTGTACCTGGTATCTCTCTCAGATACCTGGCCTGTACCTGGTGTCTCTCTCCCACAGATACCTGTCCTGTACCTGGTGTCTCCCTCAGATACCTGTCCTGTACCTGGTATCCCTCTCAGATACCTGTCCTGTACCTGATGTCTCCCTCAGATACCTGTCCTGTACCTGCTATCTCTCTCAGATACCTGGCCTGTACCTGGTGTCTCTCTCCCACAGATACCTGTCCTGTACCTGGTGACTCTCTCCCACAGATACCTGTCCTGTACCTGGTGTCTCTCTCTCAGATACCTGTCCTGTATCAGGTGTCTCTCTCCCTCAGATACCTGCCCTGTACCTGGTGTCTCCCTCAGATACCTGTCCTTTACCTGGAATCTCTCCCTCAGATACCTGTCCTGTACCTGGTGTCTCTCTCCCTCAGATACCTGTCCTGTACCTGGAGTCTCTCCCTCAGATACTTGTCCTGTACGTGGTGTCTCCCTCAGATACCTATCCTGTACCTGGTGTCTCCCACAGATACCTGTCCTGTACCTGCTGTCTCCCTCAGATACCTGCCCTGTACCTGCTGTCTCTCATAGAAAAAACATAGAAACATAGAAAAATAGGAGCAGGAGTAGGCCATTCGGCCCTTCGAGCCTGCTCCACCATTCAATATGATCATGGCTGATCCTCTATCTCAATACCATATTCCTGCTCTCTCCCTATACCCCTTGATGCCCCTTGTGTCTAGAGATCTATCTATCTCCTTCTTAAATATATTCAGTGACTTGGCCTTCTGTCATAGAGAATTCCACAGGTTCACCTCCCTCTGAGTGAAGAAATTTCTCCTCATCTCAGTCCTAAATGTCCTACCCCGTATCCTGAGCCTGTGACCTCTCGTTCTAGATCCCCCCAGCCAGGGGAAACATCCTCCCTGTCTAGCCCTGTCAGAATTTTATACGTTTCAATGAGATCACCTCTCATTCTTCTTAACTCTAGTGAATACAGGCCTAGTCGACCCGATCTCTCCTCATACTACAGTCCTGCCATCCCAGGAATCAGTCTGGTGAACCTTCGCTGCACTCCCTCTATGGCAAGTATATCCTTTCTTAGGTAAGGAGACCAAAACTGCACACAGTACTCCAGGTGTGGTCTCACCAAGGACCTGTATAACTGTAGTAAGACATCCTTGCTCCTGTACTCAAATCCTCTTGCAATGAAGGCCAACATACCATTTGCCTTCCTAACTGCTTGCTGCACCTGCATGTTTGCTTTCAGTGACTGGTGTACAAGGACACCCAGGTCCCTTTGTACATCAACATTTCACAATCTATCACCATTTAAATAATACTCTGCCTCTCTGTTATCCTACCGAAGTGGTTAACTTCAAATTTATCCACGTTATACTGCATCTACCATGTATTTGCCCACTCACTCAACTTTTCTAAATCGCCTTGAAGCCTCTTTGCATCATCCTCACAACTCACAATCCCACCTAGTTTCATGTCATCAGCAAACTTGGAAATATTACATTTGGTTCCCTCATCCAAATCATTGATATATATTGTGAATAGCTGGGGCCCAAGCACTGATCCCTGCGGTATCCCACTAGTCATCGCCTGCCACTCCGAAAAAAGACCCATTTATTCCTACGCTCCGTTTCCTGTCTGTTAACCAACTTTCAATCCATGCCAGTATATTACCCCCCAATCCTATGTGCTTTAATTTTGCACACTAACCACTTATGTGAGACTTTATCAAAGGCCTTCTGAAAATCCAAATACACCACATCCACTGGTTCTCTCTTATCTATTCTATCAGTTACATCCTCAAAAAACTCCAGTAGGTTTGTCAAACACGATTTCCCTTTCATAAACCCATGTTGACTTTGTCTAATCCCGTTGATATTTTGTAAGTGTCCTGTTATCACATCCTTTATAATAGACTCTAGTATTTTCCCTACTACTGATGTTAGGCGAACCGGTCTGTAGTTCCCTGTTTTCTCGCTCCCTCCTTTTTTAAATAGTGGGGTTACATTTGCCACCCTCCAATCTGCAGGAACTGTTCCATAATCTATAGAATTTTGGAAGATGACAACCAATGCATCCACTATTTCCATGGCTACCTCTTTTAGTACTCTGGGATGCAGATTATCAGGCCCTGGGGATATATTAGCTTTCAGTCCCATTAATTTCTCCAGCACTACTTTTTTACTAATACTAATTTCCTTTAATTCCTCCTTCTCACTAGACCCTTGCCTAGCATTTCTGGGAAGTTATTTGTGTCCTTTTCCATGAAGATACTTGTCCTGTACCTGATGTCTCTCTCCCTCAGATACCTGCCCTGTACCTCGTGTCTCTCTCAGATACTTGTCCTGTACCATGTGTCTCTCCCTCAGATACCTGTCCTGTACCTGGCATCTCCCTCAGATACCTGTCCTATACCTGAAGTCTCTCTCCCTCAGATACCTGTCCTGTACCTGGAGTCTCATAGAATCATAGAAATTTACAGCACAGAAGGAGGCCATTCGGCCCATCGTGTCCATGCTGGCCGGCAAAGAGCGATCCGGCCTAATCCCACTTTCCAGCTCTTGGTCTGTAGCCCTGTAGGTTACGGCACTACAAGGACATATCCAAGCACTGTTTAAATGTGATGAGGGTCTCTTCTTTTACCACCCTTTCAGGCAGCGAGTTCCAGACCCCCACCACCCTCTTGGTGAAAATATATCTCTTCAAATCCCCTCTAAACATCCGACTAATTATTTTAAATCTGTGCCCCCTGGTTATTGACCCTTCTGCTAAGGGAAATAAGCACTTCCTATCCACTCTATCTAGGCCCCTCATAATTTTATACACCTCAATTAGGTCTCCCCTCAGCCTCCTCTGTTCCAAAGAAAACAACCCCAGCCTATCCAATCTTTCCTCATAGCTAAAATTCCCCAGCCCAGGCAACATCCTCGTAAATCTCCTCTGCACCCCCTCTAGTGCAATCACATCCTTCCTGTAATGTGGTGACCAGAACTGCACGCAGTATTCTAGCTGCAGCCTAACTAGTGTTTTATACAGTTCAAGCATAACCTCCCTGCTCTTATACTCTTTGAGAAGTCGCATAACACCAGGTTATAGTCCAACAGATTTATTTAAAATTACAAGCTTTCGGAGCTGTCGCCCCTTCCTCAGGTAGAGTTACTGTGAGACAATCTACCAGAATTCAGAGAATATAAACACAGAGAAAATGCAGAGATTCAATCTTTCCCTACATCAAAGACACACTAAGAGCACAGCCAAGACAATGAGATGTGTCCCAGGGGGTCCAACGTGTCAAAACACCTGCTGTCTGCATATCCTCTCCATTTGGGTTTGTTTCTTGTGTTTGTTTCTTGTGTTTGTTTTTTTAAAAAGCTGGAAAGACCGGCAACGATGTCAAGTCACATTCTGTAGCGTGACATGAACCCGATATCCCGATTGAGGCCGTCCTCATGAGTGCGGAACTTGGCTATCAGTTTCTGCTCGATGATTTTGCGTTGTCGTGTATCCCGAAGGCCACCTTGGAGAACGCTAACCTGCAGATCCGAGGCTGAATGCCCTTGAATGCTGAAGTGTTCCCCGACTGGGAGGCAACCCTCTTGCCTGGCGATTGTTGCGCGGTGTCCGTTCATACATTGTCTCAGTGTCTGCATGGTCTCACCGATGTACCATGCTCTGGGGCATCCTTTCCTGCAACGTAGCAGGTAGACAACGTTGGCCGAGTCACATGAGTATGTACCATGTACCTGGTGGGTAGTGTCCTCACGTGTGATGACGGTATCTGTGTCCATGATCTGGCATGTCTTGCAGAGGTTGCCGTGGCAGGGTTGTGTGGTGTCGTGGTCGCTGTTTTCCTGAAAGCTGGGTAATCTGCTGCGAACGATGGTACTTTTGAGGTTAGGCGGCTGCTTGAAGGCGAGTAGTGGAGGCGTGGGGATGGCCTTAGCAAGGTGTTCGTCGTCATCGATGACATGTTGAAGGCTGTGAAGAACATGGCATAGTTTCTCCGCTCCGGGGAAGTACTGGACGACGTAGGGTACTCTGTTGGTTGTGTCCCGTGAGGAAGGGGCGACTGCTCCGAAAGCTTGTAATTTTAAATAAATCTGTTGGACTATAACCTGGTGTTGTGCGACTTCTCATTTTTGTCCACCCCAGTCCAACGCCGGCATCTCCACATCATGACTTATATTCTATGCCACAGCTAATAAAAATGAGAAGTCGCACAACACCAGGTTATAGTCCAACAGATTTATTTAATTTTACAAGCTTTCGGAGCTAACAGTGCTAACTTACCTGACGAAGGAGCGAACTGCTCCGAAAGCTTGTAAAATTAAATAAATCTGTTGGACTATAACCTGGTGTTGTGCGACTTCTCATTTTTGTCCACCCCAGTCCAACGCCGGCATCTCCACATCATGACAGCTAATAAAGGCAAGTATCCCGTATGCTTTCTTAATTACCTTATCTACCTGTCCTGCTACCTCCAGGGATCTGTGGACATGCACTCCAAGGTCCCTCTGTTCCTCTACACTACTCAGTGTCCTACCATTTATTGTGTATTCCTTTGCCTTGTTAGCTCTCCCCAAATACATTACCTCACACTTCTCCAGATTGAATTCCATTTGCCACTGTTCTGCCCACCTGTCCAGTCCATTGAAATCTTCCTGCAGTCTGCAGCTTTCTTCTCTTCATTATCAACCACACGGCCAATTTTTGTATCATCTGCAAACTTCTTAATCATACTTCCTACATTCAAGTGCAAATCATTGATATGTACCACAAAAATCAAAGGACCCAGTACTGAGCCCTGCGGAACCCCACTGGAAACAGCCTTCCAGTCACAAAAACACCCTTCGACCATTACCCTTAGGGGGAGAAATTCAGTATCGCCCCATTTGGGGCGCAATTATCGGCCGGGCGCAAAGATTAGCGCCTGGCGCTAATTATCGCCACCGACTGCAAACTTGACTTTTATCGCCCCTGGAGGTGATTGGAGCGCTAAATCAGGCGCTTCACACCTGTCTTAAGGCGCAAAGGCCTGGGAGCGAGGCGCTACCTCAGAGCGCTGGCGAAGCTCATGTGATGTCAGTCAGCAACGGAACACAGACACAATGGCACGGGCCAGTTCTTAAAGGGGATGGTCGATCTTGCTTTCCATCCACATTCTGCTCATTGCAGCCTTGAATCTCGGCCTGGAGAGACCTGTACATCAAATCTGCTGGAAAGAACGATGGAGAGAACCAGGCAAAGAGCTCAGAGTGCAGCCCCCACAGTCTCTTCTAAATCGATACAAGGAAGGTCAAATCAAAATGAACCTGCAAAGTGCTGCTCAGTACCCAAAACTCCTTCACACAGCGTTGAATCTGTCCAGAAGACTCTCTCTCTCTCTCTCAGAATGCGTGGTTCAAAAATGGCACCAACAATAAAAGGCAGGAAGCAGTCGCCTTTAAATAGCGCTCCCCCAGTCCCTTCATGACTGCAAAACGCTCCCCTCAACATGTCGTTGCTAGCGTCAGGCGGTAAGGCAGGGGGCGCCACTCAATATCCATTCCGGGGCGATACCGGGGCGTTGCGCACTCCACTGACGTCACGATCTGCCGGCGCAGGAGATCGTGGCGGTAGTGTTTAGCGCCGCCACAAAATGTCGTTAATTTTGCGAGAGGTGCAAACATCGCCGCGCCTGGGCGCTAGATGATTTGCGCCCCATTAGCATCCTCTTGAGGCGCAAACGGGAGGCACAACCAATTGAATTTTTCTCCCTTTGTTTCCTGCCTCTGAGCCAATTTTGGATCCAACTTGCCACTTTGCCTTGGATCCCATGGGCTTTTACTTTCATTCCAGTCTGCCATGCGGGACCTTATCAAAAGCCTTGCTAAAATCCATATAGACTACATTAAATACACTACCCTCATCGACCCTCCTTATTACCTCCTCAAAAAATTCAATCAAGTTAGTCAGACACGACCTTCCCTTAACAAATCCATGCTGACTATCCCTGATTAATCCGTGTCTTTCTAAATGAAGATTTATCCTGTCCCTCTGAATTTTTTCCAATAATTTTCCCACCACCGAGGTTAGGCTGACTGGTCTGTAATTACTTGGTCTATTCCTTTTCTCCCTTTTTAAACAAGGGTACCACGTTAGCAGTCCTCCAGTCCTCCGGCACCACACCTGTAGCCAGAGAGGATTGGAAAATGATGGTCAGAGCCTCTGCTATTTCCTCTCTTACTTCTCTTAACAGCCTGGGATACATTTCAGCCGGGCCTGGGGATTTAAAGCTGCTAAACCCCTGAATACTTTCTCTTTCACTATGTTTATTTCATCTGATATTTCACACTCCTCCTCCCTGATTGCAAAGTCTGCATCGTCCCTCTCTTTAGTGAAAACAGACGCAAAGTATTCTTTAAGAACCATACCCACGTCTTCCGCTTCTACACACAGGTTACCTTGATGGTCCCTAATAGGCCCTACTCTTACTTTAGTTATCTTCTTGCTCTTAATGTATTTATAAAACATCTTTGGGTTTTCCTTGATTTTACTTGCCAATATTTTTTCATGCTCTCTCTTTGCTTTCCTAATTTCCTTATTAATTTCACCCCTGCACTTTCTATACTCCTCTCGACTTTCTGCAGTATTAAGTCCTCGGTATCTGTCATAAGCTTCCCTTTTTTTCTTTATCCTACCCTGTATGCCCCTTGACATCCAGGGAGCTCTAGATTTGTTAGTCCCACCCTTTTTCTTTAAGGGCACATACTTGCTCTGAACCCTCACTATCTCCTCCTTGAATGCCTCCCACTGCTCTGACACAGATTTACCTTCAAGTTTCTGTCTCCAGTCCACTTTGGCTAAATCACCTCTCAGCTTAGTAAAATTAGCTTTCCTCAATTGAGAACGTTTATTCCTGGTCTATCCTTGTCCTTTTCCATAACTACCCTAACTCCAACTGAATTATGATCACTACCACCAAAATGCTGTCCCACTGATGCCCTTTCCACCTGCCCAGCTTCATTCCCTAAAACTAGGTCCAGAACCGCCCCCTCTCTTCTCAGGCTTGCTATGTTCTGGCTAAAAAAGTTCTCCTGAATGCATTTTAAGAATTCTGTTCCCTCTATACCTTTCACACTAATTTTATCCCAGTTAGCATTAGGGAAGTTGAAATCCCCTACTATTAATGCCCTATTTTTGCACGTCTCAGAAATTTGCCTACATATTTGCTCTTCTATCTCCCTCTGACTGTTTGGGGGTCTATAGTACACTCCCAGCAGTGTGATCGCCCCTTTTTTGTTTTTCAGTTCAACCCATATGGCCTCATTTGCTGATCCTTCTAAGATATCCTCCCTCCTCACAGCTGTAATTGTTTCTTTAATCAATATTGCGAGGCCCCTCCTTTTTTATCCCCCTCTCTATCTCGTCTGAAAACCCTGTAACCAGGAATGTCGAACTGCCATTCCTGCCCTTCTTTCAGCCATGTCTCAGTAATAGCTATAATATTATACTCCCACATGTCTATCTGTGCCCTCAGCTCATCTGCTTTATTCCCTAGACTCCTTGCATTGAAGTATATACCATTCAGCACTGCCAAACTCCCTTGTCGTCTATTTTCTAGCCTTTGTTTCCTCTGCCTTCCAAGCTCACACGAATTTTCTACCTTCCATTTCCAGCTTTGCTTCTCTCCCTTCTGAATCCACTCTCAGGTTTCCATCCCCCTGCCAAGCTAATTTAAATCCTCCCCAACAGCACGAACAAATCTCCCCGCGAGGATATTGGTCCCAGTCCTGTTGAGGTGCAACCCGTCTGGTTTTTACAGGTCCCACCTCCCCCAGAAATGATCCCAATGCCTCAGGAATATAAAGCCCTCCCTCCTGCACCATCTCTCCAGCCACACATTCATCTGCTCAATCCTCCTATTCCTGTACTCACTAGCACGTGGCACCGGGAGTAATCCGGAGATTACTACCTTTGAGGTCCAGCTTTTTTATCTCTTTCCTAGCTCCCTCAAATCTGCCTGCAGAACCTCATCCCTCTTTCTACCTATGTTGTTGATACCAATGTGGCCCATGACCTCTGGCTGTTCACCCTCCCCCCTCAGAATATCCTGTAGCCATTCAGTGACATCCTTGACCCTGGCACCAGGGAGGCAACATACCATCCTTTTTTTATTTGTTTATGAGATGTGGGTGTCACTGGCAAGGCCAGCATTTATTGCCCATCCTTAATTGCCCTTGAGAAGGTGGTGGTGAGCCACCTTCTGGAACCGCTGCAGTCGTGTGGTGAAGGTACTCCCACAGTGCTGTTCGGTCGGGAGTTCCAGGATTTTGACCCAGCGACGATGAAGGACCGGCGATATACTTCTAAGTCAGGATGGTGTGTGACTTGGGGGGGAACTTGGAGGTGGTGGTGTTCCCATGCACCTGCTGCCCTTGTCCTTCTAGGTGGAAGAGGTCGCAGGTTTGGGAGGTGCTGCTGAAGAAGCCTTGGCCAGTTGCTGCAGTGCATCTTGTAGATGGTACACACTGCAGCCACGGTACGCCGGTGGTGGAGGGAGTGAATGTTTAAGGTGGTGGATGGGTTGCCAATCAAGCGGGCTGCTTTGTCCTGGATGGTGTCAAGCTTCTTGAGTGTTGTTGGAGCTGCACTCATCCAGGCAAGTGGAGAGTATTCCATCTCACTCTTTACTTGTGCCTTGTAGATGGTGGAAAGGCTTTGGGGAGTCAGGAGGTGAGACACTCACCACAGAATACCCAGCCTCTGACCTGCTCTTGTTGCCACAGTATTTATGTTGCTGGTCCAGTTAAGTTTCTGGTCAATGGTAACCCCCAGGATGTTGATGGTGGGGGATTCAGCGATGGTAATGCCGTTGAATGTCAAGTGGCGGTAGTTAGACTCTCGCTTGTTGGAGATAGTCATTGCCTGGCACTTTGTAGCGCGAACATTACCTGCCACTTATCAACCGAAGCCTGAACGTTGTCCAGGTCTTGTTGCATGCGGGCATGGACTGATTCATTATCTGAGGAGTTGTGAATGGTGCTGAACACTGCGCAATCATCAGTGACCATCCCCATTTCTGAGCTTATGTTGGAGGGAAGGTCATTGATGAAGCAGCTGAAGATGGTTGGGCCTAGGACACTGCCGTGAGGAACTCCTGCAGCGATGTCCTGGGGCTGTGATGATTGACCTTCAACCACCACAACCATCTTCCTTTGTGCTAGGTATGACTCCAGCCAGTGAAGCGTTTTCCCCCAGATTCCCATTGACTTCAGTTTTACTAGGGCTCCTTGATGCCACACTCGGTCAAATGCTGTCTTGATGTCAAGGGCAGTCACTCTCACCTCACCTCTGGAATTCAGCTCCTTTGTCCATGTTTGGACCAAGTCTGTAATGAGATCTGGAGCCGAGTGGTCCTGGCGGAACCCAAACTGGGCATCAGTGAACAGGTTATTGGTGATTAAGTGCCCCTTGACAGCACTGTCGATGACACCTTCCATCACTTTGCTGATGATTGAGAGTAGACTGATGGAGCGGTAATTAGCTGGATTGGATTTGTCCTGCTTTTTGTGGACAGGACATACCTGGGCAGTTTTCCACATTGTCGGATTGATGCCAGTGTTGTAGCTGTACTGGAACAGCTGGCTAGAGGCGCGGCTAGTTCTGGAGCACAAGTCTTGAGCACAATAGTCGGGATATTGTCGGGGCCCATAGCCTTTGCTGTATCCAGTGCGCTCAGCCATTTCTTGATATCACGTGGAGTGAATTGAATTGTCTGAAGACTGGCTTCTGTGATTTTGGGGACCTCAGGAGTAGGCCGATATGGATCATCCACTCGGCACTTCTGGCTGAAAATGGTTGCAAACGCTTCAGCCTTGTCTTTTACACTCACGTGCTGGGCTCCACCATCATTGAGGATGGGAATATTCATGGAGCCTCCTCCTCCCATTAGTTGTTGAATGGTCCACCACTATTCACGACTGGATGTGGCAGGACTGCAGAGCTTTGATCTGATCCATTGATTGTGGGATCGCTTAGCTCTGTCTATAGCATGCTGCTTCCGCTGTTTAGCATGCATGTAGTCCTGTGTTACAGCTTCCCCAGGTTGGCACCTCATTTTTAGGTACGCCTGGTGTTGCTCCTGGCATGCATCTTTTGCACTGCTCATTCAACCAGGGTTGGTCCCCTGGCTTGATGGTAATGGTAGAGTGAGGGAAATGCCTGGCCATGAGGTTACAGATTGTGGTGGAATACAATTCTGCTGCTGCTAATGGACCACAGCGCCTCATGGATGCCCAGTTTTGAGCTGGTAGATCTGTTCTGAATCTATCCCATTTAGCACGATGGTAGTGCCACACAACACGATGGAGGGTGTCCTCAGTGTGAAGACGGGACTTCGTCTCCACAAAGACTGTGCTGTGGTCACTGCTACCAATACTGTCATGGACAGATGTATCTGCAACAGGTAGATTGGTGAGGATGAGGTCAAGTAGGTTTTTCCCTCGTGTTGGTTCTCTCACCACCTGCCGTAGGCTCAGACTGGCAGCTATGTCCTTCAGGACTCGGCCAGCTCGGTCAGTAGTGGTGCTACCGAGCCTCTCTTGGTGATGGACATTGAAGTCCCCCACCCAGAGTACATTCTGTGCCCTTGCTACTCTCAGTGCTTCTTCCAAGTGGTGTTCAACATGGAGGAGTACTGATTCATCAGCTGAGGGAGGGCGGTAGGTGGTAATCAGCAGGCGGTTTCCTTGCCCATGCTTGACCTGAAGCCATGAGATTTCATGGGGTCTGGAGTCAATGTTGAGGACTCCCAGGGCCACTCCTTACCTGACTGTATACCACTGTGCCGCCACCCCTGGTGGGTCTGTCCTGCTGGTGGGACAGGATATATCCATGGATGATGGTGATGGAGGAGTTTGGAACATTGGCTGGAAGGTATGATTCTGTGATTCTAACTATGTCAGGTTATTGCTTGACTAGTCTGTGGGACAGCTCTTCCAATTTTGGAACAAGTCCCCAGATGTTGGTGAGGAAGACTTTGTAGGGTTGACTGGGCTGGGTGTGTCCGTTGCCATGTCCGAACTGAGGTTGATGCCGGGTTGTCCGTCCGGTTTCATTCTTATTATTGTGTTTCATAGCGGTTTGTTACAACTGAGTGGTTTGCTAGGCCATTTCAGAGGACAGTTAATAGTCAACCACATTGATGTGGGTCTGGAGTCACATATAGGCCAGACCAGATAAGTACAGCAGGTTTCACATTCTTGAAGGACATTAGTGAACCAGATGGGTTTTTACAACAATCTGATAGTTTCATGGTTACCATCACTGATACTAGCTTTTATTCCAGATTTATTTAATTAACTGAATTCAAATTCCCTAGCTGTCGTGGTAGGATTTGAACTCACGTCTCTGGATCATTAGTCCAGGCCTTTGGATTACTAGCCCAGTGACATTACCACCATGCTACTGTTTCACTTACGTCTGCGACCTGTCCTGTACCTGGTGTCTCTCTCCTTCAGGTACCTGTCCTGTACCACGTGTCTCTCTCAGATACTTGTCCTGTACCAGATGTCTATCCACCTCAGATACCTGTCCTGTACCTGGTGTCCCTCTCCCTCAGATACCTGTCCTGTACCTGGTGTCTCTCTCCCTCAGATACCTGTCCTGTACCTGGTGTCTCTCTCCCTCAGATACCTGTCCTGTACCTGATGTCTCACTCCCTCAGATACCTGTCCTGTACCTGGTGTCCCTCTCCTTCAGGTACCTGTCCTGTACCTGGTGTCCTTCTCCCTCAGATACCTGTCCTGTACCTGGTGTCTCTCTCCCTCAGATACCTGTCCTGTACCTGGTGTCTCACTCCCTCAGATACCTGTCCTGTACCTGGTGTCCCTCTCCCTCAGATACCTGTCCTGTACCTGGTGTCTCTCTCCCTCAGATACCTGTCCTGTACCTGGTGTCTCACTCCCTCAGATACCTGTCCTGTACCTGGTGTCCCTCTCCCTCAGATACCTGTCCTGTACCTGGTGTCTCACTCCCTCAGATACCTGTCCTGTACCTGGTGTCCCTCTCCCTCAGATACCTGTCCTGTACCTGGTGTCTCTCTCCCTCAGATACCTGTCCTGTACCTGGTGTCTCTCTCCCTCACATACCTGTCCTGTACCTGGTGTCCCTCTCCCTCAGATACCTGTCCTGTACCTGGTGTCCCTCTCCCTCAGATACCTGTCCTGTACCTGGTGTCTCTCTCCCTCAGATACCTGTCCTGTACCTGGTGTCTCTCTCCTTCAGGTACCTGTCCTGTACCTGGTGTCTCTCTCCCTCAGATACCTTTCCTGCACCTGGTGTGAAACGCAAGATCCCATATGCTTTGTTAACCACTCTCTCAATATGTCCTGCCACCTTCAGGGACCTATGCGCATTAACTCCCAGGTCCCTCTGTCCCCGCACACTCTTTTTAAAACTGTGCCATTAAGTGTATATTGCCTCTCCCTGTTCCTTCTGCCAAAATGCATCACCTCACATTTCTCTGTATTAAATTCCATCTGCCACTTGTCTGCCCATTCTGCTAGCCTTTCTATGTCCTGTTGCAGTTGATTGGTATCATCCTCACTGTTTGCCACACCCCCAAGTTTGGTGTCATCGGCAAATTTAGAAATTCTACTCTGTATTCCAATATCCAGGCCATTTATATATATCAAAAAAAGCAGTGGCCCCAGCACTGACCCTTGGGGAACAACACTCTCTGCCATCCTCCAGTCTGAAAAACAGCCATTTACCACAACTCGCTGTTTTCTGTCCTTAAGCCAATTCCTTATTCAAGCTGCCACTGACACACCTATTCCATGAGCCTCAATTTTGTTAACCAGCCTTCTATGTGGTACTTTGTCAAACGCCTTCCTAAAATCCATGTAGACAACATCCATTGCATTCCCTTCATCAATCCTCCCTGCTACTTCATCAAAAAATTCAGTTGGATTAGTCAAACATGATCTGCCTTTTACAAATCCGTGTTGGCTCTCCTTAATTAGCTTAAACCTCTCCAAGTGCCCGTTAATTTTTTTCCTTGATTATTGTTTCTAAAACTTTACCCACCACTGATGTTAAACTGAGGTATTGAGTACAAAAGTAGAGAAGTAATGCTGAACCTTTACAAAGTGCTGGTTAGGCCACAACTGGAGTATTGCGTCCAGTTCTGGTCACCACACTTTAGGAAGGATGTGAAGGCACTTGAGAGGGTGCAGAGGAGATTTACCAGAATGGTTCCGGGGATGGGGGATCTTAGCTACAAGGACAGGTTGGAGAAGCTGGATTTGTTTTCATTAGAGCAAAGGAGGTTGAGGGGTGATTTGATAGAGATGTACAAGATTATGACGGATTTGGATAGGCTAGACCGGGAAAGGCTGTTCCCATTAGTTGATGGTACAAGGTCTAGGGGACACAGATTTAAGGTTTTGAGCAAGAGATACAGGGGGGATGTGAGGAAGAACTTTTTAACGCAGCGAGTGGTGAGGACCTGGAATTTGCTGCCGATGGAAGTGGTGGAAGCGGAGACACTCAATGTTTTCAAGGGGAGACTGGATAGGCACTTGAGGGAAATAAACTTGCAGGGCTACGGAGATAGAGCGGGGGAATGGGACTGACTGGATTGCTCTACAG
Source organism: Squalus acanthias (assembly GCA_030390025.1). Classification (NCBI taxonomy): domain Eukaryota; kingdom Metazoa; phylum Chordata; class Chondrichthyes; order Squaliformes; family Squalidae; genus Squalus; species Squalus acanthias. The sequence continues at coordinate 733,788 of JASTWF010000090.1, read as the reverse complement.
ACAGCCGGCACGGACTCGATGGGCTGAATGGCCTCCTTCTGTGCCGTTATGACTCTATGACACTATGACCTGTCATGTACCCGGTGTCTCTCCCTCAGATACCTGTCCTGTTGCTGGTGTCTCTCTCTCTCAGATACCTGTCCTGTACCTGGTGTCTCTCTCCCCCAGATACCTGTCCTGTACCATGTGTCTCTCTAACTCAGATACCTGTCATGTACCTGGTGTCTCTCCCTCAGATACCTGTCCTGTACCATGTGTCTCTCTAACTCAGATACCTGTCATGTACCTGGTGTCTCTCCCTCAGATACCTGTCCTGTTGCTGGTGTCTCTCTCTCTCAGACACCTGTCCTGTACCTGGTGTCTCTCTCTCTCAGATACCTGTCCAGTTGCTGGTGTCTCTCTCTCTCTCTCTCAGATACCTGTCCTGTACCATGTGTCTCTCTAACTCAGATACCTGTCATGTACCTGGTGTCTCTCCCTCAGATACCTGTCCTGTTGCTGGTGTCTCTCTCTCTCAGACACCTGTCCTGTACCTGGTGTCTCTCTCTCTCAGATACCTGTCCTGTTGCTGGTGTCTCTCTCTCTCTCTCTCAGATACCTGTCCTGTACCTGGTGTCTCTCTCTCTCTCTCAGATACCTGTCCTGTACCTGGTGTCTCTCTCTCTCAGATACCTGTTCTGTTGCTGGTGTCTCTCTCTCTCAGATACCTGTCCTGTACCTGGTGTCTCTCTCCCTCAGATACCTGTCCTGTACCACGTGTCTCTCTAACTCAGATACCTGTCATGTACCTGGTGTCTCTCCCTCAGATACCTGTCTGTTGCTGGTGTGTGTCTCTCTCTCTCAGACACCTGTACTGTACCTGGTGTCTCTCTCTCTCTCTCAGATACCTGTCATGTACCTGGTGTCTCTCTCTCAGACACCTGTCCTGTACCTGGTGTCTCTCTCTCTCAGACACCTGTCCTGTACCTGGTGTCTCTCTCTCTCTCTCAGATACCTGTCCTGTACTGGTGTCTCTCCCTCAGACACCTGTACTGTACCTGGTGTCTCTCTCTCTCAGATACCTGTCCTGTACCATGTGTCTCTCTAACTCAGATACCTGTCATGTACCTGGTGTCTCTCCCTCAGATACCTGTCCTGTTGCTGGTGTGTGTCTCTCTCTCTCAGATACCTGTCCTGTACTGGTGTCTCTCCCTCAGACACCTGTACTGTACCTGGTGTCTCTCTCTCTCAGATACCTGTCCTTGTAGGGGTGGTGTGGTAGGGTCAGCTTCACCTCTGACTCAGTGAGCGGTTCGAATCGCTCCCACGCCCCTGGTTCTAGACCTTGGACTTATTTGGGGGTCGTGAACAAAGATGCAGCAGACAACAGGTTCCAATGAAAGAATTTGGACTTTTATTAAAAAACAGGTAACAAACTTAAAACACACTGAATGCTTAAACACAGGTTGGGGAACACACGGTACAGGCGAGTGAGAATTACAATACACAAAAACTCTTATCCCTCCCAATCCTACTGCCCAGCTAGGTTTAATCCCAGCGGATCAGGGATAATGCTCACCAGTTGACAGTTCTTGACAGTTGAGAGTTAGGGTTTTGAGTCTTTTGAGTAAAAGGTTTCATAAGAACATAAGAAATAGGAGCAGGAGTCGGCCAATCGGCCCCTCGAGCCTGCTCCGCCATTCAATAAGATCATGGCTGATCTGATCCTAACCGCCAATCTACTATCACAGAACCATCTCCTGAACCTTACAGAATTGCACACACGAAATAGGAGCAGAATCAGGCTACACGGTCCCTGGGCCCACTGCGCTACCCACAGGGCCATGACCGATCCGAACCTAGACTCATGTGCAAATTCCTGCCCGCTCCCCGTAACCCTTAATGCCCTTTACTTCTAGGAAACTGTCTATTTCTGTTTTAAATTTATTTAATGATGTAGCTTCTACAGCTTTTTGGGGCAGCATATTCCATGGACCTACCACCCTCTGAGTGAAGTAGTTCCTCCTCATCTCAGTTTTGAAAGAGCAGCCCCTTATTCTAAGACTATGCCCCCTAGTTCTAGTTTCACCCGTCATCGGGAACATCCTCCCCGCATCCACCCGATCCAACCCCTTCACAATCTTATATGTTTCAATAAGATCGCTTCTCATTCTTCTGAACTCCAATGAGTAGAGTCCCAATCTACCCAACCTCTCCTCATATGACCACCCCCTCATCCCCGGGATTAACCGAGTGAACCTTTTTTGCACTGACTCAAGAGCAAGTATGTCTTTTCTTAAGTAAGGACACCAAAACTGTATGCAGTATTCCAGGTGCGGTCTCACCAATACCTTGTACAACTGAAGCAATACCTCTCTATTTTTATATTCTATCCCCCTAGCAATGAAAGCCAACATTCCATTGGCCTTCTTAATCACTTGCTGCACCTGCATACTAACCTTTTGAGTTTCGTGCACCAGGACCCCCAGATCCCTTTGTACTTCAGTACTTTCCAGTTTCTTGCCATTTAGATAATAACTTGCTCTACTATTTTTCCTGCCAAAGTGCATAACCTCACACTTTCCAGTGTTGTATTCCATCTGCCAAATTTCTGCCCACTTACTTAGCCTGTCTAAGTCCCCTTGCAGATTTTTTATGTCCTCCTCACTCACTACTTTCCCTCCCATCTTAGTATCATCTGCAAACTTTGATATGTTACACTCGGTCCCCTCCTCCAAATCGTTAATATAGATTGTAAAGAGTTGGGGACCCAGCACTGACCCCTGCGGAACACCACTAGTTACTGATTGCCAGTCTGAGAATGAACCATTTATCCCAACACTCTGCCTTCTGTTAGATAGCCAAACCTCTATCCATGGCAGAATATTACCCCCAATCCCGTGATTTTTTATCTTAAGCAATAATCTTTTGTGTGGCACCTTGTCAAATGCCTTTTGGAAGTCTAAATACACCACATCCACTGGTTCCCCTTTATCTACCCTGTATGTTACTTCCTCAAAGAACTCCAGCAAATTTGTCAAACATGACTTCCCCTTCATAAAACCATGCTGACTTTGTCCTATTAAATTATGATTATCCAAATGTCCCGTTACTGTCTCCTTAATAATGGACTCCAAAATTTTACCTACCACAGATGTTAGGCTAACCGGTCTATAGTTTCCAGCCTTCTGTCAACTGCCCTTTTTAAATAAGGGTGTTACATTAGCAGTTTTCCAGTCTGCCGGGATCTTTGCTGAGTCCAGGGAGTTTTGGAAAATTATTACCAATGCATCCACAATATCTACCGCCACTTCCCTCAAGACCCTAGGATGTAAGCCATCAGGTCCAGGTGATTTATCCGCCTTGAGTCCCATTATTTTACCGAGTACCACTTCCTTAGTGATTTTGATCGTGTTTAGCTCCTCCCCCCCCATAGCCCACTGTTTGTCCAGTGTTGGGATATTCTTAGTGTCCTCTACTGTAAAGACTGATACAAAATATTCATTCAGTGTTTTTGCCATCTCCATATTTCCCACCATTAATTTCCCGGTCTCATCCTCTAAGGGACCAACATTTACTTTAGCCACCCTTTTTCTTTTTATATAACTATAAAAACTCTTACTATCTGTTTTTATATTTTTTGCTAATTTACTTTCATAATCTATCTTCCCTTTCTTAATCAATCTTTTTGTTATTTTTTGCTGTCTTTTAAAGTTTTCCCAATCCTCTATCCTCCCACTAGATTTGGCTACCTTATAAGCCCTTGTTTTTAGTCGAATACTATCCTTAATTTCTTTACTTAGCCACGGATGACTGTCTTTTCTTTTACACTCTTTTCTTCTCAGTGGAATATATTTTTTTTGGAAGTTGTAAAATAACTCCTTAAATGTACACCACTGATCATAAGAACATAAGAACATAAGAAATAGGAGCAGGAGTAGGCCATACGGCCCCTCAAGCCTGCTCCGCCATTCAATAAGATCATGGCTGATCTGATCCTAACCGCCAATCTACTATCTATCACAGAACCATCTCCGGCATCTAACAGAATTGCACACACGAAATAGGAGCAGAATCAGGCTACACGGTCCCTGGGCCCGCTCCACTACCCACAGGGCCATGACCGATCCGAACCTAGACTCATGTCCAAATTCCTGCCCGCTCCCCGTAACCCTTAATGCCCTTTACTTCTAGGAAACTGTCTATTTCTGTTTTAAATTTAATTAATGTTGTAGCTTCTACAGCTTTTTGTGGCAGCATATTCCATGGACCTACCACCCTCTGAGTGAAGTAGTTCCTCCTCATCTCAGTTTTGAAAGAGCAGCCCCTTATTCTAAGACTATGTCCCCTAGTTCTAGTCTCACCCGTCATCGGGAACATCCTCCCCGCATCCACCCGATCCAACCCCTTCACAATCTTATATGTTTCAATAAGATCGCCTCTCATTCTTCTGAACTCCAATGAGTAGAGTCCCAATCTACCCAACCTCTCCTCATATGACCACCCCCTCATCCCCGGGATTAACCGAGTGAACCTTTTTTGCACTGCCTCGAGAGCAAGGATGTCTTTCCTTAAGTAAGGACACCAAAACTGTATGCAGTATTCCAGGTGCGGTCTCACCAATACCTTGTACAACTGAAGCAATACCTCCCTATTTTTATATTCTATCCCCCTAGCAATGAAAGCCAACATTCCATTTGCCTTCTTAATCACTTGCTGCACCTGCATACTAACCTTTTGAGTTTCGTGCACCAGGACCCCCAGATCCCTTTGCACTTCAGTACTCTCCAGTTTCTTGCCATTAAGATAATAAATTGCTCTAGGATTTTTCCTGCCAAAGTGCATCACCTCACACTTTCCAGTGTTGTATTCCATCTGCCAAATCTCTGCCCACTTACTTAGCCTGTCTATGTCCCCTTGCAGGTTTTTTATGTCCTCCTCACTCACTACTTTCCCTCCCATCTTTGTATCATCTGCAAATTTTGATATGTTACACTTGGTCCCTTCCTCCAAATCGTTAATATAGATTGTAAAGAGTTGGGGACCCAGCACTGACCCCTGTGGAACACCACTAGTTACTGATTGCCAGTCTGAGAATGAACCATTTATCCCAACTCTTTGCTTTCTGTTGGATAGCCAATCCTCTATCCATGCCAGAATATTACCCCCAATCCCGTGATTTTTTACCTTAAGCAATAATCTTTTGTGTGGCACCTTGTCAAATGCCTTTTGGAAGTCTAAATACACTACGTCCACTGGTTCCCCTTTATCCACTCTATATGTTACTTCCTCAAAGAACTCCAGCAAATTTGTCAAACATGACTTCCCCTTCGTAAAACCATGCTGACTTTGTCCTATTAAATTATGATTATCCAAATGTCCTGTTACTGTCTTACCCTTTAATCTATTTTCCCAATCCACTCTACTCAATTCCGCTCGCATACCTTCATAGTCTCCTTTATTCAAGCTTAGCACGCTCATTTGAGATCCAACCTTCTCACCCTCTAATTGAATATGGAATTCAACCATGTTATGGTCACTCATTCCAAGGGAATCCTTTACTAGGGCATTTTTAATTAATCCTGTCTCGTTACACAGGACCAGATCTAAGGTTGCTTGCCCCCTGGTCGGTTCAGTTACATACTGCTCAAGAAACCCATCCCTAATACACTCAATGAAGTCATCCTCAAGGCAGCCCTGCCCAATTTGATTTGTCCAATTAATATGATAGTTAAAATCCCCCATAATTATAGATGTTCCCTTATTACAAGCCTCAACTATTTCCTGATTGATACTCCGTCCAACAGAGTTGCAACTGTTCGGAGGCCTATAGATTACGCCCACTAGTGTTTTTTCCCCTTATTATTCCTTATCTCCACCCAAACTGTTTAATTATCCTGATCTTTTGACCCAATATCATTTCGCTGTATTACAGTAAGGCCCTTGTTGCCGCGAGGTGTCCGATGGTCACTGAGGCGGTCACTCTGTTCTCTTCTTGCATGTCGACCTACTTCTGGAGCTGTTGGCTTTCTTTGTTGAACTGCTTTCTGTTTAAACTGTCTTCTTCCGAGCTGTGGAACTGCCTTCTTGCAGAACTGTGGAAACTGCCTTCTGCCTGCTTGTTGAACTTGAACTGTTTTACTGGAAAACTGGAGAACTCCCTTCTTACTGAACTGTCTTCTTTAACTGCCCAACTTGCTTCTCCTGAACTCTGTAATTCCAGCACTGACTTCTGCTGAAAAACAGGTTTTCAAATTGAACTCCAAAACTGCACAACTGCCTCCTGTTGAACTTGAACTGTTGTACCTGCTTGTTGAGCCTTCAATTATACTAAATTGAAGTGACCTTATCAAAACCAAATCAAATCCCAGTCATTGTAAGACCTCGTTAACAGTAACGACTTTACTAGCGTGTTAACTGGTTTTGTAAATGTGTGAAGTGGTTCCAAAATAGCTCCATCCTGTCGATCTGTTGTTCAATCGGAGTTTGAAGTGTTCTCATGTTTTGGGTTTCTTGACTGACCTAGGACTTTGATCGAATATTTGCTTTATGCATGTCTTTAATGGGTTCTGTAATCGGTTTGATGGGACCTGTTGTTTTGGGTGGGGCTGTCTCCTCCTAGGGTCTATTGTCAAAATGTTAATGCTTGCTGGGGCTTGAGTGAGGTCATCCCGATTCCCCAGACAATGCAATTTAACTGCAATACCCAAAACTGTTTTTGCAGAGGTCGAGCCCAACTTCCTTCACAGCCTTTTCTCCCGTCACAGGCCCAGACATGTTTTTAAAATGCCAAAACTTGGTTTTTGGTCTTACAGTCTCTTAGGTTAGGCCCAAATGCATTTTTATCACTCTGAGCTAGTTCCAACATCCTTTTTCCTTAGGTTTTGGGGATCTGCAAATTTTGGAAACCTTACATCCTGTACCTCATGTCTCTCCCTCAGATACCTGTCCTGTACCTCGTGTCTCTCTCTCAGACACCTGTCCTGTACCTCGTGTCTCTCCCTCAGATACCTGTCCTGTACCTCGTGTCTCTCCCTCAGACACGTGTCCTGTACCTCGTGTTTCTCCCTCAGACACCTGTCCTGTACTTCATGTCTCTCCCTCAGATACCTGTCCTGTACCTCGTGTCTCTCCCTCAGATACCTGTCCTGTACCTCGTGTTTCTCCCTCAGACACCTGTCCTGTACCTCATGTCTCTCCCTCAGATACCTGTCCTGTACCTCGTGTTTCTCCCTCAGACACCTGTCCTGTACCTCATGTCTCTCCCTCAGATACCTATCCTGTACCTCGGGTCTCTCCCTCAGATACCTGTCCTGTACCTCGTGTTTCTCCCTCAGACACCTGTCCTGTACCTCATGTCTCTCCCTCAGATACCTGTCCTGTACCTCGTGTCTCTCCCTCAGACACTTGTCCTGTACCTCATGTCTCTCCCTCAGATACCTGTCCTGTACCTCGTGTCTCTCCCTCAGATACCCATCCTTTCCCTGGTGTCTCTCTCCCTCAGATACCTGTCCTGTACCTCGTGTCTCTCCCTCAGATACCCATCCTTTACCTGGTGTCTCTCTCCCTCAGATACCCATCCTTTACCTGGTGTCTCTCTCCCTCAGATACCCATCCTTTACCTGGTGTCTCTCCCTCAGACACCTGTCCTGTACCTCGTGTCTCTCCCTCAGATACCCATCCTTTACCTGGTGTCTCTCTCCCTCAGATACCCATCCTTTACCTGGTGTCTCTCTCTCCCTCAGATACCCATCCTTTACCTGGTGTCTCTCCCTCAGACACCTGTCCTGTACCTCATGTCTCTCCCTCAGATACCCATCCTTTACCTGGTGTCTCTCCCTCAGACACCTGTCCTGTACTGGTGTCTCTCCCTCAGACACCTGTCCTGTACCTCATGTCTCTCTCAGACACCTGTCCTGTACCTCATGTCTCTCTCTCAGACACCTGTCCTGTACCTCGTGTCTCTCGCTCAGACACCTGTCCTGTACCTAGTGTATCTCTCCCTCAGATACCTGTCCAGTACCTGGTGTCTCTCTCCCTCAGATACCTGTCCTGTACCTCGTGTCTCTCTCTCAGACACCTGTCCTGTACCTCGTGTCTCTCTCTCAGACACCTGTCCTGTACCTCGTGTCTCTCTCTCAGACACCTGTCCTGTACCTAGTGTATCTCTCCCTCAGATACCTGTCCTGTACCTAGTGTATCGCTCTCAGACACCTGTCCTGTACCTCGTGTCTCTCTCTCAGACACCTGTCCTGTACCTAGTGTATCTCTCTCAGACACCTGTCCTGTACCTCGTGTCTCTCTCTCAGACACCTGTCCTGTACCTCGTGTCTCTCTCTCAGACACCTGTCCTGTACCTCGTGTCTCTCTCTCAGATGCCTGTCCTGTACCTAGTGTCTCTCTCCCTCTGATAGCTGTCCTGTACTTGGTGTCTCTCTCTCTCTCAGACACCTGTTCTAAACTGACATTAACCTCCTGGTGAGAATCGAAACAGGGGCCATCGTGTTAGTGATGCCATAGACCAGAAGGTTGTGGTGCTACCCCGGGGGCGGGTGGAGTTTACAGAATGTCTGCTCCCTGAAGGCCTTGAACTAGCAGTTGAGTTCGGGAATCAGAGGGCACCGGGATTGGCTGCTGTAAAGTTCAGGCACTCCCACACACACTGTACTTAAAAGAAAAAGTGAGGTCAAATAAACCATTGTAGTCCGTTAAAGAACCAGCCTTCTACTCTGATAATGAATCTACGAATCCCTTGCGTTCTCAACGGTTATTGCAATTTTTTTCTGCCATCAGTGTGGTTCAATTACCCAGTGTTGAAAGTGTGAATAAATATGATGTGCAAGTCCCACTAAATGTAATTAGGTGATACAGTGAGTGAACATGAGGCAGGTTAACAGGGCACATCTCACAGCAGCTGACACTGACACAAAGGCATCAAAACTTCGCCAATCAGCGCGTCAGCCTGAGTTAGGAGATGTTGGCGGACAATTTGGAATACAATGGGGAGGAAGTGATGCTTCAGCTGTACAGAGCTCTGGTCAGACCCCATCTGGATACTGCGTTCAGTTCTGGGCCCCGCACCTCAGGAAGGATACACTGGCCTTGGAGGGGGAGCAGCACAGATTCACCAGAATGATACCGGGGCTAAAGGGTTAAATTACGAGGACAGGTTGCACAGACTGGGCTTGTATTCCCTCGAGTTTAGAGGATTAAGGGGTGAGCTAATCGAGGTGCTTAAGATGATTAAAGGAGTTGATAGGGTAGATAGAGAGAAACTATTTCCTCTGGTGGGAGAGTCCAGAACAAGGGGGCAGAACCTCAAAATTAGAGCCAGGCCGTTCAGGGGTGATGTCAGGAAGCACTTCTTCACACAAAGGGTGCTGGAAATCTGGAACTCTCTCCCCCAAAAAGCTGTTGAGGCCGGGGGGTCAATTGAAGATTCCAAAACTGAGATTGATAGATTTTTGTTGGGTAAGGGGATTAAGGGTTACGGAACCAAGGTGGGTAGATGAGTTAAGCTACAGATCAGCCCTGATCTCATTGAACGGTGGAACAGGCTCGAAGGGCTGAATGGCCTCCTCCTGTTCCTGTGTTCCAATTTCATCCCAAATTTCTTTGTGCCCTTCGGATCAGACGTAAAGCCAAACGTCTGCCTGCGCAGGTGGATCCTATTCAAAGGGAGGAATTCTGCTGATGTCCTGAGCAGCACTGAGGGATGTGGTGCGGGCCTTATACAGGGACACGATGTTGATGCAGAAAAACAATGTGTACCCATGTTAACATTTCACTGATCGATGTTGGCTTACTTCTGTGGAGCTGGAAACATAGGATTACATAGGATTACATAGGATTACATAGGATATATGGCACAGAAACAGGCCATTCGGCCCAACCAGTTTATGCTCCACTCGAGCCTCCTCCTGTCTTTCCTCATCTAAATCTATCAGCATAACCCTCTATTCCCTTCTCCCTCATATGTTTGTCCAGCTTCTCCTTAAATGCAACTATACTATTCGCTTCAACCACTCCCTGTGGTAGCGAGTTCCACATTCTCACCACTCTCTGGGTAAAGAAGTTTCTTCTGAATTCCCTATTTGATTTCTTGGTGACTATCTTATATTAATGGCCTTTAGTTATGCTCTTCCCCACACTCCGAGATCCCTTTGTTCCTCTACCCCACCTAGACTCGCACCCTAAAGTAATAAGTGACCTCCCTATTCTTGGTTGAATGAGCAGCACCAGGCATACCTAAAAATGAGGAGCCAACCTGGGGAAGCTGTAATACAGGACTACATGCATGCTAAACAGCGAAAGTAGCATGCTATAGACAGAGCTAAGCGATCCCACAATCAACGGATCAGATCAAAGCTCTGTAGTCCTGCCACATCCAGTCGTGAATGGTGGTGGACAATTAAGCAACTAACGGGAGGAGGAGGCTCCAGGAATATCCCCATCCTCAATGATGGTGGAGCCCAGCACGTGAGTGTAAAAGACAAGGCTGACGCGTTTGCAACCATCTTCAGCCAAAAGTGCCGAGTGGATGATTCATATTGGCCTCCTCCTGACGTCCCCACCATCACAGAAGCCAGTCTTCAGCCAATTCAATTCACTCCGCATGATATCAAGAAACGGCTGAGCGCACTGGATACAGCAAAGGCTATGGGGCATGACAACATCCCGGCTGTCGTGCTGAAGACTTGTGCTCCAGAACTAGCCGCACCTCTAGCCAAGCTGTCCCAGTACAGCTACAACACTGGCATCTACCCGACAATGTGGAAAACTGCCGAGGTATGGCCTGTCCACAAAAAGCAGGACAAATCCAATCTGGCCAATTACCGCCCCATCAGTCTACTCTCAATCATCAACAAAGTGATGGAAGGTGTCGTCAACAGTGCTATCAAGCAGCACTTAATCACCAATAACCTGCTCACTGATGCCCAGTTTGGGTTCCGCCAAGACCACTCAGCTCCAGACCTCATTACAGCCTTGGTCCAAACATGGACAAAAAGAGCTGAATTCCAGAGGTGAGGTGAGAGTGACTGCCCTTGACATCAAGGCAGCATTTGACCGAGTGTGGCATCAAGGAGCCCTAGTAAAAATGAAGTCAATGGGAATCAGGGGGAAAACTCTCCACTGGTTGGAGTCATACCTAGCACAAAGGAAGATGGCTGTGGTTGTTGGATGTCAATTATCTCAGCCCCAGGACATCGCTGCAGGAGTTCCTCAGGGCAGTGTCCTAGGCCCAACCATCTTCAGCCGCTTCATCAATGACCTTCCCTCCATCATAAGGTCAGAAGGGGGAATGTTCGCTGATGACTGCACAGTGTTCAGTTCCATTCACAACTTCTTAGATAATGAAGCCGCCCATGCTCGCATGCAACAAGACCTGGACGACTTTCAGGCTTGGGCTGATAAGTGGCAAGTAACATTCGCGCCACAGAAGTGCCAGACAATGATTATCTCCAACAAGATAAAAACTAACTCCAAAAGCTTTTATAAGTATATCAAGAGGAAAAGACTGGTGAAAACCAAAGTTGGTCCATTGCAGTCAGATACGGGGGAATATATAATGGGAAATAAGGAAATGGCAGACCAACTAAATGCATACTTTGGGTCAGTCTTTACGAAGGAAGACACAAAAAACCTCCCTGGGATATCGGGAAAAATAGGGACATTGGCAAAGGAGGAACTGACGCAAATCAATATCTCTAAGGATATGGTGTTAAGGAAGCTAAAGGGATTGAAGGCGGACAAATCCCCAGGGCCTGATAACATGCATCCTAGGGTACTGAAGGAGGTGGCCCTAGAGATAGCGGATGCACTAAGCATGATTTTTCAGAATTCATTAGACTCGGGAACAGTGCCCATGGATTGGAGGGTAGCTAACGTTACCCCACTATTCAAAAAGGGGGGTAGGGAAAAAGCAGGTAATTACAGACCTGTAAGCCTTACATCAGTTGTGGGCAAAATGCTGGAGTCCATCATTAAGGATGAAATAGCCGAGCACTTAGCAAATGGGGACAGGATAGGACAGAGTCAACATGGATTTACAAAGGGTAAATCGTGCTTGACTAATCTATTGGAATTTTTTGAGGGAGTAACTGGTAAAATAGATGGGGGAGAGCCAGTAGATGTGGTGTACCTGGACTTCCAAAAGGCCTTCGATAAGGTCCCACATAAAAGATTAGCATGGAAAATTGAAGCTCATGGGATAAAGGGGAAAGTATTGACGTGGATAGAGAACTGGCTGTCAGATAGAAAACAGAGAGTTGGAATAAACGGCTCATTTTCTGAATGGCAGGCAGTAACAAGTGGGGTACCACAGGGATCTGTCCTGGGTCCCCAGCTGTTCACAATTTATATTAATGACCTGGATCAGGGAGTCGAATGCAGCATTTCCAAATTTGCAGACGACACTAAACTAGGAGGGGGGGTGGGCTCAGAGGAGGAGACCAGGAAGCTCCAGAGCGATTTGGACAGACTGGGTGATTGGGCGGATAAATGGCAGATGCACTATAATGTGGACAAGTGCGAAGTTATCCACCTTGGGTGCAGGAACGGGAGGGCAAATTATTATTTAAATGGCAATAAATTGGGAGAGGGGGAAGTACAGAGAGACCTGGGTGTTCTTGTACACCAGTCACTGAAGGCGAGCATGCAGGTGCAACAGGCGGTCAAGAAGGCAAACGGTATGCTGGCCTTCATAGCAAAAGGGTTGGAATACAGGAACAGGGATACCTTGCTGCAGCTGTACAGGGCACTGGTGAGACCACACCTCGAGTACTGTGTACAGTTTTGGTCGCCTCATCTGAGGAAAGATGTTCTTGCCATGGAGGGGGTGCAGCGGCGATTCACCAGGCTGATACCAGGAATGGCGGGATTGACCTATGAGGAGAGACTATGTAGTTTAGGGATGTACACACTGGAGTTTAGAAGATTGAGAGGGGACCTCATAGAAGTGTATAAAATTCTGACAGGTCTAGACAGATTAGATGCAGAAGGAATGTTTCCCTTGGCGGGTGAGAACAGAACTAGAGGACATAATTTAAGGATAAGGGCTAAACCATTTAGGACAGAAATGAGGGGGAATTTCTTCACTCAGAGAGTGGTGAACCTGTGGAACTCATTGCCACAGAGGGCAGTGTACGCCAGCTCATTAAATATATTTAAGAGGGAATTAGATATATTTCTACAGGCAAAAGGGGTTAAGGGTTACGGAGAGAAGGCGGGGACGGGATACTGAATTGAAGGATCAGCCATGATCTCATTAAATGGCGGAGCAGGCTCGAAGGGCCGGATGGCCTACTCCTGCTCCTATCTTCTATGTATCTATGTATCTATGTAAGAGAGAAAAAAAACACCGCCCCTTGACATTCAATGGCATTACCATTGCCAAATCCCCCACCATCAACATCCTGGGGGGTCACCATTGACCAGAAACTTAACTGGAGCAACCACATAAATACTGTGGCAACAAGAGCAGATCAGAGGCTGGGTATTCTGCAGTGAGTGTCTCACCTCCTGGCTCCCCAAAGCCTTTCCACCAACTACAAGGCATAAGTCAGGAGTCTGATGGAATACTCACCACTTGCCTGGATGAGTGCAGCTCCAACAACACTCAAGAAGCTCGATATCATCCAGGACAAAGCAGCCCATTTGATTGGCACCCCATCCACCACCTTAAATATTCACCCCCTGCACCACCAGTGCACCGTGGCTGCAGTGTGTACCATCTACAAGATGCACTGCAGCAATTTGCCAAGACTTCTTCGACAGCACCTCCCAAACCCACGACCTCTACCATCTAGAAGGTCAAGGGCAGCAGGCACATGGGAACACCACCACCTCCAAGTTCCCCTCCAAGTCACACACCGTCCTGACTTGGAAATATATTGCCGTTCCTTCATCGTCGCTGGGTCAAAATCCTAGAACTCCCTCCCTAACAGCAGTGTGGGAGCATCTTCACCACACGGACTGCAGCGGTTTAAGAAGGTGGCTCACCACCACCTTCTCAAGGGCAATTAGGGATGGGCAATAAATACTGGCCTTGGCAGTGACGCCCACATCCCAGGAACGAATATAAAAAAAACTTGTATTCTCAACCTGACCCCTGCCATACGCGCTCTTTTTCTGCTTCATCTTACTCTCTATCTCTTTTGTCATCCAGGGAGCACTGACTTTGGTTGCCCTACCTTTCCACCCTCGTGGGAATGTAACTTGACTGTTACCAAACCATCTCCTCTTTAAAGGCAGCCCATTGTTCAATTACACTTTTGCCTGCCAATCTTTGATTCCAATTTACCCTGATTCCTGGAGTCAGTCTCGTCCCACTCCCCAGTCCTGGAGTCAGTCCCCTCACACTCCCCACTCCTGGAGTCAGTCCATCTCCCCCTCACCATCATGGATCCAGTCCTCTCTTGCCCTCTATCCAAGACCCACCCCCACCCTCCACCTCTTCTTTATTGAAGTGAGGATGTGGTTCCACCTCTTTGTCAGTGAACTGAGTCTGCTCGCTTCGCCAATCCGCTGCCCAAAGGGTTAAAACCAGCCCAACGTTCCTTATTGACCCAGGACCTTCAGGAGACACCAAATGATCCTAACTGAGGTAATGAGATCAGCCCCACCACAGTTCACCAGGAATCTGTGAAACAATTGGTTTACCTGAGCTAAGCTAGAATCATAGAACCATAGAAAGTTACAGCACGGAAGGAGGCCATTTCGGCCCATCGTGTCCGCGCCGACCAACAAAGAGCTATCCAGCCTAATCCCACTCCCAGCTCTTGGTCCGTAGCCCTGCAGGTTACAGCATCCCAAGTGCACATCCAAGTACTTTTTAAATGTGGTTAGGGTTCCTGCCTCTACCAGCCTTTCAGGCAGTGAGTTCCAGACCCCCACCACCCTCTGGGTGAAGAAATTTCCCCTCAAATCCCCTCTAAACCTTCCCCCAATTACTTTAAATCGGTGCCCCCTGGTTTTTGACCCCTCTGCTAAGGAAAATAGGTCCTTTCTATTCACTTTATCTATGCCCCTCATAATTTTATACACCTCAATAAGGTCTCCCCTCAGCCTCCTCTGTTCCAAGGAAAACAGATCCAGCCTATCCAGTCTTTCCTCATAGCTAAGATTCTCTACTCCTGGCAACATCCTTGTAAATCTCCTCTGTACCCTCTCCAGTGCAATCACATCTTTCCTGCAATGTGGTGACCAGAACTGCACGCAGTACTCTAGCTGAAGCCTAACTAGTGTGTTATACAGTTGAAGCATAACCCCCCTGCTCTTGTATTCTATGATGCGGAGATGCCGGTGTTGGACTGGGGTGGACAAAATTGAGAGGTCGCACAACACCAGGTTATAGTCCAACAGTTTTATTTGAAATCACAAGCTTTTGGAGTTACTACTCCTTCGTCGGGTGAAGTAAAGAGATATAGAATCGCCAAAGCATATATAGATAGAGAACAATGCATGTGTACCTTACAATTGCAGACAACTAAATTAAATCTTCCTGACTGTTTATCTGCCGAGGTGTGATAAAGTTAATCAGGTCAGCCAGGAAGGTACCACATCAAAGACATAGCAAGATACAACTGAGACAATGAGGTGGAGTCGCAGGGGGAAGTAAAGAGATACAGAATCGCCAAAGCATATATAGATAGTGAAGTAAAGAGATACAGAATCGCCAAAGCATATATAGATAGTATGAATGAGCACCGCGCAACAATCGCCAGGCAGGATTGTTACCTCCCAGTCGGGGAACACTTCAGCAGTCAAGGACATTCAGCCTCGGATCTGCGGGTAAGCGTTCTCCAAGGCGACCTTAGGAACACATGACAACGCAAAATCATCGAGCAGAAACTGATAGCCAAGTTCTGCACTCATGAAGACGGTCTCAACCGGGATCTTGGGTTTATGTCACGATACATGACGTGATCCGGACTCGAGTCGTCGTTGGCTTGTTCACAGATGTGATTCCCAGTAAAAAAGTAAAAATTTTAAAGCTTATCGTTTTACATACAGACGGCAGCTTTTGACACGTTAGACCCCCTGCGACTCCACCTCATTGTCTCAGTTGTATCTTGCTATGTCTTTGATGTGGTACCTTCCTGGCTGACCTGATTAACTTTATCACACCTCGGCAGATAAACAGTCAGGATGATTTAATTTAGTTGTCTGCAATTGTAAGGTACACATGCATTGTTCTCTATCTATATATGCTTTGGCGATTCTGTATCTCTTTACTTCACCTGACGAAGGAGTAGTAACTCCGAAAGCTTGTGATTTCAAATAAAACTGTTGGACTATAACCTGGTGTTGTGCGACCTCTCAATCTTGTATTCTATACCATGGCTAATAAAGGCAAGCATTCCAGATGCCTTCTTAACCACCTTATCTACCTGTCCTGCTACCTTCAGGGATCTGTGGACATGCACTCCAAGGTCCCTTTGTTCCTCTACACTACTCAGTGTCCTACCATTTAATGTGTATTCCCTTTCCTTGTTAGCCCTCCCCAAATGCATTACCTCACACTTCTCCGGATTGAATTCCATTTGCCACTGTTCTACCCACCTGACCAATTTATTGATATCTTCCTGCAGTCTACAGCTTCCTTCTTCAGTATCAACCACACAGCCGATTTTAGTATCATCTGCAAACTTCTTAATCATACCCGCTATATTCAAGTCTAGATCATTGATATATACCACAAAAAGCAAGGGACCTAGTACTGAGCCCTGCAGAACCCCACTGGAAACAGCCTTCCAGTCACAAAAACACCCATCAACCATTACCATCTGCTTCCTGTCTCCGAGCCAGTTTTGAATTCAACTTGACACTTTGCCCTGGATCCCATGGGCTTTTAACTTCGTTACCAGTCTGCCATGTGGAACCTTATCAAAAGCCTTGCTAAAGTCGATATACACGACATCAAACGCACTACCCTCATCTACCCTCCTTGTTACCTCCTCAAAAAATTCAATCAAGTTTGTCAGACACGACCTTCCCTTAACAAATCCGTGCTGACTATCCTTGATTAATCTGTGTCTTTCTAAATGAAGATTTCTCCTGTCCTTCAGAATTATTTCCAATACTTTTCCCACCACCGAGGTTAGGCTGACTGGTCTGTAATTACTCGGTCTATCCTTTTCTCCTTTTTTAAACAAGGGTACCACATTAGCAGTCCTCCAGTCCTCCGGCACCACACCTGAAGCCAGAGAGGATTGAAAAATAATGGTCAGGGCCTCTGCTATTTCCTCTTTTGCTTCGCTTAACAGCCTGGGATACATTTCATCCGGACCTGCGGATTGATCCACTTTTAAAGCTGCTAAACCCCTTAATACTTCCTCTCTCACTATGTTTATTTCATCTAATATTTCACACTCCTCCCCACAATAGCAATGTCTGCTTCGCCCCTCTCCTTTGTGAAAACAGACGCAAAGTATTCATTAAGAACCCTATCGACATCTCCCGCCTCCGCACACAGATTACCCTCATGATCTCTAATAGGCCCCACCCTTTCTTTAGTTATCCTCTTACTCTTAATATATTTATAAAACATCTTTGGGTTTTCCTTGATTTTACTTGCCAAGAATTTTTCATGCTCTCTCTTTGCTTTCCCTATATCCTTTTTAATTGCACCCCTGCACTTTCTGTACTCCTCTAAAGATTCTGGAGTATTTAGCCCTCGGTATCAGTCATACATAGAAACATAGATAGAAACATAGAACAGTACAGCACAGTACAGGCCCTTCAGCCCTCGATGTTGTGCCGAGCATTGTCCGAGACCAAGATCAAGCTATCACACTCCCTATCACTCTGGTGTGCTCCATGTGCTTATCCAATAACCGCTTGAAAGTTCCTAAAGTGTCCGACTCCACTATCACAGCAGGCAGTCCATTCCACACCCCAACCACTCTCTGAGTAAAGAATCTACCTCGGACATCCCTTCTATATCTCCCCCCATGCACCTTATAGTTATGCCCCCTTGTAACAGCTGCCTCTACCCGAGGAAATAGTCTCTGAACATCCACTCTATCTATCCCCCTCATCATCTTATAAACCTCTATTAAGTCGCCTCTCATCCTCCTCCGCTCTAAAGAGAAAAGCCCCAACTCCCTCAATCTTTCCTCATAAGACCTCCCCCCCAAACCAGGCAGCATCCTGGTAAATCTCCTTTGCACTCTTTCCAATGCTTCCAGGTCCTTCCTATAGTGAGGTGACCAGAACTGCACACAATATTCCAAATGTGGTCTCACCAAGGTCCTGTACAGTTGCAGCATAACCTCACGGTTCTTAAACTCAAACCCTCTGTTAATAAACGCCAACACACCATAGGCCTTCTTTACTGCTCTATCCACTTGAGTGGCAACCTTCAGAGATCTGTGGATATGAACCCCCAGATCCCTCTGCTCCTCCACGTTCCTCAGAACCCTGCCGTTGACCCTGTAATCCTTATTCCAATTTGCCCTACCAAAATGAATCACCTCGCACTTATCAGGGTTAAATTCCATCTGCCATTTTTCGGCCCAGCTCTGCATCCTATCAATGTCTCTTTGCAGCCTACAACAGCCCTCCACCTCATCCACTACTCCACCAATCTTGGTGTCATCAGCAAATTTACTGATCCACCCTTCAGTCCCCTCCTCCAAGTCATTGATAAAAATCACAAACAGCAGAGGACCCAGCACCGACCCCTGTGGCACACCGCTGGTAACTGGTCTCCAGTCCGAAAATGTTCCATCCACCACCACCCTCTGCCTTCTATGAGATAGCCAGTTAATTATCCAATCGGCCAAATTTCCCTCTATCCCACAACTCCTTACTTTCTTCATGAGCCGACCATGGGGAACCTTATCAATCGCCTTACTAAAATTCATGTATACGACATCAACTGCTCTACCTTCATCTACACACTTAGTTACCTCCTCAAAGAATTCAATCAAATTTGTTAGGCAAGACTTACCCTTCATGAATCCGTGTTGACTATCCATGATTAAGTTGCCCCTTTCCAAATGGTCATAAATCCTATCCCTCAGGACCTTTTCCATTATCTTACCAACCACCGAAGTAAGACTAACCGGCCTATAATTACCAGGGTCATTCCTATTTCCTTTCTTGAAGAGAGGAACAACATTCGCCACTCTCCAGTCCTCTGGCACCATTCCCGTGGACAGTGAGGACCCAAAGATCAAAGCCTCCCTTTTTTTCTTTATCCTTCCCTGTATGTCCCTAGACATCCAGGGGGCTCTAGATTTGTTAGTCCCACCTTCTTTCTTTAAGGGCACGTATTTGGTCTGAACCCTCCGGATCTCCTCCTTGAATGCCTCCCACTGCTCTGACACTGATTTACCTTCAAGTAGCTGTTTCCAGTCCATTATGGCTAAATCCCCTCTGTGCTTAGCAAAATTTGCTTTTCCCCAATTTAGAATTTTTATTCCTGGTCTAACCTTGTCCTTTTCCAGAACAACCTTAAATCTAACAGAATTATGGTCACTAGCACCAAAATGCTCCCCCACTGATACGCCTTCTACCTGCGCAGCTTCATTCCCTAAAACTAAGTCCAGAACCGCCCCCTCCCTTGTTGGGCTTGCTACATACTAGCTAAAAAAGTTCTCCTGGGTGCATTTTAAGAATTCCGCACCCTCTATACCCTTCACACTAATTTTATCCCAGTTAATATTGGGGTAGTTGAAATCCCCTACTATTACTGCCCTATAGTTTTTGTACTTCTCAGAAATTTGTCTACATATTTGTTCTTCTATTCTGTTTGGGGGTCTGTAGTACACTCCCAGCAGTGTGATCGCCCCTTTTTTGTTTTTCAATTCGACCCAAAGGGTCTCGTTTGATGATCCCTCCAACATATCATCCCTCCTCACAGCTGTAATAGTTTCTTTAATCAATACCACGAACCCCCCCTCCCTTTTTACCTCCCTCTCTATCCCGTCTGAAAATCCTGTAACCAGGAATGTTGAGCTGCTATACCTGCCCCTCTTTCAGCCACGTCTCTGTAATAGCTATAATATCATAGTCCCAGGTATCTACCTGTGCCCTCAGCTCATCTGCCTTGTTCGCTATACTCCTTGCATTGAAGTATATACCATTTAGTACAGGCAAACCTCCTTGTTGGCTACTATCTAGCCCTTGATTCCTCTGTCCTTCCAATTTACTTTCTACGTTTTTGTTTTCCAATTCCAGTTTTTCTTCCCTCCCTATTGATTCTATGCTTAGGTTCCCATCCCCCTGCCAAGCTAGTTTAAACCCTCCCCAACAGCACTAGCAAACCCTCCCGTGAGGATATTGGTCCCGTTCCCGTTGAGGTGCAACCCGTCTGGCTTGTAGAGGTCCCACCTCCCCTAGAAACGGCTCCAATTCCTCAGGAATCTAAAACCCTCCCTCCTACACCATCTCTCCAGCTATGCATTCATCTGCTCTATCTTCCTATTTCTGTACTCACTAGCACGTGGCACTGGTAGTAATCCAGAGATTACTACCTTTGAGGACCTGCTTTTTAACCTCTTTCCTAGCTCCCTAAACTCTGCCTGCAGGACCTCATCCCTCTTCCTACCCATGTCGTTGGTACCGATATGGACCACGACCTCTGGCTGTTCACCCTCCCCCCTCAGAATGCCCTGCAGCCGTTCAGTGACATCCTTGACCCTGGAACCAGGGAGGCAACATGCCATCCTGGAGTCACGCCTGCGGCCGCAGGAACGCCTGTCTGCTCCCCTAACTATTGAATCCCCTATCACTATTGCTCTCCCTCTCCTCTCCCCCCACCCCGCCTGTGCAGCTGAGCCTTCCATGGTGCTGTGGACTTGGCTCTAGCTGCACTCCCCAGAGGTGGTTGTTGAAGCTTTGAAAGGAATCATTAAACATAGATAAGAAAATGGAATGGGTTGATTATTATTTTGTTGTCCCCACTCTAGACCAGGAGAGGGAATCTCTCTTTCTCCATAAATCATCTTCGGCTCTGTCTGGAGCCCAGTAATTAATTGTGACTGTTTTGGTCCATTATTGGCGCAGGCTGGAATTCCCGAATACTTGCGATCTTTAATAGAAAGTTCTTCATTTCTGTCAGTTTTTGTTTCGAGAGCACTCGTTGAATTGTTAATACATGGAACTGCACACCAATCAATTTGCTCCTTCAGCTCTTGGCCAATCACCCGCTCTTCTACCCGACTTTCAGATGAGGTAAAGTGCCCTCCAGTCCCCGAATGAAGAACTCCAGCTGCATTTCTCCTTCCTTACTTTGTCTGTGATTGCTTCAGTCAGCTTCTAATTACATGAGGAGTTTGACCGTGTGTCTAACACGGTGGTATTTTTACAGAAAATGAAGAATCCGCAGATGATCCTTGTAAGTTAGCCTTTGTGACGTCTCAGTGGAACTCGGCAGTATTATCAAACAGAATAAACGCCTCCATCCCTTGCCCCAGAAATCTGGATAATGATTCCTCCTGAAGGAACAGCTTCTAGTGCATATTCAAGTCTTGCTCCATGACAGATGAGCGAAGCTATTCAGCCCATCTAATTTACTCTTCCATAGAAACCTGTAGTTCCGCCATTATACCTTCCAACTGCCTCTTGGGTGACTCCAGAGTTTTAGCCTCCAAACCCTGATCCTGAACCCACCCAGGTATTAGTCACTGTGTTTGTGAAGATCCTGATAACATCAGAAGAAGAGCTTAGAAACATAGACATAGAAAAATAGGAGCAGGAGTCGGCCATTCGGCCCCTCGAGCCTGCTCCGCCATTCAATATGATCATGGCTGATCCGCTATCTCAATAAGTTTGCATTTCTATAGCGCCTTTCATGACCTCAGGACATCCCAGAGTATATTCACCATTGTAATGTAGGGAAACGCGGCAGCCAATTTGTGCACAGCAAGCTCCCACATCAGTCGTGAACCAACCATTTATCAGTTTGTTACTATGTCACTTTGTCCCTCACTCAGGGTTTAACTTAAAATATTGCTCTGGGCTAACCTTTTCTATTCCACTTACACTCTTATGCACCTCCATATGGGTTTTAAGGAGCATCTTAAAGAAGGAGAGAGCAGTAGAGAGCCGGAAAGATTTAGGGAGGGAATTTGAGAGCTTGGAGCCTAGACAGCTGAAGGCACGGCCACCAATGGTGAGGTGAAGGAAATCGGGGATGTGCAAGAGCCCAGAATTGCAGGAATGCAGAGATTTCGGAGGGATTTAGGGATGGAGGAGGTTACAGAGATAGGGAGGGGGCGAGGGCCATGGAGGGCTTTGAAAACAAGGATGAGAATTTTAAAATTGAGGCGTTGCCGGACCGGGAGTCAATATAGGTCAGCGAGCACAGGGGGTGATGGGTGAACGGGACTCGGTGCGAGTTAGGACACGGGGCAGCAGAGTTTTGGATGAGCTCAAGTTTATGGAGGGTGGAAGATGGGAGGCCGGCCAGGAGAGTGTTAGAATGGTTGAGTCTGGAAGTAGCAAAGGCATGGATGAGGGTTTCAGCTGCGGATGAGCTGAGGCATACCAGGCAGATAACAACAACAACTTGTATTTATATAGCGCCTTTAACGTAGTGAAACGTCCAAAGGCGCTGCACAGGAGTATTATAAGACACATAAGGAGAAATTAGGGCAGGTGACCAAAAGCTTGGTCAAAGAGGTTGGTTTTAAGGAGCATCTTAAAGGAGGAGAGAGAGGTAGAGAGGCGGAGAGGTTTAGAGAGGGAATTCCAGTGTTTAGGGCCTAGGCAACAGAAGGCACGGCCACCAATGGTGGAGCGATTATAATCAGGGATGTGCAAGAGGGCAGAATTAGAGGAGCGCAGATATCTCTGGGGGTTGTGGGGCTGAAGGAGATTACAGAGATAGGGAGGGGTGAGGCCATGGAGGGATTTGAACACAAGGATGAGAATTTTGAAAATGAGGCGCTGCTTAACCGGGAGCCAATGTAGGTCAGCGAGCACAGGGGGTGATGGGCGAACGGGACTTGGTGCGAGTTAGGACACGGGCAGCAGAGTTTTGAATGAGCTCAAGTTTACGTAGGGTGGAATGTGGGAGGCCAGCCAGGAGTGCGTTGGAATAGTCAAGTCTAGAGGTAACAAAGGCAACACGGTGGCATAGTGGTTAGCACTGGTGCCTCACAGCGCCAGGGACCCGGGTTCGAATCTGACCTCGGGTGACTGTCTGTGTGGAGTTTGCACATTCTCCCCGTGTCTGCGTGGGTTTCCTCCGGGTGCTCCGGTTTCCTCCCACAGTCCAAAAATGTGCGGGTTAGGTTGATTTGGCTATGATAAATTGACCCTTAGTGTTAGGGGGGGATTAAATATGTGGGGTTATGGGGATAGGATGGGATATGTTAGGGGGAATTAAATACGTGGGGTTACGGGGGTAGGGTGGGATATGTGTACTGTGGGGATTAAAGCAGGGACAGGGTTCTGGATTTGGATGATCAGCCATGATCGTATTGAATGGTGGAGCAGGCTCGACGGGCCGAATGGCCTACTCCTGCTCCTAGATTCTATGTTTCTATGAGGGTTTCAGCAGCGGATGAGCTGAGGCAGGGGCGGAGACGGGCGATGTTATGAAGGCGGAAATAGGCGGCCTTAGTTATGTCGTGGATGTGTGGTTGGAAGCTCATTTCAGGGTCAAATATGATACCAAGGTTGCGAACAGTATGGTTCAGCCTCAGACAGATGTTAGGGAGAGGGATGGAGTCAGTGGCTAGGGAACGGAGTTTGTGGCGGGGACCGAAAACAATGGCTTCGGTCTTCCCAATATTTAATCATCCAGAACTGGATGTCGGACAAGCAGTCTGACAATTTAGAGACCGTGGAGGGGCCGAGAGAAGAGGTAGTGAGGTAGAGCTGGGTGTCGTCAGCGTACTTGTGGAAACTGACGCTGTGTTTTCGGATGATGTCACCAAGGGGCAACATGTAGATGAGAAATAGGAGGGGATAAGTGTGTTCCTTAGATGTACAAGTTTCCCTGAGATCAAAGGAGCTGAGATTTAAGCCACCTAGTCCAGATATCAGTGTGGAAGATGAATTTACCTCGGAGTAGAGGTTCCAGGAGGATGGATAGCTCCTCTACAGATGGAGGTCCATCACTCTGATATCTCAGGAGGCCAACACTGTCCCCCCAGAGGAAGGGGAGACAACCACATAAGCTCATAAGGACAAGGTTGTCCAAGTGCTGGAAACATTGCTAACTACAAGCCAATAGACATTGGCTATCTAACGTTGTCAATGTGCCAGATATCTAACGAGTCTAATTCTAAATTAATCTTACCAATTTATATCAATCTCAGACACTGATGTCAATTGTAACTTCATAATTATCAAGCAGTTACAGCTGAATTAGTCTGACAGAACTGAATTGCCTTTGTAATGTCTGTTACTTATTTCATCAATTAACCCTGTATAGAACGTAATCGAAGGTTATGTTGATGGGGTGAGATGACGAGGGGTGGGAGGAGGCTCGTGTGGAACAGAAACACCGGCATGGACCAGTTGGGCCGAATGGCCTGTTCCTGTGCTGTAAATACTTTGTCATTCTATGTATTCATTATTTGCAGACTCGGTATTTAAATGCTGCAAATTAAGATTCCAAGGTTAGTTCACAACTTTGTTCATCTGACGTCTTTGATCATTTGCAAGAAAGGGTTAATTCATTCACCCAGTAGTTGGTGGCGTAAATGCCAAAATAATCCAAGCGGTCAATGTAAATTTGTTGAGCCAAAGTTAGGCATTGTTATCTCCTGGGCACAGGCTGGGTGAAAAACTCCTTGACCAGAAGTTAAGGTCATGATGTGGAGATGCCGGCGTTGGACTGGGGTGGACAAAAATGAGAAGTCGCACAACACCAGGTTATAGTCCAACAGATTTATTTAATTTTACAAGCTTTCGGAGCGCTGCTCCTTCGTCAGGTAAGTTTAGCAGTGAGAGAATCTCCCAGAATTCACAATTTAAACACAGACAAAATATATTCAAATCTTTCCCACATCAAAGAGCATAGCCAAGACAATGAGATGTGTCCCAGGGGGTCCAACGTGCCAAACCACCTGCTGGCTGCATATCCTGTCAATCTGTGTAGGTTCTTGTGTTAGCCTTTTTTAAAAAAAAACACCTGGGAAGACCGGCCATGATGTCAAGTCACGTTCTGTATCGTGACATGAACCCGATATCGCGATTGAGGCCCTCCTCATGAGTGCAGAACTTGGCTATCAGTTTCTGCTCTATGATTTTGCGCTGTCGTGTATTTCGAAGGCCGCCTTGGAGAACGCTTACCCGCATATCCGAGGCTGAATGCCCCTGGCTGCTGAAGTGTTCCCCGACTGGGAGGCAACCCTCCTGCCTGGCGATTGTTGCGCGGTGTCCGTTCATACGTTGTCTCAGTGTCTGCATGGTCTCGCCGATGTACCATGCTCTGGAGCATCCTTTACTGCAACGTATCAGGTAGACAACGTTGGCCGAGTCACATAAGTATGTACCGTGTACCTGGTGGGTAGTGTCCTCACGTGTGATGATGGTATCTGTGTCCATGATTTGGCATGTCTTGCAGAGGTTGCCGTGGCAGGGTTGTGTGGTGTCTTGGTTGCTGTTCGCCTGAAAGAAGTTAAGGTGAAAGGTTAAAGATTCGTCTGGTGCCTTTGATAAATATTCCTATCTGGGTATCGATCCCCGAGGTCTCACAATATGAAAATTAGACCAATCCAGAAATATTTAAATAGGCACAGTACACAGAATCCAAACTAGAAAATGAACAAAATTTGATCATCAACCTCAAAAAAGCTGACCACTGGAGATCAGTCCTAACGTGTGAAAACAAGTTCTTTACTTCCACTGATTATTAACTTAAACCCCTAAACCCCTGAACTTCTGAGCCTTCCCCGTGACTCTCCTTAAAACCCACTCCGTTCACCAATCATTTGGTCGCCCCCCCCCCACCCCCCCTCTCTTCCAATATATGGTATTGAGATAGAGGATCGGCCATGATCATATTGAATGGCGGAGCAGGCTCGAAGGGCCGAGTGGCCGACTCCTGCTCCTGTTTCTATGTTTCTATGTTTCTATGTCTCCTTCTGCGGCTTGGTGTCCATTGTGTCTGATGACGCTCCTGTGAAGCACCTTCGGACATTTTCCTGCGTTACAGGCGCTTTATAAATGGATGGTGTCAGTCTACATAACGCAGCTGGGGAGAGCTCTTGGGGTGGGTCCGAAACATCTGCCACTCTGTGGGTGAGCTCTTGGGGTGGGTCCGAAACATCTGCCACTCTGTGGGTGAGCTCTTGGGGTGGGTCCGAAACATCTGCCACTCTGTGGGTGAGCTCTTGGGGTGGGTCCGAAACATCTGCCACTCTGTGGGTGAGCTCTTGGGGTGGGTCCGAAACATCTGCCACTCTGTGGGTGAGCTCTTGGGGTGGGTCCGAAACATCTGCCACTCTGTGGGTGAGCTCTTGGGGTGGGTCCGAAACATCTGCCACTCTGTGGGTGAGCTGTGGAGCCCAGTAACGGAACGGCAGCATCGTGGCTGTGTTACTGGGCCAGTAACCCAGAGGCCTGGACTAAAGACCCGGTGACATGAGTTTCAAATCTCACCACGGCAGCTGGGGAATCTAAATTCAGTTAATTAAATAAATCTGGAATAAAAGGCTAGTATCGGTAATGGTGACCATGAAACTACCGGATTGTCGTAGAAACTCATCTGGTTCACTAATGTCCTTTAGGGAAGGAAATCTGCCGTCCGGCCCCGGTCTGGCCGATATGTGACTCCAGACCCACAGCAATGTGGTTGACTCTGAACTGCCCTCTGAAATGGCCGAGCAAGCCTTTCAGTTTGTACCAAACCGCTACAAAGAAATATACCTTCGCCACACGGACTGCAGCAGCTCACCACCACCTTCTCAAGGGCAACTAGGGATGGGCAATAAATGCTGGGCCTTGTCAGAGACACCCACGTCGCCTGAACGAATCAAAAAAAAACAGTGCAAGTCACGTCTGCATTATTAATCCAAAGATCTTGGTTTGTCCCAAAAGCAAATTGCGTGCTTGGGGAAGCCAACCTTTAACGTTAATTCTGCCCAAGACGCTTGGAAACGCTGAACAGCAGGGCTAGTCGGGGACACAGGCACCCAACATGGCCAGGATACACTGGGAAGCCGGTTGTGTGATGGGTTATAATATAACAACCCCACTTCGGCCATTAGTTATGATCAGGGCGATACAGGCAAGGCAGCGTTTATTAACACTGAGGGGATTAAGAGTTCGCCACGCAGTGTGGGACTGGAGTCATGTGTAGTCCAGACCGGGTAAGGATGGCAGGTTTCCTTCCCTGATGGGCATCAGTGAACCAGCTGGGTTTTTTACGACAATCCGACAGCCTCTTGCTCACTTTTACTGATCCCAGTTCACAAATCACCAGATTTATTAACTCCAACCTCCTGTGCTGGGACTTGAACTCCTGACCTCTGGGTTGCTAGAGCATTCCCACAACCCCGACACGGCCATACCCCCTAATCACAAATAGCTCACCTGAAAAACACCAGCCCCTTCAGCAATATCGCGACTTTAGCACCTCACTGAATATATTTAAGAAGGAGATAGATAGATTTCTAGACACAAAAGGCATCAAGGGGTATGGGGAGCGAGCGGGAATATGGTATTGAGATAGAGGATCAGCCAGGATCATAGTGAATGGTGGAGCAGGCTCGAAGGGCCGAACGGCCGACTCCTGCTCCTATTTTTCTATGTTTCTATGTTACCTTCATCAGAGTCTGGGCCTGTCTCACCTGTTCATCCCTGGGAATCAGCATCCATTGCCTGTGAGAGCTGCAGACTGGATGAGCTAGTCTATCCAAGCTCACCGCACGCTCCAGGCTTTATCTTCAGTGCGCTGAGTGCCCTGTGGAAGCCTTACTCAGAGCACATGGAGATGAACTGATACTCTGGCTTTCCTTGTGGGATCACTGACGCTCTTTAATATTCTGCCAGACTATCTTGTGAGGGAGATCTGATCTCCCTCATCAGGCAGGTTCTGAATGATAAGCAGCATGTTTCCTGTGCCAGAGAGGCTCAGTTCTACAAGAACGATTGCAAGACGTCCATCAGTGAAGAGCAGCTAAATGCTCCAACGTACTGCGGACGATATCAGTGGACTCAACACTGAGTGCTTTCCTCTGATGTTTCTTTGGCCCAGTTTCAGTGGCGGTTGTAACCTATTTAAACTAAACAAGGTGAGAGGAAGAGGGACGGGAGGAACCTCGTGTGGAGCAGAACCGTCAGCACAGACCAGTTGGGCCGAATGGCCTGTTTCTGTGGTGCAGACTACCTCTACGTAATGAGGTAAACTAACGCCTGTGTTAAAGTACCAGACAACACCTTCACCTGCTACTTTCACCCACTGCAATCACTGGCTTCAACAGTCCCGAAAATGCCAGGCAAAAGTAATTGTGATTGGATAAAAGGCAATGGGGCAAATGGAAGGACCTGCCCCGTCACCTCTTGCACCAATGGATCCACTCAACCAGCCTACCCGAGGTCACTGCCCGAAACCAGTCCTTCAGGTTATTGAGAAACCGCTACAAATACAACTGATTTAAAAGGTGAAAGTTCAATTTCAGCAGCTACATGAGCCACCAAAGTTGTCCTCTCAATAAAATGAGCCGAAATTCCTCCAATTCACCACGAATAAAACAAAGACTGCACTTCACCCCCGCATCACACCCAAAACCCAACCCCGCATCACCCCAAACCCACCCCCATATAACCCCCAAACCCATCCCCGCATCACCCCAAAACCCACCCCCGTATAACCCCCAAACCCACCCCCGCATCACCCCAAACCCACCCCCATATAACCCCCAAACCCACCCCCGTATAACCCCCAAACCCACCCCCGCAACACCCCCAAAACCCACCCCCGCATCACCCCAAAACCCACCCCCGTATAACCCCAAACCCACCCCCGCAACACCCCCAAACCCACCCCCGTATAACCCCAAACCCACCCCCGCATCACCCCCAAACCCACCCCCGCATCACCCCAAAACCCACCCCCGCATCAACCCCAAACCCACCCCCGCAACACCCCCAAACCCACCCCCGCATCAACCCCAATCCCACCCCCGCATCAACCCCAAACCCACCCCCGTATAACCCCCAAAACCCACCCCCGCATCACCCCAAACCCACCCCCGTATAACCCCCAAACCCACCCCCGTATAACCCCCAAACCCACCCCCGCATCACCCCAAACCCACCCCTGCATCACCCCAAAACCCATCCCCGTATAACCCCCAAACCCACCCCCGCATCACACCCAAAACCCAACCCCGCATCACCCCCAAACCCACCCCCGTATAACCCCCAAACCCATCCCCGCATCACCCCAAAACCCATCCCCGTATAACCCCCAAACCCACCCCCGCATCACACCCAAAACCCAACCCCGCATCACCCCCAAACCCACCCCCGTATAACCCCCAAACCCATCCCCGCATCACCCCAAAACCCATCCCCGTATAACCCCCAAACCCACCCCCGCATCACACCCAAAACCCAACCCCGCATCACCCCCAAACCCACCCCCGTATAACCCCCAAACCCATCCCCGCATCACCCCAAAACCCATCCCCGTATAACCCCCAAACCCACCCCCGTATAACCCCCAAACCCATCCCCGCATCACCCCAAAACCCACCCCCGCATCACCCCAAAACCCACCCCCGTATAACCCCCAAACCCACCCCCGCATCACCCCAAAACCCATCCCCGTATAACCCCCAAACCTACCCCCGTATAACCCCCAAAACCCACCCCCGCATCACCCCCAAAACCCACCCCCGTATAACCCCCAAACCCACCCCCGTATAACCCCCAAACCCACCCCCGTATAACCCCCAAACCCACCCCCGTATAACCCCCAAACCCACCCCCGTATAACCCCAAACCCACCCCCGCATCACCCCAAAACCCACCCCCGTATAACCCCCAAACCCACCCCCGTATAACCCCCAAACCCACCCCCGCATCACCCCCAAAACCCACCCCCGTATAACCCCCAAACCCACCCTCGTATAACCCCCAAACCCACCCCCGTATAACCCCCAAACCCACCCCCGTATAACTCCCGATCCCACCCCCGCATCACCCCCAATCCCACCCCCGCATCACCCCCAAACCCACCCCCGTATAACCCCCAAACCCACCCCCGTATAACCCCCAAACCTACCCCCGTATAACCCCCAAAACCCACCCCCGCATCACCCCCAAAACCCACCCCCGCATCACCCCCAAACCCACCCCCGTATAACCCCCGATCCCACCCCCGCATCACCCCCAATCCCACCCCCGCATCACCCCCAAAACCCACCCCCGTATAACCCCCAAACCCACCCTCGTATAACCCCCAAACCCACCCCCGTATAACCCCCAAACCCACCCCCGTATAACCCCCGATCCCACCCCCGCATCACCCCCAAAACCCACCCCCGCATCACCCCCAAACCCACCCCCGTATAACCCCCGATCACACCCCCGCATCACCCCCAAACCCATCCCCGTATAACCCCCAAAACCCACCCCCGTATAACCCCCAAACCCACCCCCGTATAACCCCCAAACCCACCCCCGTATAACCCCCGATCCCACCCCCGCATCACCCCCAAAACCCACCCCCGCATCACCCCCAAACCCACCCCCGTATAACCCCCGATCCCACCCCCGCATCACCCCCAAACCCACCCCCGCATCACCCCCAAAACCCACCCCCGCATCACCCCCAAACCCACCCCCGTATAACCCCCGATCCCACCCCCGCATCACCCCCAAACCCACCCCCGTATAACCCCCAAACCCACCCCCGTATAACCCCCCAACCCACCCCCGTATAACCCCCAAACCCACCCCCGCATCACCCCCAAACCCACCCCCGCATCACCCCAAACCCACCCCCGTATAACCCCCAAACCCACCCCCGTATAACCCCCAAACCCACCCCCGTATAACCCCCAAACCCACCCCCGCATCACCCCAAACCCACCCCCGTATAACCCCCAAACCCACCCCCGTATAACCCCCAAACCCACCCCCGTATAACCCCCAAACCCACCCCCGTATAACCCCCAAACCCACCCCCGCATCACCCCCAAACCCACCCCCGTATAACCCCAAAACCCACCCCCGTATAACCCCCAAACCCACCCCAGTATAACCCCCAAACCCACCCCCGTATAACCCCAAAACCCACCCCCGCATCACCCCCAAACCCACCCCCGCAACACACGCCAAACCCACCCCCGTATAACCCCCAAACCCACCCCCGCATCACCCCCAAACCCATCCCCGTATAACCCCCAAAACCCACCCCCGTATAACCCCCAAACCCACCCCCGTATAACCCCCAAACCCACCCCCGTATAACCCCCGATCCCACCCCCGCATCACCCCCAAAACCCACCCCCGCATCACCCCCAAACCCACCCCCGTATAACCCCCGATCCCACCCCCGCATCACCCCCAAACCCACCCCCGCATCACCCCCAAAACCCACCCCCGCATCACCCCCAAACCCACCCCCGTATAACCCCCGATCCCACCCCCGCATCACCCCCAAACCCACCCCCGTATAACCCCCAAACCCACCCCCGTATAACCCCCCAACCCACCCCCGTATAACCCCCAAACCCACCCCCGCATCACCCCCAAACCCACCCCCGCATCACCCCAAACCCACCCCCGTATAACCCCCAAACCCACCCCCGTATAACCCCCAAACCCACCCCCGTATAACCCCCAAACCCACCCCCGCATCACCCCAAACCCACCCCCGTATAACCCCCAAACCCACCCCCGTATAACCCCCAAACCCACCCCCGTATAACCCCCAAACCCACCCCCGTATAACCCCCAAACCCACCCCCGCATCACCCCCAAACCCACCCCCGTATAACCCCAAAACCCACCCCCGTATAACCCCCAAACCCACCCCAGTATAACCCCCAAACCCACCCCCGTATAACCCCAAAACCCACCCCCGCATCACCCCCAAACCCACCCCCGCAACACACGCCAAACCCACCCCCGTATAACCCCCAAACCCACCCCCGTATAACCCCCAAACCCATCCCCATATAACCCCCAAACCCATCCCCATATAACCCCCAAACCCATCCCCATATAACCCCCAATCCCATCCCCATATAACCCCCAAACCCACCCCCGTATAACCCCCAAACCCACCCCCGTATAACCCCCAAACCCACCCCCGTATAACCTCCAAACCCACCCCCGTATAACCTCCAAACACACCCCCGTATAACCCCCAAACCTACCCCCATATAACCCCCAAACCCACCCCCGCAACACCCCCAAACCCACCCCCGCATCACCCCCAAACCCACCCCCGTATAACCCCAAAACCCACCCCCGTATAACCCCCAAACCCACCCCCGCATCACCCCCAAACCCACCCCCGTATAACCCCCAATCCCACCCCCGTATAACCCCCAAACCCACCCCCGTATAACCCCCAAACCCACCCCCATATAACCCCCAAACACACCCCCGTATAACCCCCAAACCCACCCCCGCATCACCCCCAAACCCATCCCCGTATAACCCCCAAACCCACCCCCGTATAACCCCCAAACCCACCCCCATATAACCCCCAAACCCACCCCCGTATAACCCCCAAACCCACCCCCGTATAACCTCCAAACCCACCCCCGCATCACCCCCAAACCCACCCCCGCATCACCCCCAAACCTACCCCCGTATAACCCCCAAACCCACCCCCGTATAACCCCCAAACCCACCCCCGTATAACCACCAATCCCACCCCCGCATCACCCCAAAACCCACCCCCGCATCACCCCCAAACCCACCCCCGCATCACCCCCAAACCCACCCCCGCATCACCCCCAAACCCACCCCCGTATAACCCCCAAAACCCACCCCCGTATAACCCCCAAACCCACCCCCGTATAACCCCCAAACCCACCTTCGCATCACCCCCAAACCCACCCCCGCATCACCCCCAAACCCACCCCCGTATAACCCCCAAACCCACCCCCGCATCACCCCAAAACCCACCCCCGCATCACCCCCAAACCCACCCCCGCAACACCCCAAAACCCACCCCCGCATCACCCCCAAACCCACCTTCGCATCACCCCCACCCCCGCATCACCCCCAAACCCACCCCTGCATCACCCCCAAACCCACCAAAACTTCATGCCCTTGCCATCAATCCTAACTCGCTCCATTGCGACTTGCTCAAACTGAAATGGGCTGGACGCAACTATTCGATCCACAGCTGAACTTCAATCTCCATCTCCTACCCACAACCATATCTGCTTACTAATCCCTTCACAACATCACTCTCCTCCGCCCACATCTTACCCTCAACTGCTGAAGAAACCATTGTCCATACCCTCGTGACCTCTGAACTTGCTTTTCTCAATGCTTTCCTACCATCCAGAAACTGCAAATTATCTCAAATTCAGCTGTGCCCTTTCTACCCGGCACCAAGTCTCCCTTCCCACCCCACCCCACCCCACCCCCCACCCTCACTCACAGCCTCATCGCCCCCAACCCCTGTAACCCCTGGTCCTCTGCCTCCAGCCCCCAGCGCAGACCCCCTCTTGCTCCACTATTAGTGTCGTTCTCTCAGCCATACTCCCTGCTCTCTGCCAAGCCCCACTGTCTCTTGCCATCTTACTGCTGTCTCTATCAGCACTCCTTTTGAGCGATTGGTCCTGTTCTGACTCTCAGTTAAATCGTCCAGTTGAAAGGATTCTGCCGCGGCATCATTGAAATGATTCTATTTTAATCTGTTTATGTTCGATTTCAGGTGCCACGGAGGTGATCAGGATTGACTCGGAGTCAGAGAACAGGGCCTCGCTGGATGAGGTGCTCCCAGCTCTGCCATTCCACTTCCCAACGCACTGTTAAGGCCAGAAACGTGTCCAGAGATTCATGGGGCAAAACACTTTGTGCCTTTTCATTACTGAGAGCAGCTCGCCTACCAGCAGTGCCCAGGCGCCAGGCAAACAGATTCTATTGGTATTGGTTTATCACAAGAGCCAATCAGCCTGGGAAGGGAGAAGAGGAGAGGGATAGAGAACGGGAGAGAGGAGAGTGAGAGAGAGAGAGAGAGGGGAGAGAGAGAGAGGAGAGGAGAGAGAGAAAGACAGATTAAGCAGGCACACTCACGTACTAAATAATTTCTGTGGGGATGTATACTGTCCATTGCAGGAAGATTGTACATCTGCAAACTGAATCAAGGTTTGTGTTCAGTAATTATAATATAACATCTTCAAAATGAATCGAAACATCAATGTAAAAGGTGCAGAGTCTCACAGTGAATCTGAGTGATTATCATCACAGCACAGCTTCCCAGCGCTGATCGTGATTCGTTCACAGTGACGCAGGAATCAACCTCTACTCTTTCATCTCTCCAATTTCCTATTCATTCTTTGCTCTGTCATTGAAATTAGCATAAAAGGTTTTTGGGGCCGAACATACCCACCAAAAGACAAAAAGATTACTTCATTGGGTGGCATTTCATCAAAGAATCTGAATCCTGTCTCAATGATGTGAAATGACTCGTAGATTCGAGAGCTCAGCGCACTTACAGGAGCCTCCACACTCGAGCAAAGCTCACCATGTTTCAGACTAATCCTCTGCTCTGAATGTTGACTGTTGTAGCCATTGACTTTGATCTTTCCATATGGCAGACACGATCATCCATCAGTGGCTGCTCATCCAGCCTGAACTTTAGATTTAACCATTATAGAATCATAGAATCATACAGCCCAGAAGGAGGACATTCGGCCCATCGTGCCTGTGCCGGCTCTTTGAAAGAGCTCTCCAATTAATCCCACACCCCCTGCTCTTTCCCCATAGCCCTGCAAATTTTTCATTTTCAAGTATTTATCCAATTCCCTTTTGAAAGTTACTATTGAATCTGCTTCCACCGCCCTTTCAGGCAGCGCATTCCAGATCACAACAACTCGCTGCGTAAAAAAAACTTCTCCTCATCTCCCCTCTGGTTCTTTTGCCAATTACCTTAAATCTGTGTCCTCTGGTTACCGACCCTCCTGCCACTGGAAACAGTTTCTCCTTATTTACTCTATCAAAATCTGTTCATAATTTTGAACACCTCTATTAAATCTCCTCTTAACCTTCTCTGCTCTAAGGAGAACAATCCCAGCTTCTCCGGTCTCTCCAGTTACTGAAGTCCCTCATCCTGGGTACCATTCTAGTAAACCTCCTCCGCACCCTCTCCAAAGCCTTCACATCCTTCCTAAAGTGTGGTGCCCAGAATTGGACACAATACTCCAGCTTAGGCCGAACTAGTGATTTGTAAAGGTTCAGCATAACTTCCTTGTTTTTGTATTCAATGCCTCTATTATTAAAATGAGAAGTCGCACAACACCAGGTTATAGTCCAACAGATTTATTTAATTTTACAAGCTTTCGGAGCTTTCGCTCCTTCCTCAGGTAAGTTAGCAGTGAGAGAATCTCCCAGAATTCACAATTTAAACACAGACAAAATCTATTCAAATCTTTCCCTACATCAAAGACACACTAAGAGCACAGCCAAGACAATGAGATGTGTCCCAGGGGGTCCAACGTGTCAAACCACCTGCTGGCTGCATATCCTGTCAATTTGTGTTGGTTCTTGTGTTAGTCTTTTTAAAAAAAAAACACCACCTGGGAAGACCGGCCATGATGTCAAGTCACGTTCTGTATCGTGACATGAACCCGATATCGCGATTGAGGCCATCCTCATGAGTGCGGAACTTGGCTATCAGTTTCTGCTCTATGATTTTGCGCTGTCGTGTATCCCGAAGGCCGCCTTGGAGAACGCTTACCCGCAGATCCGAGGCTGAATGCCCCTGGCTGCTGAAGTGTTCCCCGACTGGGAGGCAACCCTCCTGCCTGGCGATTGTTGCGCGGTGTCCGTTCATACGTTGTCTCAGTGTCTGCATGGTCTCGCCGATGTACCATGCTCTGGAGCATCCTTTACTGCAACGTATCAGGTAGACAACGTTGGCCGAGTCACATGAGTATGTACCGTGTACCTGGTGGGTAGTGTCCTCACGTGTGATGATGGTATCTGTGTCCATGATTTGGCATGTCTTGCAGCGGTTGCCGTGGCAGGGTTGTGTGGTGTCTTGGTTGCTGTTCTCCTGAAAGATGGGTAATCTGCTGCGAACGATGGTACTTTTGAGGTTAGGCGGCTGCTTGAAGGCGAGTAGTGGAGGCGTGGGGATGGCCTTAGCAAGGTGTTCGTCGTCATCGATGACATGTTGAAGGCTGCGAAGAACATGGCGTAGTTTTTCCGCTCCGGGGAAGTACTGGACGACGTAGGGTACTCTGTTGGTTGTGTCCCGTGTTCGTCTTCTGAGGAGGTCTATGCGGTTTTTCGCTGTGGCCCGTCGGAACTGTCGATCGACGAGTCGAGCGTCATATCCCGTTCTTACGAGGGCGTCTTTCAGTGTCCGTAGGTGTCCATCGCGTTCCTCCTCGTCTGAGCAGATCCTGTGTATTCGCAGGGCTTGTCCATAGGGGATGGCTTCTTTAACGTGGTTAGGGTGGAAGCTGGAGAAGTGGAGCATCGTGAGGTTGTCCGTGGGCTTGCGGTAGAGTGAAGTGCTGAGGCTTCCGTCTTTGATGGAGATTCGTGTGTCCAAGAATGAAACCATCGTTCGCAGCAGATTACCCATCTTTCAGGAGAACAGCAACCAAGACACCACACAACCCTGCCACGGCAACCGCTGCAAGACATGCCAAATCATGGACACAGATACCATCATCACACGTGAGGACACTACCCACCAGGTACACGGTACATACTCATGTGACTCGGCCAACGTGTCTACCTGATACGTTGCAGTAAAGGATGCTCCAGAGCATGGTACATCGGCGAGACCATGCAGACACTGAGACAACGTATGAACGGACACCGCGCAACAATCGCCAGGCAGGAGGGTTGCCTCCCAGTCGGGGAACACTTCAGCAGTCAGGGGCATTCAGCCTCGGATCTGCGGGTAAGCATTCTCCAAGGCGGCCTTCGGGATACACGACAGCGCAAAATCATAGAGCAGAAACTGATAGCCAAGTTCCGCACTCATGAGGATGGCCTCAATCGCGATATCGGGTTCATGTCACGATACAGAACGTGACTTGACATCATGGCCGGTCTTCCCAGGTGGTGGTTTTTTTTTTAAAAAAGACTAACACAAGAACCAACACAAATTGACAGGATATGCAGCCAGCAGGTGGTTTGACACGTTGGACCCCCTGGGACACATCTCATTGTCTTGGCTGTGCTCTTAGTGTGTCTTTGATGTAGGGAAAGATTTGAATAGATTTTGTCTGTGTTTAAATTGTGAATTCTGGGAGATTCTCTCACTGCTAACTTACCTGAGGAAGGAGCGAAAGCTCCGAAAGCTTGTAAAATTAAATAAATCTGTTGGACTATAACCTGGTGTTGTGCGACTTCTCATTTTTGTCCACCCCAGTCCAACGCCGGCATCTCCACATCATGACCTCTATTATTAAAGCCCAGGATCCCGCATGCTTTTTTAACGGTCTTCTCAACTTGTCCTGCTACGTTCAAAGATTTGTGTACATACACCCTAGGTCTCTCTGTTCCTTTAGAATTCTACCCTTTTGTCCACCCCTCATTCTTCTGACCAAAATGTATCACTTCACATTTATCGGCATGAAATTCCATCTGCCACGTGTCTGCCCATTTCACCAGTCTGTCTGTGTCCTCCTGAAGTCTGTTACTATTCTCCTCACTGTTTACTGCATTTGAGTTTCATGTCACCTGCAAGCTTTGAAATTATGTCCTATATTCACAAGTCTAGTCATTAATATATATCAAAAAGAGCAGTGGCCCAAAAACCGTCCCCTGAGGGACACCACTGTAGACTTCCCTCCAGTCGGAAACACAGCCGTTCACCAGCACTATCTGCTTTCTGAGAGAGGCTTGAAAGGTTCAATTTTTCCCTGGAGTTGAGAATGTTAAGAGGTGACCTGTTCGAGGTTCTAAAGCTCATGCGTACGATTGGTAAATAGTGATGGGTTGTTTCAATTGGTTGACAGGATAGTAATGGGGGGCAGGGCACACATTTAAAATATTATAAAAAGAACTAAAGGGAGGTTAGAAAAATGTCTCCACACTAAGGGAGATTAGGGTGTGGAACTCTCCGCAAAACTGTCACTGAAGCACAGTATGTCAATTCTTTTAAAAGCGATTTTGATATTTAAATGAAAAAAAAGGGATATTAAAGTGTACGGTGAGTGAGGGGGAGAGTGGGATTAGACTGGGTGGGATATTAAAGGGTGCGGGGAGTGAGGGGGAGAGTGGGATTAGACTGGGTGGGATATTGAAGGGTATGGGGAGTGAGGGGGAGAGTGGATTAGACTGGGTGGGATATTAAAGGGTACGGGGAGTGAGGGGGAGAGTGGGATTAGACTGGGTGGGGTATTATACGATACGGGGAGTGAGGGGGAGAGTGCGATTAGACTGGGTGGGGTATTATTGTAGGGTACGGGGAGTGAGGGGGAGAGTGGGATTAGACTGGGTGGGATATTAAAGGGTGCGGGGAGTGAGGGGGAGAGTGGGATTAGACTGGGTGGGATATTAAAGGGTACGGGGAGTGAGGGGGAGAGTGGGATTAGACTGGGTGGGATATTAAAGGCTATGGGGAGTGAGAGGGAGAGTGGGATTAGACTGGGTGGGATATTAAAGGCTATGGGGAGTGAAAGGGAGAGTGGGATTAGACTGGGTGGGATATGAAAGGCTACGGGGAGTGAGAGGGAGAATGGGATTAGACTGGGTGGTATATTAAAGGCTATGGGGAGTGAGAGGGAGAGTGGGATTAGACTGTGTCGTAAGAATGAGCCTTACGCGTGGTGAACTTAAAGTAAGCTTTAATCAACTAAAAAGGTGCTACATACAAAAGAGGTCTTACTCTATGCCTCTCCAGGATCCAACTGCTCAGTCCAGTATTTATCCTGGACTAATCACAGGAAGTGATGCAATAAAGTTCGAGTCACAGGAAGCTGTATTGTGTTACCACAGACTGGGTGGGATATTAAAAGCTATGGGGAGTGAGAGGGAGAGTGGGATTAGACTGGGTGGGATATTAAAGGGTACGGGGAGTGAGGGGAGAGTGTGATTAGACTGGGTTGGGTATTAAAGGCTATGGGGAGTGAGAGGGAGAGTGGGATTAGACTGGGTGGGATATTAAAGGGTACGGGGAGTGAGCAGGAGAGTGGGATTAGACTGGGTGGGATATTAAAGTGTACGGGGAGTGAGGGCGAGAGTGGGATTAGGCTGGGTGGGATATTAAAGGGTACGGGGAGTGAGGGGGAAAGTGGGATTAGACTGGGTGGGATATTAAAGCGTACGGGGAGTGAGCAGGAGAGTGGGATTAGACTGGGTGGGATATTAAAGGGTACGGGGAGTGAGGGCGAGAGTGGGATTAGGCTGGGTGGGATATTAAAGGGTACGGGGAGTGAGGGGGAGAGTGGGATTAGACTGGGTGGGATATTAAAGGGTAAGGGGGAGTGAGGGGGATAGTGGGATTAGACTGGGTGGGATATTAAAAGCTATGGGGAGTGAGAGGGAGAGTGGGATTAGACTGGGTGGGATATTAAAGGGTACGGGGAGTGAGGGCGAGAGTGGGATTAGGCTGGGTGGGATATTAAAGGGTACGGGGAGTGAAGGGGAGAGTGGGATTAGACTGGGTGGGATATTAAAGCGTACGGGGAGTGAGGGCGAGAGTGGGATTAGGCTGGGTGGGATATTAAAGGGTACGGGGAGTGAGGGCGAGAGTGGGATTAGACTGGGTGGGATATTAAAGGGTACAGGGAGTGAGAGGGAGAGTGTGATTAGACTGGGTGGGATATTAAAGGGTGCGGGGAGTGAGCGGGAGAGTGGGATTAGACTGGGTGGGATATTAAAGAGTGCAGGGAGTGAGGGGGAGAGTGGGATTAGACTGGGTGGGATATTAAAGTGTACGGGGAGTGAGGGGGAGAGGGGGATTAGACTGGGTGGGATATTAAAGGCTACGTTGTGTG
The DNA here is from genome assembly GCA_030390025.1 of Squalus acanthias. Taxonomy (NCBI): domain Eukaryota; kingdom Metazoa; phylum Chordata; class Chondrichthyes; order Squaliformes; family Squalidae; genus Squalus; species Squalus acanthias. The sequence continues at coordinate 693,739 of JASTWF010000090.1, read as the reverse complement.
AGAGGGAGAGTGGGATTAGACTGGGTGGGATATTAAAGGGTACGGGGAGTGAGGGCGAGAGTGGGATTAGACTGGGTGGGATATTAAAGGGTACGGGGAGTGAGGCGGTGAGTGGGATTAGGCTGGGTTGGATATTAAAGGGTATGGGGAGTGAGGGGGACAGTGGGATTAGACTGGGTGGGATATTAAACGGTAATGGGGAGTGAGGGGGAGAGTGGGATTAGACTGGGTGGGATATTAAAGGGTGTGGGAGTGAGGGGGAGAGTGGGATTAGACTGGATGGGTTATTATAGGGTACGGGGAGTGAGGGTGAGAGTAGGATTAGACTGGGTGGGATATTAAAGGGTGCGGGGAGTGAGGGGGAGAGTGGGATTAGACTGGGTGGGGTATTATAGGGTATGGGGAGTGAGGGGGAGAGCGGGATTATACTGGGTGGGATATTAAAGGATACGGTGAGTGAGGGGGAGAGTGGGATTAGACTGGGTGGGATATTAATGGTTACGGGGAGTGAGGGGGATAGTGGGATTAGACTGGGTGGGGTATTATAGGGTACGGGGAGTGAGGGGGAGAGCGGGCTTAGACTGGGTGGGATATTAAAGGGTATGGGGAGTGAGGGGGACAGTGGGATTAGACTGGGTGGGATATTAAACGGTAATGGGGAGTGAGGGGGAGAGTGGGATTAGACTGGGTGGGATATTAAAGGGTGTGGGAGTGAGGGGGAGAGTGGGATTAGACTGGATGGGTTATTATAGGGTACGGGGAGTGAGGGTGAGAGTAGGATTAGACTGGGTGGGATATTAAAGGGTGCGGGGAGTGAGGGGGAGAGTGGGATTAGACTGGGTGGGGTATTATAGGGTATGGGGAGTGAGGGGGAGAGCGGGATTATACTGGGTGGGATATTAAAGGATACGGTGAGTGAGGGGGAGAGTGGGATTAGACTGGGTGGGATATTAATGGTTACGGGGAGTGAGGGGGATAGTGGGATTAGACTGGGTGGGATATTAAAGGGTACGGAGAGTGAGGGGCAGTGTGGGATTAGACTGGGTGGGTTATTAAAGGGTACGGGGGGGAGTGAGGGCAAAGATTTCCTTAACCAGGTAGCCTGTCTCTGTTCTGGAACATTCTGTGATCGCATGTAATATTCTGTAATTCCTTTTGCTGATTGCTTTCATTCATTCTACATTAATAATGCACATTTTTTCACCAATGTGCATTGATCAATGTTAAATTCGGATTGGTATTTCCCTTCTCAATTGCAGAACCAATCTATCATCCTTTCCAAATCTCTCACTCGGGTTCTGCACTCCCTATATTGTTGAACAAGCTAACCCTGGATTCCTCAGTCCCCAGTGTGGAACCTTGTCAAAACCTCTCTTCAATTCTAAATAAACGACCAAACTTTATCCATAATGCCCTCAAGAAAGCCCAGAAGGTCAGCTTGATAGGACCATCCCAGTCTAAATGCCTGATGTCTGTTTATTATTAAATCAATGCGACAGAGATCCCGTTCAATCGATCACATTCCTCGACCCGGCCCTTTAGCACAGTTACTGGGTCGTGATCAGGAGCGGGAACACCAGTTAGTTTGTCCCTTTGGAGGTACCCTGTCCTATTGTGACCTAACTCAAAAATGAGAAGTCGCACAACACCAGGTTATAGTCCAACAGTTTTATTTAAAATTACGAGTTTTCGGAGCGCTGCTCCTTCTTCAGGTACAAGTACAGTGAGGGAATCTATTACACAGTATATATATGTATATATATTCAGCAGCCAGGGGCATTCAGCCTCGGATCTGCGGGTAAGCGTTCTCCAAGGCGGCCTTCGAGATACACGACAGCGCAAAATCATAGAGCAGAAACTGATAGCCAAGTTCCGCACTCATGAGGATGGCCTCAATCGCGATATCGGGTTCATGTCACGATACAGAATGTGACTTGACATCATGGCCGGTCTTCCCAGGGGTTTTTTTTTTAAAAGGCTAACACAAGAACACAAATTGACAGGATATGCAGCCAGCAGGTGGTTTGACACGTTGGACCCCCTGGGACACATCTCATTGTCTTGGCTGTGCTCTTTGTTGCAGGGAATAATGTGAATAGATTTTGTCTGGGTTTAAATTGTGAATTCTGGGAGATTCTCTCATTGCTAACTTACCTGACAAAGGAGCGAACTGCTCCGAAAGCTTGTAAAATTAAATAAATCTGTTGGACTATAACCTGGTGTTGTGCGACTTCTCACAGTATATATACACAGAGAGCAATTTGTCTGCAGAGATACAATCTGTTAGGGAGGCATTACATCAAAGACACATCAGAGTACAGCTAAGTCAATGAGGTGGGTCACAGGGGGTCCAACGTGTCAAATGCTGCCGTCTGCAGTTGAGCTTTTAACTTTTTTTTTGCGGGGGTGGGGTTTGTGTTTTTTTTTTAAACTGGAAAGACAGACAACGATGTCGAGTCACGTTCTGTAGCGTGACATGAACCCAAGATCCCGGTTGAGGCCGTCCTCATGGGTGCGGAACTTGGCTATCAGTTTCTGCTCGATGATTTTGTGTTGTGTGTCTCTAACAGACTGTATCTCTGCAGACACATTGCTCTCTGTGTGTATATACTAATAGATTCCCTCACTGTACCTGTACCTGAAGAAGGAGCAGCGCTTCGAAAGCTCGTAATTTAAAATAAAACTGTTGGACTATAACCGGGTGTTGTGCGACTTCTCATTTTTGTGCACCCCAGTCCAACACCGGCATCTCCGCATCATGACCTAACACAGATCAGGCATTGAGCCCTGGACATTCTGGTGTGTACGGACAAGATCCCGCGAATCTACCTAATGAACATATGGGATTTATGTCTCAGTGATAAATTTTCTTTGGCGTGGTGTGTGGAACTTCCTTTTATGATGGTAAATTACTGTAAGGATTTTGGGAGCAGGATTGCTAGTGGCAGAGGATCAAGGGGCAGAGTGAGTTGCCACAGCTATGCTTACAGTAGATTAGCAAAGGGATTCCTGATCTTCTAACCTTTTTCACTACGTTTCAGTGAGATTCAGCAGTTCCGGGGCAGCAGCACCAAAGAGTGCCTGCAAATCCTCTTTCGCTGCTTGCAAAACCATAATCAGATGCCGGGGAAGAACTAATTGGCTCCACAATGGTCATCTAAAGGCTGGGTCAGCAGCGATTCCCAGGAGCCATTGACACTTGCCGCCCTATATAATGGAACAGTACAGAGGTCTTGTATTTATGTTCCAGGGGAACAAACTAATTCAAGCAAAGGGCATTATAAAATCAGGGGCAGGGCGGTGAGTCACGGTAAACCAACCAAGCCGTTCAATTCCAAAGGAAAGCTGCAATGCTGGATGACAAAGGGCGCAGAATCTTTCAACTGGCTCCTTATGTAAGAGTGCCGACCCACACTGCAGACTGCGTTACCATGGTACCGACTCTTTCATACTCAAAGAAAATCACTGAATAGCAAGTTCTGGAAGGGAGCCAAAGCTACAAGCTTTCTTTTAAATATATAAACAAAACTTAAACGCTTTTCAATTGCAAGCATTAATCTTCAGGAGAGTGTTTTGGAAAGCTGCTCACTGCTACTGGTCTATCCGGCCCTGGTTACGTGTGACTGATGTGGGATACAGGAACATGCCAACCGATTTGATCACTCCCCTGATCTGTGGGTGAATGCCCCAGTACAACCATCCCACAGACCCATTTCTGGGATCTTGCTGTGTGCAAAATGGCTGCTGTGTTTTGCTGCCATAACAGGTATATGAAGCCTTGAGAGATATTTAAGAGATGGGATGAGGTGCCATATAAATACAAGCTAATCGGTCTCTTGTTTGGCAAACTGATGGAGGGTGACAGCAATATTTAAAATCTATCCTAAACAGGGACTTTCTCGGAAGTGCTTACAGTCCGAGTGAGACATTTGAACGGTGCGTTTGTGTCTCTATCCTGACTGGATTACGATATCAGCCTCCTGCCACAGTTTGAAGTGTGCTTCAGTGTGAGATACTCCAACATGCACATAATCTCACCCAGGGGAACAATGAGTCTGCAAGTCAAATCTGAAGCAGATGTCAGGAGCTTGATCCCTTTTGCAGAATTATTTGTCTCCTATCATCATTGACTTGTAAGAGGATTTAACATCAGCCACTGCAAGGAGACGTTCAGCATTCGCCTTGTCTTAAACGCAACAATCCTCTGGGATGTTAATACTTTGCAAAGTCACAAAGTATGAAAAACTTGCAGCTTAAAGCCACGTTAGTAGAGAGAGTCGCAATGTTCTGTACAGGATAAGCCCGGGTCCTGCGGAATCCATCACCCCAGTCCTGCAGCAGCTAACCTTCCTGCCCCAGCTGCAGGGGACACGGCCAATGCCATCTCTGGTGGCTCTGCAAGTTCTTGTGATGCTAACAGGAACATCGGAACAGGAGGCAGCCATTCAGCCCCTCGAGCCAGTTCCGCCATTCAATGAGATTGTGGCTGATCTGTATGCTAACTCCATCCACCCGCCTTGGCTCCATATCCCTTAATGCCCTTGGCGAGCAAAAATCTACAGATCTTAGTTTTAAATTATTAATTGAGCCCCAGCATCTACTGCTTTTTGTGGGAGAGAGTTCCACACGCCGACCACCCTTTGTGTGAGGAAGTGTTTCCTAACTTCTCTCCTGAACAGCCTGGCTCTGATTTTAAGTTTATGTCCCCTTGTCCTCGACTCCCCCACCAGTGGAAACAGTTGCTCTCTGTCCAGCCTATCAATTCCTTTCAAAATCCTAAAGACTTAATGCCCTCTTTTTACCTTATCACTGATGGTAGAGCTCAATTTTGGAGCGGTGAAAAGTTAAGGAAATCGGGTTTCACACACCCACCTACTCCCCATATCCCCAACCCCACCCACCCACCTACTCCCCATATCCCCAACCCCACCCACCCACCTACTCCCCATATCCCCAACCCCACCCACCCACCTTCTCCCCATATCCCCAACCCCACCCACCCACCTACTCCCCATATCCCCAACCCCACCCACCCACCTTCTCCCCATATCCCCAACCCCACCCACCCACCTTCTCCCCATATCCCCAACCCCACCCACCCACCTTCTCCCCATATCCCTCAACCCCACCCACCCACCTACTCCCCATATCCCCAACCCCACCCACCCACCTACTCCCCATATCCCCAACCCCACCCACCCACCTTCTCCCCATATCCCCAACCCCACCCACCCACCTTCTCCCCATATCCCCAACCCGACCGACCCACCTTCTCCCCATATCCCCAACCCCACCCACCCACCTACTCCCCATATCCTCAACCCCACCCACCCACCTTCACCCCATATCCTCAACCCCACCCACCCACCTACTCCCCATATCCTCAACCCCACCCACCCACCTACTCCCCATATCCTCAACCCCACCCACCCACCTTCACCCCATATCCTCAACCCCACCCACCCACCTTCTCCCCATATCCCCAACCCCACCCACCCACCTACTCCCCATATCCTCAACCCCACCCACCCACCTTCACCCCATATCCTCAACCCCACCCACCCACCTACTCCCCATATCCTCAACCCCACCCACCCACCTTCACCCCATATCCTCAACCCCACCAACCCACCTACTCCCCATATCCTCAACCCCACCCACCCACCTTCTCCCCATATCCCCAACCCCACCCACCCACCTTCTCCCCATATCCTCAACCCCACCCACCCACCTTCACCCCATATCCTCAACCCCACCCACCCACCTTCTCCCCATATCCCCAACCCCACCCACCCACCTTCTCCCCATATCCTCAACCCCACCCACCCACCTTCACCCCATATCCTCAACCCCACCCACCCACCTTCTCCCCATATCCCCAACCCCACCCACCCACCTTCTCCCCATATCCTCAACCCCACCCACCCACCTTCTCCCCATATCCCCAACCCCACCCACCCACCTTCACACCAATCCCTCAACCCACCCACCCACCTTCTCCCCATATCCCCAACCCGACCGACCCACCTTCTCCCCATATCCCCAACCCCACCCACCCACCTACTCCCCATATCCTCAACCCCACCCACCCACCTTCACCCCATATCCTCAACTCCACCCACCCACCTTCTCCCCATATCACCAACCCCACCCACCCACCTTCTCCCCATATCCCCAACCCCACCCACCCACCTTCTCCCCATATCCCCAACCCCACCCACCCACCTTCTCCCCATATCCCCAACCCCACCCACCCACCTTCTCCCCATATCCCTCAACCCCACCCACCCACCTTCTCCCCATATCCCCAACCCCACCTACCCACCTTCTCCCCATATCCCCAACCCCACCCACCCACCTTCTCCCCATATCCCCAACCCCACCCACCCACCTTCTCCCATATCCCTCAAACCCACCCACCCACCTTCTCCCCATATCCCCAACCCCACCCACCCATCTTCTCCCCGTATCCTCAACCCCACCCACCCACCTTCTCCCCATATCCCCAACCCCACCCACCCACCTTCTACCCATATCCCCAACCCCACCCACCCACCTTCTCCCCATATCTCCAACCCCACCTACCCACCTTCTCTCCAAATCCCCAATCTCACCTACCCACCTTCTCCCCATATCCCTCACCCCACCTACCCACCTTCTCCCCAAATTCCCAATCTCACCTACCCACCTTCTCCCCACACCCCTCAACCCAGCCTTTTTTTAAATTCATTCCTGTGATGTGATGTCGCTGGCAAGGCCAGCAATTATTGTCCATCCCTGGTTGCCCTTGAGAAGGTGGTGGTGAGCCGCCCTCTTGAACCGCTGCAGTCCGTGTGGTGAAGGTGCTCCCACGGTGCTGTTAGGGAGGGAGTTCCAGGATTTTGACCCAGCGACGATGAAGGAACGGCCGATATACTTCTAAGTCAGGATGGTGTGTGACTTGGAGGGGAACTTGGAGGTGACGGTGTTCCCATGCACCTGCTGCCCTTGTCCTTCTAGGTGGTAGAGGTCGCGGGTTTGGGAGGTGCTGCCGAAGAAGCCTTGGCGAGTTGCTGCAGTGCAGCTTGTAGATGGTACACACTGCAGCCACGGTACGCCAGTGGTGGAGGGAGTGAATGTTTAAGGTGGTGGATGGGGTGTCGATCAAGTGGGCTGCTTTGTCCTGGATGGTGTCGAGCTTCTTGAGTGTTGTTGGATTTGCCCTCATCCGCACCATCTGTGGACCGCACCGTCTGTGGGCGCACCATCTGTGGGCGCACCATCTGTGGGCCGCACCGTCTGTGGGCGCACCGTCTGTGGGTGCACCGTCTGTGGACCGCACCGTCTGTGAGCGCACCGTCTGTGAGCGCACCGTCTGTGAGCGCACCATCTGTGAGCGCACCGTCTGTGACATCACCGTCTCTGAGTGCACCGTCTGTGACCTCACCGTCTGTGAGCTGCACCGTCTGTGAGCCGCACCGTCTGTGAGCGCACTGTCTGTGACATCACCGTCTCTGAGTGCACTGTCTGTGACATCACCGTCTATGAGCGCACCATCTGTGAGCGCACCGTCTGTGACATCACCGTCTGTGAGCGCACTGTCTGTGACATCACCGTCTCTGAGTGCACTGTCTGTGACATCACCGTCTGTGGGCCGCACCGTCTGTGAGCGTACCGTCTGTGAGCCGCACCATCTGTGACCTCACCTTCTGTGAGCCACACCGTCTGTGAGATGCACTGTCTGTGAGCCGCACCGTCTGTGAGCGCACCGTCTGTGAGCCGCACCGTCTGTGAGCGCACCGTCTGTGAGCGCACCGTCTGTGGGCCGCACCGTCTGTGACATCAACGTCTGTGATCGCACCGTCTGTGAGCCGCACCGTCTGTGACCTCACCGTCTGTGAGCCGCACCGTCTGTGAGCGCACTGTCTGTGACCTCACCGTCTCTGAGCGCACTGTCTGTGACATCACCGTCTCTGAGCGCACTGTCTGTGAGCCACAACATCTGTGAGCGCACTGTCTGTGACCTCACCGTCTCTGAGCGCACTGTCTGTGAGCCACAACGTCTGTGAGCGCACTGTCTGTGACCTCACCGTCTCTGAGCGCACTGTCTGTGACCTCACCGTCTCTGAGCGCACTGTCTGTGACCTCACCGTCTCTACGCACTGTCTGTGACCTCACCGTCTCTGAGCGCACTGTCTGTGACATCACCGTCTGTGAATGCACCGTCTGTGAGCGCACCGTCTGTGACATCACCGTCTGTGAGCCGCACCGTCTGTGAGCCGCACCGTCTGTGAGCCGCACCGTCTGTGAGCGCACCGTCTGTGAGCGCACCGTCTGTGACCTCCCGGTCTGTGAATGCACCGTCTGTGAGCCGCGCCGTCTGTGGGCGCACCGTCTGTGAGCGCACCGTCTGTGAGCCGCACCGTCTCTGAGCCGCACCGTCTGTGAGCCGCACCGTCTGTGAGCGCACCGTCTGTGGGCACACCGTCTGTGAGCCGCACCGTCTGTGAGCCGCACCGTCTGTGAGCCGCACCGTCTGTGGGCACACCGTCTGTGGGCCGCACCGTCTGTGAGCGCACCGTCTGTGAGCGCACCATCTGTGAGCCGCACCGTCTGTGAGCCGCACCGTCTGTGAGCCGCACCGTCTGTGAGCCGCACCGTCTGTGGGCACACCGTCTGTGGGCCGCACCGGATGTGAGCGCACCGTCTGTGAGCGCACCGTCTGTGAGCCGCACCATCTGTGAGCACACCGTCTGTGATCGCACCGTCTCTGAGCGCACCGTCTGTGAGCGCACCGTCTGTGAGCGCACCGTCTGTGACATCACCGTCTCTGAGCGCACTGTCTGTGACATCACCGTCTCTGAGCGCACTGTCTGTGACCTCACCGTTTCTGAGCGCACCGTCTGAGACATCATGTCTGTGGGCCGTACCGTCTGAGATCGCACCGTCTGTGAGCGCACCGTCTGTGAGCCGCACCGTCTGTGATCGCACCGTCTGTGAGCGCACCGTCTGTGAGCAAACCGTCTGTGACCTCACCGTCTCTGAGCGCACTGTCTGTGACATCACCGTCTCTGAGCGCAATGTCTGTGAGCACACCGTCTGTGGGCTGCATCATCTGTGAGCGACCGTCTGTGAGCGCACCGTCTGTGAGCACACCGTCTGTGAGCGCACCGTCTGTGAGCGCACTGACTGTGATCGCACCGTCTGTGGGCTGCACCGTCTGTGGGCTGCACCGTCTGTGGGCTGCACCGTCTGTGAGCCGCACCGTCTGTGAGCGCACCATCTGTGAGCGCACCGTCTGTGACCTCACCGTCTGTGACCGCACCGTCTGCGAGCGCACCATCTGTGACCTCACCGTCTGTGGGCTGCACCGTCTGTGAGTGCACCGTCTGTGAGCGCACCGTCTGTGAGCTGCACCGTCTGTGAGCCGCACCGTCTGTGAGCGCACCGTCTGTAACCGCACCGTCTGTGGGCACACCGTCTGTGAGCACACTGTCTGTGAGCCGCACCGTCTGTGAGCGCACCGTCTGTGAGCATCCCGTCTGTGACCTCACCGTCTGTGAGCGCACCGTCTGTAACCGCACCGTCTGTGAGCACACCGTCTGTGAGCGCACCGTCTGTGAGCACACCGTCTGTGAGCGCACCGTCTGTGAGCACACCGTCTGTGAGCAAACCGTCTGTGACCTCACCGTCTGTGAGCGCACCGTCTGTGAGCACACCGTCTGTGAGCGCACCGTCTGTGAGCGCACCGTCTGTGAGCCGCACCATCTGTGAGCAAACCGTCTGTGACCTCACCGTCTGAGACCTCACCGTCTGGGAGCGTACCGTCCGTGAGCCGCACCATCTGTGACCTCACCGTCTGTGAGCACACCGTCTGTGAGCCGCACCGTCTGTGAGACGCACCATCTGTGAGCCGCACCGTCTGTGAGCCGCACCGTCTGTGAGCGCACCGTCTGTGACATCACCGTCTGTGAGCCGCACCGTCTGTGACCTCACCGTCTGTGAGCCGCACCGTCTGTGAGCGCACTGTCTGTGACCTCACCGTCTCTGAGCGCACTGTCTGTGACATCACCGTCTGTGAATGCACCGTCTGTGAGCGCACCGTCTGTGACATCACCGTCTGTGAGCCGCACCGTCTGTGAGCCGCACCGTCTGTGAGCCGCACCGTCTGTGAGCGCACCGTCTGTGAGCGCACCGTCTGTGACCTCCCGGTCTGTGAATGCACCGTCTGTGAGCCGCACCGTCTGTGGGCGCACCGTCTGTGAGCGCACCGTCTGTGAGCCGCACCGTCTCTGAGCCGCACCGTCTGTGAGCCGCACCGTCTGTGAGCGCACCGTCTGTGGGCACACCGTCTGTGAGCCGCACCGTCTGTGAGCCGCACCGTCTGTGAGCCGCACCGTCTGTGGGCACACCGTCTGTGGGCCGCACCGTCTGTGAGCGCACCGTCTGTGAGCACACCGTCTGTGAGCCGCACCGTCTGTGAGCCGCACCGTCTGTGAGCCGCACCGTCTGTGAGCCGCACCGTCTGTGGGCACACCGTCTGTGGGCCGCACCGGATGTGAGCGCACCGTCTGTGAGCCGCACCGTCTGTGAGCCGCACCGTCTGTGAGCACACCGTCTGTGATCGCACCGTCTCTGAGCGCACCGTCTGTGAGCGCACCGTCTGTGAGCGCACCGTCTGTGACATCACCGTCTCTGAGCGCACTGTCTGTGACATCACCGTCTCTGAGCGCACTGTCTGTGACCTCACCGTTTCTGAGCGCACCGTCTGAGACATCATGTCTGTGGGCCGTACCGTCTGAGATCGCACCGTCTGTGAGCGCACCGTCTGTGAGCCGCACCGTCTGTGATCGCACCGTCTGTGAGCGCACCGTCTGTGAGCAAACCGTCTGTGACCTCACCGTCTCTGAGCGCACTGTCTGTGACATCACCGTCTCTGAGCGCAATGTCTGTGAGCACACCGTCTGTGGGCTGCATCATCTGTGAGCGACCGTCTGTAAGCGCACCGTCTGTGAGCACACCGTCTGTGAGCGCACCGTCTGTGAGCGCACTGACTGTGATCGCACCGTCTGTGGGCTGCACCGTCTGTGGGCTGCACCGTCTGTGGGCTGCACCGTCTGTGAGCCGCACCGTCTGTGAGCGCACCATCTGTGAGCGCACCGTCTGTGACCTCACCGTCTGTGACCGCACCGTCTGCGAGCGCACCATCTGTGACCTCACCGTCTGTGGGCTGCACCGTCTGTGAGTGCACCGTCTGTGAGCGCACCGTCTGTGAGCTGCACCGTCTGTGAGCCGCACCGTCTGTGAGCGCACCGTCTGTAACCGCACCGTCTGTGGGCACACCGTCTGTGAGCACACTGTCTGTGAGCCGCACCGTCTGTGAGCGCACCGTCTGTGAGCATCCCGTCTGTGACCTCACCGTCTGTGAGCGCACCGTCTGTAACCGCACCGTCTGTGAGCACACCGTCTGTGAGCGCACCGTCTGTGAGCACACCGTCTGTGAGCGCACCGTCTGTGAGCACACCGTCTGTGAGCAAACCGTCTGTGACCTCACCGTCTGTGAGCGCACCGTCTGTGAGCACACCGTCTGTGAGCGCACCGTCTGTGAGCGCACCGTCTGTGAGCCGCACCATCTGTGAGCAAACCGTCTGTGACCTCACCGTCTGAGACCTCACCGTCTGGGAGCGTACCGTCCGTGAGCCGCACCATCTGTGACCTCACCGTCTGTGAGCACACCGTCTGTGAGCCGCACCGTCTGTGAGACGCACCATCTGTGAGCCGCACCGTCTGTGAGCCGCACCGTCTGTGAGCGCACCGTCTGTGACATCACCGTCTGTGAGCCGCACCGTCTGTGACCTCACCGTCTGTGAGCCGCACCGTCTGTGAGCGCACTGTCTGTGACCTCACCGTCTCTGAGCGCACTGTCTGTGACCTCACCGTCTCTGAGCGCACTGTCTGTGACCTCACCGTCTCTGAGCGCACTGTCTGTGACATCACCGTCTCTGAGCGCACTGTCTGTGACCTCACCATCTCTGAGCGCACTGTCTGTGACCTCACCATCTCTGAGCGCACTGTCTGTGACATCACCGTCTCTGAGCGCACTGTCTGTGAGCCACAACGTCTGTGAGCGCACTGTCTGTGACCTCACCGTCTCTGAGCGCACTGTCTGTGACATCACCGTCTCTGAGCGCACTGTCTGTGAGCCACAACGTCTGTGACCTCCCCGTCTGTGAATGCACCGTCTGTGAGCGCACCGTCTGTGAGCGCACCATCTCTGAGCCGCACCGTCTGTGAGCCGCACCGTCTGTGAGCGCACCGTCTGTGGGCACACCGTCTGTGAGCCGCACCGTCTGTGAGCCGCACCGTCTGTGAGCCGCACCGTCTGTGGGCACACCGTCTGTGGGCCGCACCGTCTGTGAGCGCACCGTCTGTGAGCGCGCCGTCTGTGAGCCGCACCGTCTGTGAGCACACCGTCTGTGAGCGCGCCGTCTGTGGGTGCACCGTCTGTGAGCGCACCGTCTGTGAGCGCACCGTCTGTGAGCGCACCATCTGTGATCGCACCGTCTCTGAGCGCACTGTCTGTGACATCACCGTCTCTGAGCGCACTGTCTGTGACCTCACCGTTTCTGAGCGCACCGTCTGTGACATCATGTCTGTGGGCCGCACCGTCTGAGATCGCACCGTCTGTGATCGCACCGTCTGTGAGCCGCACCGTCTGTGATCGCACCGTCTGTGGGCTGCACCGTCTGTGAGCGCACCAGTCTGTGATCGCACCGTCTGTGAGCGCACCGTCTGTGAGCAAACCGTCTGTGACCTCACCGTCTCTGAGCGCACTGTCTGTGACATCACCGTCTCTGAGCGCACTGTCTGTGACATCACCGTCTCTGAGCGCAATGTCTGTGACATCACCGTCTGTGGGCTGCACCGTCTGTGAGCGCACCGTCTGTGAGCCGCACCGTCTGTGACCGCACCGTCTGTGAGCGCACTGTCTGTGATCGCACCGTCTGTGGGCTGCACCGTCTGTGGGCTGCATCGTCTGTGAGCCGCACCGTCTGTGAGCGCACCGTCTGTGAGCACACCGTCTGTGACCTCACCGTCTGTGACCGCACCGTCTGCGAGCGCACCGTCTGTGACCTCACCGTCTGTGGGCTGCACCGTCTGTGAGCACACCGTCTGTGAGCGCACCGTCTGTGACCGCACCGTCTGTGAGCGCACCGTCTGTGAGCCGCACCGTCTGTGAGCGCACCGTCTGTGAGCACACCGTCTGTGAGCGCACCGTCTGTGAGCACACCGTCTGTGAGCGCACCGTCTGTGAGCGCACCGTCTGTGAGCACACCGTCTGTGAGCGCACCGTCTGTGAGCGCACCGTCTGTGAGCTGCACCGTCTGTGAGCCGCACCGTCTGTGAGCACACCGTCTGTGAGCGCACCGTCTGTGAGCCGCACCATCTGTGACCTCACCGTCTGAGACCTCACCATCTATGGGCCGCACCGTCTGTGATCGCACTATCTGTGACATCACCGTCTCTGAGCGCACTGTCTGTGACCTCACCGTCTCTGAGCGCACTGTCTGTGACCTCACCGTCTCTGAGTGCACCGTCTGTGACCTCACCGTCTGTGGGCTGCACCGTCTGTGAGCGCACCGTCTGAGAGCGCACCGTCTGTGAGCGCACCGTCTGTGACCGCACCGTCTGTGAGCGCACCGTCTGTGAGCCGCACCGTCTGTGAGCGCACCGTCTGTGAGCACACCGTCTGTGAGCGCACCGTCTGTGAGCACACCGTCTGTGAGCGCACCGTCTGTGAGCGCACCGTCTGTGAGCACACCGTCTGTGAGCGCACCGTCTGTGAGCGCACCGTCTGTGAGCTGCACCGTCTGTGAGCCGCACCGTCTGTGAGCACACCGTCTGTGAGCGCACCGTCTGTGAGCCGCACCATCTGTGACCTCACCGTCTGAGACCTCACCATCTATGGGCCGCACCGTCTGTGATCGCACTATCTGTGACATCACCGTCTCTGAGCGCACTGTCTGTGACCTCACCGTCTCTGAGCGCACTGTCTGTGACCTCACCGTCTCTGAGTGCACCGTCTGTGACCTCACCGTCTGTGGGCTGCACCGTCTGTGAGCGCACCGTCTGAGAGCGCACCGTCTGTGAGCGCACTGTCTGGGCGCACTGTCTGTGACCTCACCGTCTCTGAGCGCACTGTCTGTGACCTCACCGTCTGTGAGCCGCACCGTCTGTGAGCGCACCGTCTGTGAGCGCACCGTCTGTGAGCGCACCGTTTTTAACCTCACCGTCTGTGAGCGCACCGTCTGTGAGCGCACCGTCTGTGACATCACCGTCTGTGAGCCGCACCGTCTGTGAGCGCACCGTCTGTGAGCGCACCGTCTGTGAGCGCACCGTCTCTGACATCACCGTCTGTGAGCCGCACCGTCTGTGAGCGCACCCTCTGTGAGCGCAATGTCTGTGAGCGCACCGTCTGTGAGCGCACCGTCTGTGAGCGCACCGTCTGTGAGCGCACCATCTGTGAGCGCACCGTCTGTGAGCCGCACCGTCTGTGAGCGCACCGTCTGTGAGCCGCACCGTCTGTGACCTCACCGTCTCTGAGCGCACTATCTGTGACATCACCGTCTCTGAGCGCACTGTCTGTGACCTCACCGTCTGTGAGCGCGATCTGTGGGCTCCACCGGCCATGTGTTTACACTGCAGCAATACTCGGTCTTTGCGAAAACAGCTGGATAATTGCTCAGCTCGCTGGCGGCATTCTCCCGTAACCAGCTTTCTGTGTGTAATCTGATCAGCTTCATTTAAAAATGCTGATTACTTTTGTGTTGTGAAAACAAAGCGCGGATCGGGCCTGGGGTGGTAATAAATATCACATTTACAATCTGTGCAGGAATGAACATCATGCCCATTAATAAGACCCAAAATAGAAATATATCCGTTGAAGTAGATGATTTTACACATCTGCATATTGCCAATTGTCATTTGAAATAATGAATTTCATGCAGAGAAAAATTAAAGTTATTAACAGTGATGCAAATGATCTCAGCAATTCATTGGAAATCCCCCTCTGGATATTCAGGGGGAGCGGAGCGATCAGATTGGAATTATATTCGAATCCACAGGAAACGCACAGTCTGGCTCGCTCTCAGAATGGTTTCACTATTCAACATGTCGGTGATATCGGGGGGGATGCTTCCCCGTTATCCCGGCCTGGACTGTGGGTTACGCCACTTTTTCCGGTCAGTGTGAGAGATTTCTAACTCGCCCGCGTTATGAGGATTGATTCTGTACAGGGAGCGGCCAGCTCCCCGCTGGGCTGTCGTGTCCGAGCCTGCTCAGCTGACCACCAGCGGGGGATATCTGCTCTCCAGAGGGTGGGGCGTGGGGGCCAATCTGTTCAACAGCAATTGAAGTTGTGCAGACTGATCCATACGAAGTCTTTCCTGGGGTGAAAGGTTCGATTCCCTGGAGACTCAAGTGAAACATGAGGCAGTTAGAATCATAGAATGTACCGCACAGAAACTGGCCATTCGCCCCTATAGGTCCGTGCCGCTGTTTATGTTCCATACCAGCCTCCTCCCACCCCTCTTGATCTCACCCTATCAGCATACCCTCTATTCCTTTCTCCCTTATGTCTTTATCCAGCTTCCCCTTAAATGCACCTGTGATATTCGCCTCAACCACTCCCTGTGGTAGCGAGTTCCACATTCTCACCACTCTCTGGGTGAAGAAGTTTCTCCTGAATTCCCCATTGGATTTATTAGTGACTATCTTATATCGATGGTCCCGAGTTCTGGTCTCCCCCACAAGTGGAAACATTCTCTCTGCGTCTACCCTATCAAACCCTTTCATCATCTCAAAGACCTCTATCAGGTCACCCCTCAGTCTTCTCTTTTCTAGAGAAAAGAGCCCCAGCCTGTTCAGTCTTTCCCGACAGTTGTAACCTCTCAGTTCTGGTAATATCCTTGTGAATCTTTTTTGCACCTTCTCCAGTGCCTCTATATTCTTTTTATAATATGGAGACCAGAACTGTGCACAGTGCTCCAAGTGTGGTCCAACCAAGGTATATGGAGACCAGAACTGTGCACAGTGCTCCAAGTGTGGTCTAACCAAGGTATATGGAGACCGGAACTGTGCACAGTGCTCCAAGTGCGGTCTAACCAAGGTATATGGAGACCGGAACTGTGCACAGTGCTCCAAGTGTGGTCTAACCAAGGTTCTGTCTAAGTTTAACATAACTTCCCTGCCCAATTAGTCGCACTGCCCATAGCCCTGCACATTAGAAGCACCAATTCGGAAGTTGGGGGAACTTTTTTACCCAAACGGGATTCGAGTTGTGGAATAGGTGTAACTGGGGTCAGGAGACAATTGGATGGGGTTCTGGAGGAAGCAGTTGAGGAATATGGCGAGAAGGTGCCAATTCTTACTGGGATTCAGTCCCACAGCTGCTGGTCGCCATCTTGTACCTCACGCAACCGGGAGCTTAGACAACCATCACCTCACATATTTCATTCATCTCAGGCCAACAGCGCTAGTGAAAAATCACACCTAACGCTCTCAGTTGTGTCCCTCTCTCAGATGCTCCATGTTTCCAGTCCCTCCGTTGCTGTTTCTCGCAGTAATCATTCCCCATATCCTAACGCAGCAGCAAGACTTCATTGTCTGTTCTCGGAGATCAACATTTTAAATGGAATTTCTCCTGTGATTATGCCGGAGACAGGATTCTGATATAATGACATTATTTGCCTCTGATTTGCATATTAATTCATCTCTGTAGTTGACCAAACTGCCAAAGCCACAGGCAGTCAAGAAACTGGTTTCCCTCAGTGTTAGCATTAGAAAAACCAACATTATAAATGTTGCTTGGGAAAAGAGCGACAAGCCCTCGAGAATTCGTCCATTAGCTGACGGCAGTTGAGACGTTAGTTAGTTACTTGGCGCGGAGCCATAGTTAGCTCTTTGGGACTAAACCACTGCTAACTCCACCTAGTTCAAATGAGTGTTAACCAGCTCACCATCACCGAGCTGTGTTGTTGTTAAGACACCCAGGTGAAGTGCCAAAAACAGAGTGCAGGATGTCACGAAGGTTAAAATGAGTAGGTGCGAAGGTGAGGTTCATCGAGGAGCAGGGATGAGGGAACAGCAATTTTCACCTTTAGAAGCTTGAAGGTTGTGGGAGGAAGAGGGAGATTGAGCACCAGGAATTTCCTCCAAGCCACTCCCGCTCTCCCGCCTTAACTTGGGCGGAACTGCGGCACGTACACTGGGTCTCTGCCGCAATGAAGGTGAAGTTACGATGGCGGAGCAGGAGGAAATTCCTCGCCTGTGTTGCAGCAGAGTGAAGATGGCAGCGTGCAGAATTGGGCATTTGAAGATCAGTAGGGGTGAAGAGGAGAGTTCAGAGGCTGACGGTTGTGGTCCGACAAAATAGAGAGACAAAAATGTTTCAATGGAGAGAGAGAGAGAAGGAACACTTATCAGATAACAACAACAACTTGTCTTTATATAGCGCCTTTAATGTAGTGAAACGTCCTAAATTGCTTCACAGGAGCGATTATCAAACAAAATTTGACACCGAGCCACATAAGGAGATATTAGGACAGGTGACCAAAAGCTTGGTCAAAGAGGTAGGTTTTAAGGGGCGCCTTAAAGGAGGAGAGAGAGGCGGAGAGGCGGAGAGGTTTAGGCAGGGAATTCCAGAGCTTAGGGCCTCGGCAACAGAAGGCCAATGGTTGAGCGATAGAAATCGGGGATGCTCAAGAGGCCAGAATTTGAGGAGGGCAGAGATCTCGGGGGGTTGTGGGGCTGGAGGAGATTACAGAGATAGGGAGGGGTGAGGCCATGGAGGGATTTGAAAACAACACGGTGGCATAGTGGTTAGCACTGGTGCCTCACAGCGCCAGGGACCCGGGTTCGAATCTGACCTCGGGTGACTGTCTGTGTGGAGTTTGCACATTCTCCCCGTGTCTGCGTGGGTTTCCTCCGGGTGCTCCGGTTTCCTCCCACAGTCCAAAAATGTGCGGGTTAGGTTGATTTGGCTATGATAAATTGACCCTTAGTGTTAGGGTGGGGTTATGGGGATAGGATGGGATATGTTAGGGGGAATTAAATACGTGGGGTTACGGGGGTAGGGTGGGATATGTGTACTGTGGGGATTAAAGCAGGGACAGGGTACTGGATTTGAATGATCAGCCATGATCGTATTGAATGGTGGAGCAGGCTCGACGGGCCGAATGGCCTACTCCTGCTCCTAGATTCTATGTTTCTATGTTTCTATGTTTCTATGAAAACAAGGATGAGAATTTTGAAATCGAGGCGTTGCCGGACCGGGAGCCAATGTAGGTCAGCGAGCACAGGGGGTGATGGGTGAACGGGACTTGGTGCGAGTTAGGACACGGGCAGCAGAGTTTTGGATGATATCAAGTTTACGTAGGGTGGAATGTGGGAGGCTGGCCAGGAGAGAATTGGAATAGTCAAGTCTGGAGGTAACAAAGGCATGGATGAGGGTTTCAGCAACGGATGAGCTGAGGCCGGGGCGGAGACGGGTGATGTTACGGAGGTGGAAATAGGCGGTCTTAGTGATGGCGCGGATATGGGGTCGGAAGCTCATCTCGGTGTCAAATACGACACCAAGGTTGCGAACAGTCTGGTTCAGCCTCAGACAGTTGCCAGGGAGAGGGATGGAGTCAGTGACTAGGGAACGGAGTTTGTGGCGGGGACCGAAGGCAATGGCTTTGGTCTTCCCCATATTTAGTTGGAGGAAATTTCTGCTCATGTTGGACAAGCAGTCTGACAATTTAGAGACCGCGGAGAGGTTGAGAGCGGTGGTGGTGAGGTAGAGCTGGGTGTCGTCAGCATACATGTGAAACTGATGCTGTGTTTTCAGATGATATCACTGAGGGGCAGCATGTAGATGAGAAATAGGATGGAACCAAGGATAGATCCTTGGGGGACACCAGAGGTAACGATGCGGGAGCGGGAAGAAACATAGAAACATAGAAGATAGGAGCAGGAGTAGGCCATTCGGCCCCTCGAGCCTGCTCCGCCATTTAATGAGGTCATGGCTGATCATCCAAATTCAGTACCCTGTCCCTGCTTTCTCCCCATATCCCTTGATCCCTTTAGCCTTAAGACATATATCTATCTCCTTCTTGAATATATTTAATGAATTGGCCTCAACTGCCTTCTGTGGTAGAGAATTCCACAGGTTCACCACTCTCTGGGTGAAGAAATTCCTCCTCATCTCAGTCCTAAATGGCTTACCCCTTATCCTTAGACTGTGACCCCTGGTTCTGGACTCCCCCGCCATCGGGAACATCCTTCCTGCATCTAGTCTGTCTAGTCCTGTTAGAATTTTATAAGTTTCAATGAGATCCCCTCTCATTCTTCTAAACTCTAGCGAATACAAGCCCAATCATCCCAATCTCTCTTCATACGTCATCCCTGCCATCCCAGGTATCAGTCTGGTGAATCTTCGCTGCACTCCCTCCATGGCAAGATCATCCTTCCTCAGATAAGGCGACCAAAACTGCACACAATACTCAAGGTGTGGTCTCACCAAGGCCCTGTACAACTGCAGCAAGACATCCTTGCTCCTGTACTCGAATCCTCTCGCTATGAAGGCCAACATACCATTTGCCTTCTTAATCGGCTGCTGCACCTGTATGCTTACCTTCAGCGACTGGTGCACAAGGACTCCCAGGTCTCGTTGCACTTCCCCTTCTCCCAATCTATTGCCGTTCAGATAATAATCTGCCTTCATGTTTTTGCCACCAAAGTGGATAACCTCGCATTTATCCACATTGTACTGCATCTGCCATGCATCTGCCCAATCACCCAACCTGTCCAAATCATACTGGAGTTTCTCTGCATCCTCCTCACAGCACACACGCCCACCCAGCTTTGTGTCGTCTGCAAACTTGGAGCTATTACATCTAGTTCCCTCATCTAGATCATTAGTATATATTGTTAATAACTGGGGTCCTAGCACCAATCCCTGCGGTACCCCACAAGTCACTGCCTGCCACTCGGAAAAAGACCCGTTTATTCCAACTCTTTGCTTCCTGTCTGCCAACCAGTTCTCTATCCAAGTCAGTACCTCACCCCCAATCCCATGTGCTTTAACTTTGCACGCCAATCGCTTATGCGGGACCTTTTCGAAAGCCTTCTGAAAGTCCAAATACACCACATCCACTGGTTCTCCCTTATCTATTCTACCAGTTACATCCTCAAAAAATTCCAGTAGATTAGTCAAGCACGATTTACCTTTTGTAAGAGAAGCCATTGCAGGAGATTCGTTGGCTACGATTAGTCTTGCTGTAGATTGTCATGGGTCACTCAATATCAGAGGAGTTGTGAATGGTGCTGAACATTGTAGAATCATCAGTGAACTGCCCCACTCAAGGTCTCATGACAAAGGGTCTGTTGCACTGCGAGAGGAAATATTTTTTTTTACTCGTTCCTGGGATGTGGGCGTCGCTGGCAAGGGCACCATTTATTGCCCATCCCTAATTGCCCTGAGAAGGTGGTGGTGAGCCGCCTTCTTGAACTGCTGCAGTCCGTGTGGTGAAGGTACTCCCAAAGTGCTGTTAGGGAGGGAGTTCCAGGATTTTGACCCAGCGACGATGAAGGATCGGCGATATATTTCCAAGTCAGGATGATGTGTGACTTGGAGGGGAACTGGGAGGTGGTGGTGTTCCCATGCGCCTGCTGCCCTTGTCCTTCTAGGTGGTAGAGGTCGCGGGTTTGGGAGGTGCTGCCAAAGAAGCCTTGGCGAGTTGCTGCAGTGCATCTTGTAGATGGTACACACTGTAGCCACGTTACGCCGGTGGTGCAGGGAGTGAATGTTTAAGTTGGTGGGTGGGGTGCCGAATAAGTGGGTTGCTTTGTCCTGGATGCTGTCGAGCTTCTTCTACTCATACAGGCAAGTGGAGAGTATTCCATCACAGTCCTGACTTGTATCTTGTAGATGGTGGAAAGGCTTTGGGGAATCAGGAGGTGAGACACTCGCCGCAGAATACCCAGCCTCTGACCTGCTCTTGCTGCCACAGTATTTATGTGGCTGGTCCAGTTAAGTTTCTAGTCAATGGTGACCCCCAGAATGTTGATGGTGGGGGATTAGGCGATTGTAATGCCATTGAATGTCAAGGGGCAGTGATTAGAGGCTTGCTTGTTGGAGATAGTCATTGCCTGGCACTTGTGTGGTGCAAATCTTACTTGCCACTTATCAGCCCAAGCCTGAACGTTTTCCAGGTCTTGCTGCATGCTGTCATTGACTGCTTCATTATCTGAGGAGTTGTGAATGGCACTGAACATTGTGCAGTCATCAGCGAACATCCCCATTTCTGACCTTATGATGGAGGGAAGGTCATTGATGAAGCAGCTGAAGATGGTTGGGCCTAGGACACTGTCCTGAGGAACTCCTGCAGCGATGTCCTGGGGCTGTGATGATTGACCTTCAACCACCACAACCATCTTCCTTTGTGCTAGGTATGACTCCAGCCAGTGGAGAGTTTTTCCCCCGATTCCCATTGACTTCAGTTTTATTAGTGCTCCTTGATGCCACACTCGGTCAAATGCTGCCTTGATGTCAAGGGCAGTCACTCTCACCTCACCTCTGGAATTCAGCTCCTTTGTCCATGTTTGGACCAAGGCTGTAATGAGGTCTGAAGCTGAGTGGTCCTGGCGGAACCCAAACTGGGCATCAGTGAGCGGGTTATTGGTGAGTAAGTGCCGCTTGATAGCACTGTCAATGACACCTTCCATCACTTTGCTGATGATTGAGAGTAGACTGATGGGGCGGTAATTGGCCAGATGGGATTTGTCCTGCTTTTTGTGGACAGGCTATACCTGGGCAGTTTTCCACATTGTCCGATAGATGCCAATGTTGTAGCTGTACTGGAACAGCTTGGCTAGAGGCACGGCTAGTTCTGGAGCACAAGTCTTTAGCATGATAGCCGGGATGTTGTCAGGGCCCATAGCCTTTGCTGTATCCAGTGCGCTCAGCCGTTTCTTGATATCACGTGGAGTGAATTGAATTGGCTGAAGACTGGCTTCTGTGAAGGTGGGGTCCTCAGGAGTAGGCCGATATGGATCATCCACTCGGCACTTCTGGCTGAAGATGGCTGCAAACACTTCAGCCTTGTCTTTTGCACTCACGAGCTGGGCTCCACCATCATTGAGGATGGGGATATTCCTGGAGCCTCCTCCTCTCGTTAGTTGTTTAATGGTCCACCACCATTCATGACTGTATGTGGCAGGACTGCAGAGCTTTGATCTGATCCGTTGATTGTGGGATCGCTTAGCCCTGTCTATAGCATGCTGCTTCCACTGTTTATCATGCATGTAGTCCTGTGTTGCAGCTTCCCCAGGTTGGCACCTCATTTTTAGGTATGCCTGGTGCTGCTCCTGGCATGCTCTTCTACACTCCTGATTGAACCAGGGTTGGTCCCCTGGTTTGATGGTAATGGTAGAGTGAGGGATATGCCGGGCCATGAGGTTACAGATTGTGGTGGAATACAATTCTGCTGCTGCTGGTGGCCATGCTGATTAGTGCAAGTTTCCAATCTTGAATGAACTTGTGCTTTCCAGAGAATGAAGAGTTGCTGTGGAGAAAAGGAATCATTAAGCAGCTAGCTAGCAGAAAGTGGTATTAACTGCACCAATCCAGGCGCATGGTGACTATTTCACCTCCCTCCTGCCTTGAGCTTTATAGATGGTGGGCAGGATTTGAGGGGTCAGAAGGTGAGTCATTCATCTGTCCTGGTCTCCCAGCCGTGGTGTTGACGGTGGGGGTCTCGGAGATGTTGTTGCCATTTTAGTTCAGTGAAGGATTGTTGAGTTTTCTCTTGTTGAAGATTGTCATTGTCTCACATTTATGGGGCGTGAATGTTGCCGGCCACTTGGCCAGGTCTTGCTGTAGATTGCCATGGGTCACTCAATATCAAAGGATCTGTGAATGGAGCTGAACATTGTAGAATCATCAGTGACCAGCCCCACTCCTGGTCTCATGACAGAGGGAAGATCATTAAGGAAGCAACTGAAGATGGTTTGTTCGGGGATGTCTCCTGTAGCAATGCCCATGGGTTGCGAGGATTGGCCAACAACAGCCATGAATCTCATTTAATTCAACAATTGAAGTATTTTCTGGGCAGTGTGTGGGCAGAGTAAATAAACATGCTCTGCGCAGACTCCCTCTACATTCTCCAGTCAGGAACAGCAACAAGGGCACAGTGCACTAGTGGTTATGTTGCTAGACTAGTAATCCAGAGACCAGGACTAGTAGGAACATAGGAACATAGGAACAGGAGTTAGCCATTCAGCCTTCGAGCCTGTTCCATCATTCAATGAGATCTCTGATTCAAAATTAACAATTGATCTAGCATCAATTGCCGTTTGCGGAAGAGAGTTCCAAACTTCTATCACCCTTTGTGTGTAGAAGTGTTTCCTAATTTCACTCCTGAAAGGTCTGGCTCTAATTTTTAGACTCTGCCCCTAGTCCTAGACTCCCCAACCAGCGGAAATAGTTTCTCTCTATCTACCCTATCAGTTCCCCTTAATATCTTGAAAACTTCGATCAGATCACCCCTTAACCTTCTAAATTCGAGGGAATACAACCCTAATTTGTGTAATCTCTCCCCCTAATTTAACCCTTGAAGTCCGGGTATCATTCTGGTAAACCTACACTACACTCCCTCCAAGCCCAATATATCCTTCCTAAGGTGTGGTGCCCAGAACTGCTCACAGTGCTCCAGGTGTGGTCTAACCAGGGTTTTGTATAGCTGCAGCATAACTTCTACCCCCTTGTATTCTAGTCCTCTAGTGCAGGGAAACAGAGGAAAGGGAAGCAAGGATATAAGCAAAAGACAGGAAGGAGAAAAGCAAAAGTGGAAGGCAGAGAAATCAAGGGTGTAAATCAAACAGGGCTACAGTAAATAATAATTCTAAAAGGACTAAGAGTGTTAAAAAAACAAGCCTGAAGGCTTTGTGTCTTAATGCGAGGAGCATTCGTAATAAGGTGGATGAATTAGCTGCGCAACTAGATGTAAACGGATATGATATAATTGGGATTACGGAGACATGGCTCCAGGGTGACCAAGGCTGGGAATTCAACATCCAGGGGTATTGAATATTCAGGAAGGACAGACAAAAAGGAAAAGGAGGTGGGGTAGCATTGCTGGTTAAAGAGGAGATTAACACAACAGTAAGGAAGGATATTAGCTCTGATGATGTGGAATCTGTATGGGTAGAGCTGAGAAATACCAAGGGGCAGAAAACGATGGTGGGAGTTGTATACAGACCCCCAGACTAGTAATCCAGAGACCAGGCCTAGTAATCCCGAGACTAGGGCTAGTAATCCACAGACTAGGGCAAGTAATCCCGAGACTAGGGCTAGTAATCCAGAGACCAGGACTAGTAATCCAGAAACTAGGGCTAGTAATCCAGAGACAATGGCTAGTAATCCAGAGACTAGGGCTAGTAATCCAGAGACCAGGACTAGTAATCCAGAGACTAGGGCTAGTAATCCAGAGACCAGGGCTAGTAATCCAGAGACCAGGGCTAGTAATCCAGAGACCAGGGCTAGTAATCCAGACACCAGGGCTAGTAATCCAGAGACCAGGACTAGTAATCCAGAGACCAGGGCTAGTAATCCAGAGACCAGGGCTAGTAATCCAGAGACCAGGGCTAGTAATCCAGAGACTAGGGCTAGTAATCCAGAGACCAGGGCTAGTAATCCAGAGACTAGGGCTAGTAATCCAGAGACCAGGGCTAGTAATCCAGAGACTAGGGCTAGTATTCCAGAGACCGGGGCTAGTAATCCAGAGACCAGGGCTAGTAATCCAGAGACCAGGGCAAGTAATCCAGAGACTAGGGCTAGTAATCCAGAGACCAGGGCTAGTAATCCAGAAACTAGGGCTAGTAATCCAGAGACTAGGGCTAGTAATCCAGAGACTAGGGCTAGTAATCCAGAGACTAGGGCTAGTAATCCAGAGACTAGGGCTAGTAATCCAGAGACTAGGGCTAGTAATCCAGAGACCAGGGCAAGTAATCCAGAGACTAGGGCTAGTAATCCAGAGACTAGGGCTAGTAATCCAGAGACTAGGGCTAGTAATCCAGAGACCAGGGCAAGTAATCCAGAGACTAGGGCTAGTAATCCAGAGACTAGGGCGAGTAATCCAGAGACCAGGGCAAGTAATCCAGAGACTAGGGCTAGAAATCCAGAGACCAGGACAAGTAATCCAGAGACCAGGACTAGTAATCCAGAGACTAGGGCTAGTAATCCAGAGACTAGGACAAGTAATCCAGAGACTAGGGCTAGTATTTCAGAGACTAGGGCTAGAAATCCAGAGACCAGGACTAGTAATCCAGAGACTAGGGCTAGTATTCCAGAGACTAGGACAAGTAATCCAGAGACTAGGGCTAGTATTTCAGAGACTAGGGCTAGAAATCCAGAGACCAGGACAAGTAATCCAGAGACCAGGACTAGTAATCCAGAGAACAAGACTAGTAATCCAGAGACCAGGACTAGTAATCCAGAGACTAGGGCTAGTATTCCAGAGACTAGGACAAGTAATCCAGAGACTAGGGCTAGTATTTCAGAGACTAGGGCTAGTAATCCTGAGACCAGGACTAGTAATCCAGAGACCAGGGCTAGTAATCCAGAGACCAGGGCTAGTAATCCAAAGACTAGGGCTAGTAATCCAGAGACCAGGACTAGTAATCCAGAGAACAAGGCTAGTAATCCAGAGACCAGGACTAGTAATCCAGAGACCAGGGCTAGTAATCCAAAGACTAGGGCTAGTAATCCAGAGACCAGAACTAGTAATCCAGAGACTAGGGCTAGTAATCCAGAGACCAGGGCTAGTAATCCAAAAACTAGGGCCAGTAATCCAGAGACTGGGCCAGTAATCCAGAGACCAGGGCTAGCAATCCAGAGACTAATGCTGTTAAACTAGAGACTAGGGCTAGTAATCCAGAGACCAGGACTAGTAATTCAGAGACTATTGCTAGTAATCCAGAGATCAGGACAAGTAATCCAGAGACTAGGGCTATTAATCCAGAGACCAGGGCTAGTAGTCCAGAGACCAGATCTAGTAATCCAGAGACTAGGGCTAGTAATCAAGAGACCAGGGCTAGTAATCCAGAGACCAGAGCTAGTAATCCAAAGACTAGGGCTAGTAATCTAGAGACCAGGACTAGTAATCCAGAGAGTAGGGCTAGTAATCCGGAGATCAGGGAAAGTAATCCGGGACCAGGACTAGTAATCCAGAGACTAGGGCTAGTAATCCAGAGACCAGGACTAGTAATCCAGAGACTAGGGCTAGTAATCTAGAGACCAGGACTAGTAATCCAGAGACTAGGGCTAGTAATCCAGAGACCAGGACTAGTAATCCAGAGAACAAGGCTAGTAATCCAGAGACTAGGACTAGTAATCCAGAGACCATGATTAGTAATCCAGAGACTAGGACTAGTAATCCAGAGACCATGATTAGTAATCCAGAGACCAGGACTAGTAATCCAGAAACCAGGTCTAGTAATCCAGAGACCAGGACTAGTAATCCAGAGACCAGGACTAATAATCCAGAGACCGGGACTAGTAATCCAGAGAGTAGAGCGAGTAATCCGGAGACTAGGGCTAGTAATACAGAGACTAGGATTAGTAATCCAGAGAAGAGGATTAGTAATCCAGAGACTAGGGCTAGTAATCCAGAGACTAGGGCTAGTCATCCGGAGACTAGGGCTAGTAATCCCGAGACCAGGACTAGTAATACAGAGACTAGGGGCTGGATTTTGATACTGGGGTGGGTTGGGGTCGTGTTACCCGCTTTTCGTGTTTCCCACCCGACTCTAGATTGATGTGGATGAATGATGCGATTTTAACTTAATTGGCCAATTGAGTTCCAACATGTGGGAACCCATGGCCAATGAGTTATTCCAGTCTGAAAGTTAACTCCGATGACGCCATCATTGCTGCTGCATTTAAGGTCTGCAACAAGCCTTGCTTCTTCTGCAGGCTGCCAAGCTTTTGGACTTGTATCTTAGAGGCAACTGCAGGAGGAATGGCCAGCCAACGACCCAGGTCTGCTCCCAGGTTCGATGACGTTGCCCTGCAAGCTTTGGTGGAGGGAGCAAGAGCCAACAAAGAGGTGCTCTTCCCCTCCTCAGGGAGGAAGAAGCCTCCCCAGCAGACCAAGGCTGTGTGGGTCCAGGTCGCCCAGGAGGTCAACTCCTTATCCTTCACCTGCAGAACCTGGATCCAGTGCAGGAAGAGGTTTCATGACCTTCTACGTACTGCTAAAGTGAGTATGACTTTCCCTTCACCCTCAATCTGATCCCCATTGCCTCTCCTCACCAGCACTCAGCTTTAGCAACCTCTTCCTCCATATCCCACTTGACACTGACATCCATGCACCCTTACCCATTCCCTCTCCCTCTATGGTCACATTCACCTTACTATTCAACTATGCAGCCCTCACACTACCTATCACTGTCATGCTTTGAAAACAACTTACAACACACAGGGAGGGCCCTTAGTCTTGCCACCTCAATCCATCTTTGTCTCCTTCTAAGCATCTATGCTATGGATTCTCTACACTCACTCCTTCAATCTCACTCAAACTCCACTTGTCTCCCTCATTGCAGGAAAAGAGAGCTTACAATAAAAGGGAAAGAGCCAGGACAGGAGGAGGGCTACCCTCATTAGCCCAGCTCACCCCCTGGGAGGATGCGGTCCTGGAGATCGTGGGAGTAGAGGAGGATACGCAAATGGGGGACGGACAGACGGGTGCATCACAGCAAGCTGGTGACAGAATAGTGTTCCATCTCTCTCATTGACATTGCATGAGTCACTGATAATGAATCTGAAGCTCTAACAGATGGATTTATGATCATCTGCAATATGCAATGTGCATGTAACTTTGGCATCACATCTCTGACTCTTTCCTTTACTCCCCCACAGGACCATCGCAAGCACCTGTCCCCACTAGCCAGGAGGAAGGACCTGAGCATCCAGAATCCTCAGAGGAAGCTGCAACCTCTGAGGGTGCAGCGTCAGCAGAACTCAGCGCACCCAGCACCAGCGCAGAGACTCACACCTCGGTGGGACCCTCGGGACATAGAGTAGTGTTGTCACCTGGTGTATCACAGCTCACAAGTGAGCATCAGCAGATGGTGGAGACAGGGACAGCAGTGGAGAGTCCTAGTTGGAGGGCGCAGGACTCTCCTAGCTCGGCTCAGCTGCATGTCGACCCTCTGCCTCTGGGGCCATCCATAAGATCAGCGGTGCTGGGACTCCAGGAACAGATGCAGGAGTCTCTGACAGGTTTTGTCTCCAAGGTCGCTGCGAGTGTGGAGCGAATGGAGGAGTCCATAGCGAACATGAGCAGAGTCTTTGTGGAGTCATTGGCGCATGAACGCATCACCACGGAAAGGATGGGAACCTCCGTGGAAAGGACGGCTACAGTAGAGGAGAGAATGGCTACGGCTATGGAGGAGATAAGTCGCCAGAGTGTAGAAAACATGGTCATTGTTCAGAATAGACTGGCATCTCTTGAGGAGCGATGGTCATCTATTGAACACAGAAACCAGACCTTCATGGAAGTCCTTCTGAGTAGGACTTCCAGTGCAGATACGGGTCCCCATGGCCCCCCTGATATGCAGCAAGGTGCTCTCAATCCACTTGCAAGCGCTGAGGTGGACCTGACCCATGAGAGGGATGTTGGTGGCAGACAACAAGGAGGTGCGGGCTCCTCTCCAAGCGCTCACACTTCCATGCCACTGACAAGACCTCGGGAAGAGCCCCACCAGAGTCCGCACCCAACTGAGATCGGCGTCTCAACCCCTGCCCAGCCGCAGGAGCAGCAGACTGTTGGCGAGCCCTCTCAGGTTCGCAACCCCAGAGGACGCCTGCCAAAGGTGTCGAGACAGGAGCAGCAACAAACTGAGCAGGGGGCCTCCACCTCTGCTGAAGCCACAGGGGAAGCACCATGTAGGAGCACGCGTAAGAGAAAGATACTGCACAAATAGTCACAAGGGTAGTCACTTGGGTGAAATTTGATGTTTAATGTGAAAAAGCCATCAGGTGTTAAGTGTAAATAAAAACTCTGATGGCTACAGCTGCAGTTGTGGCATCTGTCATTTTGCTAATGGGACTCCACAATGAAGCCTTAGGATAACTTGCAATTGTCAGTATGGTGGTCAAGTTGTTAGGGATCCGCTGGTTCTTGGCCATTGTCGAAGCTCTGGTAAGAAGCTGCGAGGCAAAAGTGCTTGATTGTCTAGGCTAAGCAAATCTGGCCAAGATGAGTGTGTTCCTTGCATTCCGGGCAGCTATGGTCTCGCGTAATGCTGCTGCTGGTTGAGGGGGCTCTGCAAGTTGTTCGTTCTCTCTCTCCTCCTCCTCCTCCTCCACCTCCTCCTCATCTGAGGAGGCTATGTGAGGAGCCACTTGGTCCTCCGGCATCTGTAAGCCACGACGCTGTGCCATGTTGTGAAGTGCACAGCAAACCACGACGATTCTGGAGACCCTGGCTGCTGAGTATTGCAGGGCTCAACCTGATCTATCCAGGCATCTGAAGCGCATCTTCAGCATACCGATGGTTTGCTCGATTATGGCTCTGGTGGAAATGTGGCTGGAGTTGTAGCTCTCCTCAGCTGCGTTGGATGGGCTCCTCAACGGCGTCATTAGCCACATCTTCAGGGGATAGCCCTTGTCTCCAAGTAGCCATCCGTGAAGTTGGTCTGGCAGACTGAATAGCGGAGGCACACTAGACTGGCGCAGTATGAAGGAGTCATGGCAACTGCCAGGGTACTTGGCACAAACATGCAAAATTTCCTTCTTGTGGTCACACACCAGCTGAACGTTGAGGGAGTGGAAGCCCTTGCGGTTGACAAAAATACCTGGATTGCGATGGGGTGCCTTAAGGGCCACATGTGTGCAGTCAACGACGCCCTGCACCCTTGGAAAGCCTGCCAGATTAGCTAATCCAACCGTAAGCACCGTGACACTTGCTCGATCCTTGGTGAAATGGATGTGATTGTGCGCGATGGCAAAGAGGGCATCGGTTACCTGCGTGATGTAGGTGTGTGCGGCCGCCTGGGAGATGCCGCTGATGTCTGCTGCTGATCCCTGGAATGAGCCTGAGGCAAAAAAGTTGAGTGCGGTGGTGACTTTGACGGCCACTGGTAAGGGTTGTCCACCTGGTCCTCTGGGCTCCAGGTCTTGTTGCAGCATTGCGCAGATGTCACCCACTACCTCTCGCGAAAGTCGGAGCCGCCTTTGGCACTGCTGCTCAGACATGTTGAGGTAGCTGACCCTGTGTCTGTAGACCCTGTTTGGGGGTATCTCCAGCGCCGACGGCATTCCATGCGCTGGCCCCTTCTGTCCTGTGCAGCTTCAGGCGGGTGAGCAGCAGCTTGGCGCTCCTGCTGTTGCTGCTGCTGTTGGTGCTGCTGTTGTTCATGGTTCTGCTGGTGCCGCGGCTGGTGTTCGTCCTCATCTGATGCCCAGGAGGGAAGGAAATAAATGGCTCTCATGCCTCTGGTATATGCCTCAGTTGAGGAAGCGCTCAATGAGGGTGGCGAGAGGGGTTTCCCAGGAGGTCACACTGGAGATGGGTGTCAGGCTCCAAAATTCCAGAGCTGTGGTTATGCCTTCTAAAAGTTCCCCCAGACCTGTGACAACAAAGTCCTGCCACCTGCAAATGATAGCTGATCAAATCTCCTATATAAAGGTTGAGCTGCAGCTGAGAGTCAGCAATCCACTTGTGCTCCCGCCAGGTTTCACCGGCGTGTTTCAGATCAGGCGTGCTTCACGTGGGAAAAGGGTTAAACTAGCTAAAAAGTTTCAAAATGGCATTACAGAGCCAATTTACTGCTTGTTAAGGGATTTAATGGCCTCTCCCACCTCTTGGAGGTGGGAAGGAGACGGGAACACCGCACACGATTTTATCAAAATTGCGTGGAGGCGGAATGGAGTCGGGATCAGGTCCGCCCGCCACTTTTCGCAATTTTAACCCCCCACACGCCTCCAAACCCACCTCAACGGGGCTATGAAAATCAAGCCCTTGGGCTTTAATCCAGAGACCAGGATTAGTAATCCAGAGACTAGCCAGAGACTAGGATTAGTAATCCAGAGACTAGGGCTAGTAATCCAGAGACCAGGACTAGTAATCCAGAGACTAGGGCTTTAATCCGGAGACTAGGACTAGTAATCCAGAGACTAGGGCTAGTAATCCAGAGACTAGGACTAGTAATCCAGAGACAAGGGCTAGTAATCCAGAGACCAGGACTAGTAATCCAGAGACTAGGGCTAGTAATCCAGAGACTAGGGCTTTAATCCAGAGACTAGGACTAGTAATCCAGAGACTAGGGTTAGTAATCCAGAGACTAGGGCTTTAATCCAGAGACTAGGGCTAGTAATCCAGAGACCAGGACTAGTAATCCAGAGACTAGGTCTTTAATCCAGAGACTAGGACTAGTAATCCAGAGACTAGGGCTTTAATCCAGAGACTAGGGCTTTAATCCAGAGACTAGGACTAGTAATCCAGAGACTAGGACTAGTAATCCAGAGACCAGGACTAGTAATCCAGAGACAAGGGCTAGTAATCCAGAGACCAGGACTAGTAATCCAGAGACCAGGACTAGTAATCCAGAGACAAGGGCTAGTAATCCAGAGACCAGGAATAGTAATCCAGAGACTAGGGCTAGTAATCCAGAGACCAGGACTAGTAATCCAGAGACAAGGGCTAGTAATCCAGAGACCAGGACTAGTAATCCAGAGTCCAGGACTAGTAATCCAGAGACTAGGGCTAGTAATCCAGAGACTAGGGCTAGTAATCCAGAGACCAGGACAAGTAATCTAGAGACTAGGGCTAGTTATCCAGAGACCAGGGCTAGTTATCCAGAGACCAGGACTAGTAATCCAGAGACTAGGGCTAGTAATCCAGAGACCAAGACTAGTAATCCAGAGACTAGTGCTAGTAATCCATAGACTAGGGCTAGTAATCCAGAGACTAGGGCTAGTTATCCAGAGACTAGGGCTAGTTATCCAGAGACCAGGACTAGTAATCCAGAGACCAGGACTAGTAATCCAGAGACTAGGGCTAGTAATCCAGAGACTAGGGCTAGTAATCCAGAGACCAGGACTAGTAATCCAGAGACTAGGGCTAGTAATCCAGAGACCAGGACTAGTAATCCAGAGACTAGGACTAGTAATCCAGAGACTAGGGCTAGTAATCCAGAGACCAGGGCTAGTAATCCAGAGACCAGGGCTAGTAATCCAGATACTAGGGCTAGTAATCCAGAGACCAGGGCTAGTAATCCAGATACCAGGGCTAGTAATCCAGAGACCAGGGTTAGTAATCCAGAGACCAGGGCTAGTAATCCAGATACTAGGGCTAGTAATCCAGAGACCAGGGCTAGTAATCCAGATACCAGGGCTAGTAATCCAGAGACCAGGGCTAGTAATCCAGAGACCCCGGGCTAGTAATCCAGATACCAGGGCTAGTAATCCAGAGACCAGGACTAGTAATCCAGAGACCAGGGCTAGTAATCCAGATACCAGGGCTAGTAATCCAGAGACCAGGGCTAGTAATCCAGAGACTAGGGCTAGTTATCCAGAGACCAGGACTAGTAATCCAGAGACTAGGGCTAGTAATCCATAGACTAGAGCTAGTAATCCAGAGACTAGGACTAGTAATCCAGAGACTAGTGCTAGTAATCCAGAGACCAGGGCTAGTAATCCAGAGACCAGGGCTAGTAATCCAGATACCAGGGCTAGTAATCCAGAGACCAGGGCTAGTAATCCAGAGACTAAGGCTAGTAATCCAGAGACTAGGACTAGTTATCCAGAGACCAGGACTAGTAATCCAGAGACTAGGGCTAGTAATCCAGAGACTAAGGCTAGTAATCCAGAGACTAGGACTAGTAATCCAGAGACTAGTGCTAGTCATCCAGAGACTAGTGCTAGTAATCCAGAGACCAGGACTAGTAATCCAGAGACCAGGACTAGTAATCCAAAGACCAGGGCTAGTAATCCAGAGACCAGGGCTAGTAATCCAAATACCAGGGCTAGTAATCCAGATACCAGGGCTAGTAATCCAGAGACCAGGGCTAGTAATCCAGATACCAGGGCTAGTAATCCAGAGACCAGGTCTAGTAATCCAGATAACAGGGCTAGTAATCCAGAGACTAGGGCTAGTAATCCAGAGACTAGGGCTAGTAATCCGGAGACCGTGAATGCAAATCCTGCCATGGCAGTTTGAGTTTGTTAACGTGAATTCAGTTTTAAAATTTAATCTGTAAATAAAAAGCTGGGAGCAGTTAAACTCCTTGGGTTTGGGATAGGGTTGATGATTGTCACACATCAACAATATCCCCTTCGGCTTGTAATAGTTGGTTTACTTGGTTACAGTAGTGTAGGGATTCTGTAACTGGACTAATAATCCAGAGAACGTGAGTTCAAATCCCACCGTGGACATTTTGAGAATTTGAAATCATTTAAAAAATGTTGGAAATAAAAAGCTGGTCTCAGTAAAAGTGACCGTGAAGCTGTCGGATTTTGTAAAAACCCAACTGGTTCACTAATGTCCTTTAGGGAATGAAACCTGCCGTCCTTACCCGGTCTGGGCCTATATGTGACTCCAGTCCCACACCAACGTGGTTGACTCTTAACTGCCCTCTGAAGTGGCCAAGCGAGACACTCAGTTTGTATCAAACCCGCTCCCAGCGGTTCAAGAAGGCGGCCCACCCCCACCTTCTCAGGGCAACTCGGGATGGGCAATAAATACCGGCCTTGCCAGCGATGCCCACATCCCAAGAAGGAATTAAATCGAGGAACTTCACCCAGGCAGAGTTTGGCTCATGGTACAGAAACCCAACTGAGGCTTCTGCTGCAGCCATGAACAATCTCCCCACCCCCACTAATCCACGAGCTCCAGGCACAGGCACGGTGAGCCCAATGGCCTCCTTCTGTGCTGTATGATTCTGTGATAACACCAGCGTTAGGGAGCGAGCCCTTGATGCCTCCCTCGGAGGAATCTGTGTGCTGGGTACAGGTGCAGGAGCTCCTGGTTTACTTATAGAGAGCGTTACTGTCATTATTGGCGAGTCGGGGAAGAACATTGGTTTCCATGGCAACGGTATAACTGATTTGCATGATGCTTCCTCTGGAGACTCTGGCAATTCCAATTTAAGCAAAAACCATTGGCTTTTGTTGAAATAAACATAGGACATGGCGCCAGAGCTGGTATTTCATTCTTCTATCAACGCGAGCAAGACCTTGAACTCACGAGGGAGATATGGGATAGAAAGTCTTCACTCAGCTGTCCGGTGATCGCAATCTGCTCTTCATTTAAAAGTCATTTCATGCAAGTTTTTTCAGTGCAAAAAGCGACACTTAACCATCAGGAGTAAATGGTATGAATAACAAAAAACAAATACATTGGATTTTGCAACCTATTTTCTGCAGGAGACACTGAATATATTGAAGGCTCCAATTCTGGAAGGCTGGTTCTGATATGAACCTTCAAATAAACAACAGACACTGTCAAAAGATTTAACAGGAATTAAACAGAAGTTGTGTGTCTGCAGGCACAGTACACAGCTGTTAATCCGACTTCGTAAAACTCTGAGAATCAGGCCTGAATATAATGGTTGCTGTGAGTAATATCTATCCCTCAACCAACATCACTAAAACAGATTATTTGGCCATTATCACATTGCTGTTTGTGGGAGCTTGCTGTGCGCAAATTGGCTGCCGCGTTTCCTACATTCTTCTTCTTAGGCAGTCCCTCGGAACCGAGGATGACTTGCTTCCACACGAAAAATGAGTTCTCAGGTGACTGATGAGTCCAATGCGGGACCTACAGTCTCTGTCACAGGTGGGGCAGACGGTGGTTGAAGGGGCGGGTGGGTGGGGTGCTTGGGTTGACGTGCGCTCCTCCCGCTTGCTCCCGGCGAAGAGACTCGAGGTGTTTGGCGCCTTCCCGGATGCTTCTCCTCCACTTCGTGCGATCTTGGGCCAGGGACTCCCAGGTGTCAGAGGGGATGTTACACTTTTTCAAGGAGGCTTTGAGGGTGTCCTTGAAGCGTTTCCTCTGCCCACCTGGGGCTCTCTTGCCATGTCGGAGCTCCGAGCAGAGCGTTTGCTTTGGGAGTCTCGTATCGGGCATGCGAACGATGTGGCCCATCCATTGGAGCTGATCGAGCATGGTCAAAGCTTCGATGCTGGGGATGTTGGCCTGAGCGAGAACACTGACGTTGGTGCGCCTATCCTGCCAATGGATTTGCAGGATCTTGTGGAGGCAGCGTTGGTGGTACCTCTCAATGCTTTGAGGTGCCTGCTGTACATGGTCCATGTCTCTGAAGCATACAGGAGGGCGGGTATCACTACTGCTCTGCAGACCATGAGCTTGGTGCTGGGTTTGCGGTCCTGGTCTTCAAACACTCACTTCCTCCGGCAACCGAAGGCTGCACTGGCACACTGAAGGCGGTGTTGGACTTTGTCATCAACGTCTGCCCTTGTTGACAGTAGGCTCCCGAGGTATGGAAAGTCGTCCACATTGTCCAAGGCCTTGTCGTGGATTTTTATAATCGAGGGCAGTACTGTGTGGCGGGGGCAGGTTGGTAGAGGACCTTTGTCTTACGGATGTTTAGTGTAAGGCCCATGCTCTCGTACGCTTCGGTGAAGGTGTTGACGATGGTTTGGAGTTTGACCTCTGAGTGAGCGCAGACGCAAGCGTCATCTGCATACTGTAATTCGATGACAGAGGAAGGGACGACCATGGATCTGGACTGGAGGCGACGGAGGTTGAACAGTTTCCCGTTTGTTCTGTAGATTAGCTCCACTCCAGTGGGGAACTTACTGAGGGTGAGATGGAGCATTGCAGCAAGGAAGATCGAGAAGAGCGCTGGTGCGATGACACAGCCTTGCTTGACCCCGGTCCATACATGAATTGGGTCTGTGGTGGAACCGTTGGTCAGGATCACGGCTTGCATGTCGTCGTGAAGCAGGCGGAGGATGGTGACAATCTTTTGAGGGTAGCCGAATTTGAGGAGGACACTCCATAATTCCTCACGGTTGACAGTGTCGAAGGCCTTTGTGAGGTCAAAGAAGGCCATGTACAGCGGTTGGTGCTGTTCCCTGCATTTCTCTTGTAGTTGACGCGTGGTGAAGATCATGTCCATTGTGCCCCTTAGTGGGCGGAATCCGCATTGCGACTCTGGGAGGAGCTCTTCAGCCACTGGGAGAAGGCGACTGATTACACATCAACAAGTACTTCATTGGCTGTGAAGCGCTTTGGCATGTCCTGAAGTCATGAGAGACGCTGTGGAAATGCAAGTCTTTCTTTCTTTTCCTTTAGTGAGTAAAACCTTTTTTTTCCTCAGGCACTGATCCTTGCTGGATGGTGTGGTCGACCGGTTCAAGGGAGGATAAGGAGGGATAATGGGCCATGGTCACAATCACAGAGAATTTTGTCTGCGAGTTTGGTTCGGGATATATTGCAAGGAGTGGAAATCTGATTCAAACAGGGAGTTGCAGGAAACATGAACACAGATCTGGGAAGCAACAACATGTTGAAGGACTGCCGTGGTGGGATTTTAACTCACGTTCTCTGGATTACTAGTCCAGTAACAACCACTACACTAACGGACCCAAGTACAAGCCTAAGGCGCCATTCTTTACGCGTGAGCGGCCTTAGACAGTGAGTGCAAGCTGGCTTTTCAACCGCAGGATGCTTCACAGCTGAGCACAATCGTCTCCAAACACATTGGACACTGGATAGTCATCAACCACCTCCCTAACCCAAGGGGGCTGAAGCTAATTGTATCTCCCCCATCCCCCGTGCCATCAGCACACACGAGGAATCAGACAAACAACTCTTTCTGTACCTTTCCTTAATAAAACAGCGATTGAAGGAACTGTAATTCAATGGATGATCTTATAGCAGCGACCAGCTGAGCAGGATCCGAGCTGGATGTGGGACTGGGCGCTGCATCAGGGGGATATAGCGTTTGTATCTATCATTAATAATTACACTTTGCAGATTCTTATTCTAAAATATTTTAAACCAAATGTTTACTTGCTTCTATCTAATGAGTAAATTACGGTGACTATAGTTTAATGCATCGCAGCGCTGCTTCTTGTAACTGCGCATTGCCAGAACATTCCTCTAAAATATTGTTTATTTTCTCTCCAAGGACTGAGAGCACTCGTGACTGGAGACAGTTAGAGAATTCCAAAGATTCACGACCCTCTGAGAGAAGAAGTTCTTCCTCATCTCCATTTTAAATGGACGACCCCTTATCCTGAAATTATGCCGTCTAGTTCTAGATTCCCCCACGAGGGGAAATATCCTCTCTGCATCTACCCTGTCGAGCCCCCTCAGAATCTTATATGTTTCAAGAAGATCCCCTCTCATTCTTCTAAACTACAATGAGTATCGGCCCAACCTGCTCAACCTTTCTTCATAAGACAACCCCTTCATCTCCGGAATCAACCTCATGAACCTTCTCTGAACTGCCTCCAATGCAAGTATATCCGTCCTTAAATAAGGAGACCAAAACTGTACGCAGTACTCTAGGTGTGGTCTCACCAATACCCTGTACAGTTGTAGCAAGACTCCCCTACTTTTATACTCCATCCCCCTTGCAATAAAGGCCAATATTCCATTTGCCTTCCTAATTACTTGCTGTACCTGCATGCTAACTTTCTGTGTTTCATGTACGAGGACCCCCA
Source organism: Squalus acanthias (assembly GCA_030390025.1). Lineage (NCBI taxonomy): Eukaryota > Metazoa > Chordata > Chondrichthyes > Squaliformes > Squalidae > Squalus > Squalus acanthias. The sequence continues at coordinate 656,019 of JASTWF010000090.1, read as the reverse complement.
GGTCCCTCTGTACCGCAGCATGTTGTAATCTCTCTCCATTTAAATAATAATTTGCTTTTAAATTTTTCCTACCAAAGTGGATTACCTCACATTTTCCCACATTATACTCCATCTGCCAAATTTTTGCCCACTCACTTAACCTATCTATATCCCTTTGCAGACTCTTTGGGGTAAAAATTCACTTGGTTGCGCCACCCGTTAGCGCCTTAAGAGGGCGCTAATGGGGCGCAAAGCCGCTAACGCCCGGGCGCAGCGATGTTTGCGCCGCTCGAGAACTTAACTTGAGATTGTGCGGCGGCGCTAAAACTTACCGCTGCGACCACCTGCGCGCGCAGATTGTGACGTCATTCCATGGTGCAACGCCCTTGGGGCGCCCCGTAGCGGAAATTGAGTGGCGCCCCCTGCCTTACCGCCTGGCGCTTCCAACGACCAGAAGACTGGAACGCTATCAATCGCTGTGGGGCTGGGGGGGGCGCTATTTAAAGGGGGCCTCTTCCTGTCTTTTATTGTTGGTGGCATTTTTGAACTACGCATTCTGAGAGAGAGAGGGAGAGACTTCGGAGAGATTCAACGTTGTGTGAAGGAGTTTTGGGTACTGAGCAGCACTTTGCAGGTTCATTTTGATTTGCCATTCCTTGTATCGATTTAGCAGAGACCGTGGGAGCTGCACTCTGAGCTCTTTGCCTGGTGCTCTCCATTGTTCTTTCCAGCACATTTGATGTGCAAGTCTCTCCAGGCCGAGATTCAAGGCAGCAATGAACAGGATGTGGATGGAAAGCAAGATTAACCATCCCCTTTAAGAACTGGCCCGTGCCATTGTGTGTGTGTTCCATTGCTGACTGACATTACATGAGCTTCGCCAGCGCTCCGAGTTAGCGCCTCACTGCTCGGCCTTTGCGCCTTAAGAGAGGTGTGCAGCGCCTGCTTTAGCGCTCCACTCACCTCCCGGGGCGGTAAAAGTGAAGTTTCCCGTCAGTGCCGATAATTAGCGCCAGGCGCTAATATTTGCATCCGGACGATATTTGCGCCCCAAATGGGGCGTGACCTAATTTCTACCCCTTTGTGTCCTCCTCACAACTTGCTTTCCCACCTATCTTTGTATCATCAGCAAATTTGGCTACAGTACACTCGGTCCCTTCATCCAAGTCATTAATATAGATTGTAAATAGTTGAGGCCCCAGCACCGATCCCTGTGGCACCCCACTAGTTACTGTTTGCCTACCTGAAAATGACCCATTTATCCCAACTCTCTGTTTTCTGTCAGTTAGCCAATCCTCTATCCATGCTGATATATTACCCCCAACCCCATGAGCTCTTATCTTGTGTAGTAACCTTTTATGTGGCACCTTATTGAATGCCTTCTGGAAATCCAAATACACGACTTCTACTGGTTCCCCTTTATCCACCCTACTCGTTACATCCTCAAAGAACTCTAGTAAATTTGTCAAACACAATTTCCCTTTCATAAAACCATGTTGACTCTGCTTGATTGTCTTATGATTTTCTAAATGACCTGCTATTACTTCCTTAATAATGGATTCCAGCATTTTCCCAATGACAGATGTTAGGCTAACTGGTCTTTAGTTTCCTGCTTTCTGTCTCCCTCCTTTCTTGAATAGGGGCGTTACATTTACGGTTTTCAAATCCGCTTGGACCTCTCCATAGTCAGGGAATTTTGGTAGATTACAACCAATGCATCCACGATCTCTGCAGCCACTTCTTTTAAGACCCTGGGATGCAGGCCATCCGGTCCAGGGGACTTGTTGTCTTTTAGTCCCATTATTTTACCAAGTACTTTTTATCTAGTGATAGTGATTGTTTTAAGTTCCTTCCTCCCTTGATTTTCAATTATTATTGGAATGCTTTTAATGTCTTCTACCGTGAAGACCGATACAAAATATTTGTTCAAAGTCTCTGCATTTCTCTATTTCCCATTATTAATTCCCCAGTCTCATCCTCTAAGGCAGCAATGTTTACTTTAGCTACTATCTTCCTTTTTATATACTTGTAGAATCTCTTACTATCTGTTTTTATATTTTTTACTAATTTACCCTCATAAGCTATTTTCTCTCTCTTTATTATTTTTTTAGTCATCCTTTGCTGGTTTCTAAATATTTTCCAATCCTCTGGCCTGCCACTAATCTTTGCAACATTGTATGCCTTTTCTTTCAATTTGATACCATCCTTAACTTACTTAGTTAGCCACAGATGGTTCATCCTTCTCATAGAGACTTTCTTTCTCACTGGAATAAACCTTTGCTGTGAGTTATGAAATATCTCCTTAAATGTCTGCCACTGCTTATCTACCGTCTTACCCTTTAATCTATTTTCCCAGTCCACTTTAGACAACTCTGCCTTCATACCTTTTTAATTGCCTTTATTTATGTTTAGGACACTAGTTTCAGACCCAAGTTTCTCAACCTCAAACTGAATTTGAAATTCTATCATGCTATGATCACTCTTCCCTAGAGGATCCTTTACAATGAGATCATTAATTAATCCTGTCTCATTGCACATTACCAGATCTAAAATAGCCTGCTCCCTGGTTGGTTCCACAACGTATTGTTCTAAGAAACCATTCCGAATATACTCCATGAATTCGTCCTCAAGGCTACCCTTGCCAATTTGATTTGTCCAATCTATATGAAGATTAAAATCGCCCTCGATTATTGCAGTACCTTTCTTACAAGCCCCCATTATTTCTTGATTTATACTCTGTCCTACAGTGTAGCTGCTGTTAGGGGGTTTACAGACTATTCCCACCAGTGACTTCTTTCCCTTACTATTTCTTATCTCCACCCAAACCCAAACTGATCCTACATCTTGATCTTCTGAGGCAATATCGTTTCTCACCAGTGCACTGATCTCATCCTTTATTAACAGAGCTACCCCACCACCTTTTCCTTTCTGCCTATCCTTCCAAAATGTCAAATATCCCTGAATATTCAGTTCCTAGCCTTGGTCACCTTGCAACCATGTCTCTGTACTGGCTATCAGATCATACCCATTTATTTCTATTTGTGCCGTCAATTCATCTATCTTGTTACGAATGCTGCGAGCATTCAGATAAAGAGCCTTTAATTTTGCCCTTTTACCATTTTTCCCTACTCTGACCCTATTTGCTGGTGCACTCTTATGTTCGTATGCTCTGTCTCCTCCTGTCACACTCTGGTTATCATTACCCCTATCGCTACCCTGCACTATTGCCTTCTACTTTCTCTGTGACTTTCTAAATTCCCCTTCACCTGAACCCTCCCCCCACTATTTAGTTTAGCATATTTCATCGTGTCAGTAATTTGCACCTTTCTTCGTGTCAGTGATTTTCACCGTTCGTGTCACTGAATTACAGGCACTTTTATGTGGCCATGATTTCAGGCGTCTCACCATAGTTGGGGAATCGTGTACCCACCACGCCAGTAAATTGTGTGCGTTTCACTGTGTTATTGCAGTGTGAGCAAATCACTTTGCGCATGTTTCCCCATATGCATTCGAGGAGGACGCAAAGAATCTGCAAAGAGATATGGATAGGTAAAGTGAGTGGGCAAACATTTGGCAGATGGAGTATAATGTGGGAAAATGTGAGGTTATCCACTTTGGTAGGAAGAATGGAAAAGCAAACTATTGGCCCATATTTTGCGACCCCCACAGGTGCGTACGAGGTGCGCACGCGCCCGTAGGGGCCGCGCAAGTGCCGGGTTTAGGCGCGCGAAGTGCATGCGCTGAAACTCGGCACTTGCGATCTGTCCAGAATTCTCTGGACGGATCCTCCGCATGCACAGGGGAGATAGCACTGCCGGCACAGACTGGCGAGAATTTGTCAACTACTGGCCAGCAACTACGGACGAAACAGCTGCGTCAGATAAAAGCAGGCGCACAGCGTGCACGCAATCTGAAGAAGCAGCAGGGAGAAGACCTGGACAGCAGGGGGCTGGGAAACGGGACTGTTTGAGCAGTGAACGTGAACAAAGTTCTTGGTACAAGTTTTTAACAACTTTAATTTGTTAAATATTGAATTGGTTTTGGATCTTGTTCTGAGGAGTGTAGGTAATTTAAAGAGGAACTCTCGCTGTGGGCATGGTAAGCATTCTATTCAATTAGATTTCATTTTTTTTAAATTTGAAAATGACTGTTTAAAATAATTTATTTCACGTTTACTAATGTTTAAAATAATTATGCGAGAATATATGAATTATTTAAATATTGACTTTTTTATGCTCTTTAAAAATGTTATGCATGACTTTGTAAAAATGTTAAAGTTCTTAGAAATTCATCTGTGGCGGTGATATTGATCAGGCGGGTGTGACGGGCAGCCAATCCGATACCGCACCTTTCCCACCACAGCCTGACGAAAATTTCTAGCCACTCACTTTATTAAAATGACTTTTACAATTCTTTCCATTTTTTTCTGACAAGCACTTCATCTGTTTAAAGAGGATGCCAGTGAGGGAGAAGCAGGTCTCTTGACGATGTTGCCCAGATCCTCGGTGTGATTCTGGCACATAGAATCGAAAACATCAGGAAACAACAAAGAAAACTGAGGAACCATCACCGTCGCCTGATCAGGAGGAAGTACTACCCACCCCAGAGATGTACAGGGGGAGGCTGTCTGTTGAGATGCTGTCGGAGGAGTTGTGTGTGAGGAGGTTGCGCTTTAATAAAGAGGCAATCGGCCGACGATGTGACATGTTAAAGGACGACCTTCAAACACGCTCGAAGACCCGCACTGCCTTGTCAGTGTCCATGAAGGTAACCACAGCGCTGAACTTCTTTGCATGCGGGTCATTTCAGGCAGGCACCGGTGACATTTCAAACATCACCCAGTGCGCTGCGAGGACCTGCATTCACCAGGTCACAACATCACCCAGAGCGCTGTGAGGACCTGCATTCACCAGGTCACAGGTCACCCAGTGCGCTGCGAGGACCTGCATTCACCAGGTCACAACATCACCCAGAGCGCTGCGAGGACCTGCATTCACCTGGTCACAACATCACCCAGAGCGCTGCGAGGACCTGCATTCACCTGGTCACAACATCACCCAGAGCGCTGCGAGAACCTGCATTCACCAGGTCACAGCATCACCCAGTGCGCTGCGAGGACCTGCATTCACCAGGTCACAACATCACCCAGAGCGCTGCGAGGAACTGCATCCACCAGGTCACAGGTCACCCAGTGCGCTGCGAGGACCTGCATTCACCAGGTCACAGGTCACCCAGAGCGCTGCGAGGACCAGCTTTCACCAGGTCACAACATCACCCAGTGCGCTGCGAGGACCTGCATTCAGCAGGTCACAGGTCACCCAGAGCGCTGCGAGGACCTGCATTCATCAGGTCACATCACCCAGCGCACTGCGAGGACCTCCATTCGCTAGGTCACAGGTCACCCAGAGCGCTGCGAGGACCTGCATTCACCAGGTCACAACATCACCCAGTGTGCTGCGAGGACCTGCATTCACCAGGACACAGGTCACCCAGTGCGTTGCGAGGACCTGCATTCACCAGGTCACAGCATCACCCAGTGCGCTGCGAGGACCTGCATTCACCAGGTCACAGGTCACCCAGTGCGCTGCGAGGACCTGCATTCACCAGGTCACAGGTCACCCAGTGCGCTGCGAGGACCTGCATTCACCAGGTCACAGCATTACCCAGAGCGCTGCGAGGACCTGCATTCACCAGGTCACAGGTCACCCAGTGCGCTGCGAGGGCCTGCATTCACCAGTTCATAGCATCACCAGGTGAGCTGCGAGGACCTGCATTCACCAGGTCACATCACCCAGTGAGCTGCGAGGACCTGCATTCACCAGGTCACAGGTCACCCAGAGCGCTGCGAGGACCTGCATTCACCAGGTCACATCACCCAGTGAGCTGCGAGGACCTGCATTCACCAGGTCACAACATCACCCAGTGCGCTGCGAGGACCTGCATTCAGCAGGTCACAGGTCACCCAGAGCGCTGCGAGGACCTGCATTCATCAGGTCACATCACCCAGCGCACTGCGAGGACCTCCATTCGCTAGGTCACAGGTCACCCAGAGCGCTGCGAGGACCTGCATTCACCAGGTCACAACATCACCCAGTGTGCTGCGAGGACCTGCATTCACCAGGACACAGGTCACCCAGTGCGTTGCGAGGACCGACATTCATCAGGTCACAGCATCACCCAGTGCGCTGCGAGGACCTGCATTCACCAGGTCACAGGTCACCCAGTGCGCTGCGAGGACCTGCATTCACCAGGTCACAGGTCACCCAGTGCGCTGCGAGGACCTGCATTCACCAGGTCACAGCATTACCCAGAGCGCTGCGAGGACCTGCATTCACCAGGTCACAGGTCACCCAGTGCGCTGCGAGGGCCTGCATTCACCAGGTCATAGCATCACCAGGTGAGCTGCGAGGACCTGCATTCACCAGGTCACATCACCCAGTGAGCTGCGAGGACCTGCATTCACCAGGTCACAGGTCACCCAGAGCGCTGCGAGGACCTGCATTCACCAGGTCACATCACCCAGTGAGCTGCGAGGACCTGCTTTCACCAGGTCACAACATCACCCAGTGCGCTGCGATGACCTGCATTCACCAGGTCACAGGTCACCCAGAGCGCTGCGAGGACCTGCATACACCAGGTGACATCACCCAGAGCGCTGCGATCACCTGCATTCACCAGGTCACAGGTCACCCAGAGAGCTGCGAGGACCTGCATTCACCAGGTCACAACATCAGCCAGAGCGCTGCGAGGACCTGCATTCACCAGGTGACATCACCCAGTGAGCTGCGAGGACCTGCATTCACCAGGTCACAACATCACCCAGAGCGCTGCGAGGACCTGCATTCACCAGCTCACAACATCACCCAGTGCGCTGCGAGGACCTGCATTCACCAGGTCACAGGTAACCCAGAGCGCTGCGAGGACCTGCATTCACCAGGTCACAGGTCACCCAGAGCGCTGCGAGGACCAGCATTCACCAGGTCACAACATCACCCAGTGCGCTGCGAGGACCTGCATTCAGCAGGTCACAGGTCACCCAGAGCGCTGCGAGGACCTGCATTCACCAGGTCACATCACCCAGTGCACTGCGAGGACCTCCATTCACCAGGTCACAGGTCACGCAGAGCGCTGCGAGGACCTGCATTCACCAGGTCACAGGTCACCCAGTGTGCTGCGAGGACCTGCATTCACCAGGTCACAGGTTACACAGAGCGCTGCGAGGACCTGCATTCACCAGGTCACAGGTCACCCAGTGCGCTGCGAGGACCTGCATTCACCAGGTCACAACATCACCCAGTGCGCTGCGAGGACCTGCATTCACCAGGTCGCAACATCACCCAGAGCGCTGCAAGGACCTGCATTCACCAGGTCACAGGTCACCAAGTGCGCTGCAAGGACCTGCATTCACCAGGTCTCATCACCCAGTGCGCTGCGAGGACCTGCATTCACCAGGTGACAACATCACCCAGTGTGCTGCGAAGACCTGCATTCACCAGGTGACAACATCACCCAGTGTGCTGCGAAGACCTGCATTCACCAGGTCACAGCATCACCCAGAGCGCTGCAAGGACCTGCATTCACCAGGTCACATCACCCAGTGAGCTGCGAGGACCTGTATTCACCAGGTCACAGGCCACCCAGTGCGCTGCGAGGACCTGCATTCACCAGGTCACAGGTCACCCAGAGCGCTGCGAGGACCTGCATTCACCAGGTCACATCACCCAGTGAGCTGCGAGGACCTGCATTCACCAGGTCACAGGTCACCCAGAGCGCTGCGAGGACCTGCATTCACCAGGTCACAACATCACCCAGTGCGCTGCGAGGACCTGCATTCACCAGGTCACAGGTCACCCAGAGCGCTGCGAGGACCTGCATTCACCAGGTCACAGGTCACCCAGAGCGCTGCCACGGCCTGCATTCACCAGGTCACAGGTCTCCCAGAGCGCTGCGAGGACCTGCATTCACCAGGTCACAGGTCACCCAGAGCGCTGCGAGAACCTGCATTCACCAGGTCACAGCATCACCCAGAGCGCTGCGAGGACCTGCATTCACCAGGTCACAACATCACCCAGTGCGCTGCGAGGACCTGCATTCACCAGGTCACAGCATCACCCAGAGCGCTGCGAGGACCTGCATTCACCAGGTCACAGGTCACCCAGAGCGCTGCGAGGACCTGCATTCACCAGGTCTCATCACCCAGTGCGCTGCGAGGACCTGCATTCACCAGGTCACAGGTCACCCAGTGCGCTGCGAGGACCTGCATTCACCAGGTCACAGGTCACCCAGTGCGCTGCATGGACCTGCATTCACCAGGTCACAACATCACCCAGTGCGCTGCGAGGACCTGCATTCACCAGGTCGCAACATCACCCAGAGCGCTGCTTGGACCTGCATTCACCAGGTGACAACATCACCCAGTGCGCTGCGAGGACCTGCATTCACCAGGTCACAGCATCACCCAGAGCGCTGCGAGGACCTGCATTCAACAGGTCACAACATCACCCAGAGCGCTGCGAGGACCTGCATTCACCAGGTCACATCACCCAGTGAGCTGCGAAGACCTGCATTCACCAGGTCACAGCATCACCCAGAGTGCTGCGAGGACCTGCATTCACCAGGTCACAACATCACCCAGAGCGCTGCGAGGACCTGCATTCAACAGGTCACAACATCACCCAGAGCGCTGCGAGGACCTGCATTCACCAGGTCACGTCACAAGGTGAGTTGCGAGGACCTGTATTCAACAGGTCACAGGTCACCCAGTGCGCTGCGAGGACCTGCATTCACCAGGTCACAGGTCACCCAGAGCGCTGCGAGGACCTGCATTCACCAGGTCACATCACCCAGTGAGCTGCGAGGACCTGCATTCACCAGGTCACAGGTCACCCAGAGCGCTGCGAGGACCTGCATTCACCAGGTCACAACATCACCCAGTGCGCTGCGAGGACCTGCATTCACCAGGTCACAGGTCACCCAGAGCGCTGCGAGGACCTGCATTCACCAGGTCACAGGTCACCCAGAGCGCTGCCACGGCCTGCATTCACCAGGTCACAGGTCTCCCAGAGCGCTGCGAGGACCTGCATTCACCAGGTCACAGGTCACCCAGAGCGCTGCGAGAACCTGCATTCACCAGGTCACAGCATCACCCAGAGCGCTGCGAGGACCTGCATTCACCAGGTCACAACATCACCCAGTGCGCTGCGAGGACCTGCATTCACCAGGTCACAGCATCACCCAGAGCGCTGCGAGGACCTGCATTCACCAGGTCACAGGTCACCCAGAGCGCTGCGAGGACCTGCATTCACCAGGTCTCATCACCCAGTGCGCTGCGAGGACCTGCATTCACCAGGTCACAGGTCCCCCAGTGCGCTGCGAGGACCTGCATTCACCAGGTCACAGGTCACCCAGTGCGCTGCATGGACCTGCATTCACCAGGTCACAACATCACCCAGTGCGCTGCGAGGACCTGCATTCACCAGGTCGCAACATCACCCAGAGCGCTGCGAGGACCTGCATTCACCAGGTGACAACATCACCCAGTGCGCTGCGAGGACCTGCATTCACCAGGTCACAGCATCACCCAGAGCGCTGCGAGGACCTGCATTCAACAGGTCACAACATCACCCAGAGCGCTGCGAGGACCTGCATTCACCAGGTCACATCACCCAGTGAGCTGCGAAGACCTGCATTCACCAGGTCACAGCATCACCCAGAGTGCTGCGAGGACCTGCATTCACCAGGTCACAACATCACCCAGAGCGCTGCGAGGACCTGCATTCAACAGGTCACAACATCACCCAGTGCGCTGCGAGGACCTGCATTCACCAGGTCACATCACCCAGTGAGCTGCGAGGACCTGCATTCACCAGGTCACAGGTCATCCAGTGCGCTGCGAGGACCTGCATTCACCAGGTCACAGGTCACCCAGAGCGCTGCGAGGACCTGCATTCACCAGGTCATATCACCCAGTGAGCTGCGAGGACCTGCATTCACCAGATCACAACATGACCCAGTGCGCTGCGAGGACCTGCATTCACCAGGTCACAGGTCACCCAGAGCGCTGCGAGGACCTGCATTCACCAGGTCACAACATCACCCAGTGCGCTGCGAGGACCTGCATTCACCAGGTCACAGCATCACCCAGTGCGCTGCGAGGACCTGCATTCACCAGGTCACAGGTCACCAAGTGCGCTGCGAGGACCTGCATTCACCAGGTCACAGGTCACCCAGTGAGCTGCGAGGACCTGCATTCACCAGGTCACAACATCACCCAGAGCGCTGCGAGGACCTGCATTCACCAGGTGACATCACCCAGTGCGCTGCGAGGACCTGCATTCACCAGGTCACAGGTCACCAAGTGCGCTGCGAGGACCTGCATTCACCAGGTCACATCACCCAGTGCGCTGCAAGGACCTGCATTCACCAGGTCACAGGTCACCCAGAGCGCAGCGAGGACCTGCATTCACCAGGTGACATCACCCAGTGCGCTGCGAGGACCTGCATTCACCAGGTCACATCACCCAGTGCGCTGTGAGGACCTGCATTCATCAGGTCACAGGTCACCCAGAGCGCTGCGAGGACCTGCATTCACCAGGTCACAGGTCACCCAGAGCGCTGCGAGGACCTGCATTCACCAGGTCACAACATCACCCAGTGCGCTGCGAGGACCTGCATTCACCAGGTCACAGGTCACCCAGAGCGCTGCGAGGACCTGCATTCACCAGGTGACATCACCCAGTGCGCTGCTTGGACCTGCATTCACCAGGTCACAACATCACCCAGTGCGCTGCGAGGACCTGCATTCACCAGGTCACAACATCATCCAGGGCGCGGCGAGGACCTGCATTCACCAGGTCACAACATCACCCAGTGCGCTGCGAGGACCTGCATTCACCAGGTCACAACATCATCCAGGGCGCGGCGAGGACCTGCATTCACCAGGTCACAGGTCACCCAGAGCGCTGCGAGGACCTGCATTCACCAGGTGACATCACCCAGAGCGCTGCGAGGACCTGCATTCACCAGGTTACATCACCCAGTGCGCTGCGAGGACCTGCATTCACCAGGTCACAGGTCACCCAGAGCGCTGCGAGGACCTGCATTCACCAGGTCACAGGTCACCCAGTGCGCTGCGAGGACCTGCATTCACCAGGTCACAGGTCACCCAGTGAGCTGCGAGGACCTGCATTCACCAGGTCACAGGTCACCCAGTGCGCTGCGAGGACCTGCATTCACCAGGTCACAGCATCACCCAGAGCGCTGCGAGGACCTGCATTCACCAGGTCACAGGTCACCCAGTGCGCTGCGAGGACCTGCATTCACCAGGTCACAGGTCACCCAGTGCGCTGCGAGGACTTGCATTCACCAGGTCACAGGTCACCCAGAGCGCTGCGAGGACCTGCATTCACCAGGTCACAGGTCACCCAGTGCGCTGCGAGGACCTGCATTCACCAGGTCACAGGTCACCCAGAGCACTGCGAGGACCTGCATTCACCAGGTCACTGGTCACACAGAGCGCTGCGAGGACCTGCATTCACCAGGTCACAGGTCACCCAGAGCACTGCGAGGACCTGCATTCACTAGGTCACAACATCACCCAGTGCGCTGCGAGGACCTGCATTCACCAGGTCACAACATCACCCAGTGCGCTGCGAGGACCTGCATTCACCAGGTCACAGGTCACCAAGTGCGCTGCGAGGACCTGCATTCACCAGGTCACAGGTCACCCAGTGCCCTGCGAGGACCTGCATTCACCAGGTCACAACATCACCCAGTGCGCTGCGAGGACCTGCATTCACTAGGTCACAGGTCACCCAGAGCGATGCGAGGACCTGCATTCACCAGGTCACAGGTCACCCAGTGCGCTGCGAGGACCTGCATTCACCAGGTCACAGGTCACCCAGTGCGCTGCGAGGACCTGCATTCACCAGGTCACAGGTCACCCAGAGCGCTGGGAGGACCTGCATTCACCAGGTGACATCACCCAGTGCGCTGCGAGGACCTGCATTCACCAGGTCACAGGTCACCCAGAGCGCTGCGAGGACCTGCATTCACCAGGTCACAGGTCACGCAGAGCGCTGGGAGGACCTGCATTCACCAGGTCACAGGTCACCAAGTGCGCTGCGAGGACCTGCATTCACCAGGTCACAGGTCACCCAGAGCGCTGGGAGGACCTGCATTCACCAGGTCACAGGTCACCCAGTGCGCTGCGAGGACCTGCATTCACCAGGTCACAGGTCACCCAGTGCGCTGCGAGGACCTGCATTCACCAGGTCACAGGTCACCCAGTGCGCTGGGAGGACTTGCATTCACCAGGTCACAGGTCACCCAGTGCGCTGCGAGGACCTGCATTCACCAGGTCACAGGTCACCCAGAGCGCTGCGAGGACCTGCATTCACCAGGTCACAGGTCACCCAGAGCGCTGGGAGGACCTGCATTCACCAGGTCACAGGTCACCCAGAGCGCTGCGAGGACCAGCATTCACCAGGTCACAGGTCACCCAGTGCGCTGCGAGGACCTGCATTCACCAGGTCACAACATCACCCAGTGCGCTGCGAGGACCTGCATTCACCAGGTCACAGGTCACCCAGTGAGCTGTGAGGACCTGCATTCACCAGGTCACAAATGCCATTTTCCGCAGAGCTTAAGAGTCCATGGGGTAGAAATTAGGTCGCGCCCCATTTGGGGCGCAAATATCGTCCGAGCGCAAATATTAGCGCCTGGCGCTAATTATCGGCACTGACAGGAAACTTCACTTTTACCGCCCCGGGAGGTGAGTGGAGCGCTAAATTAGGCGCTGCACACCTCTCTTAAGGCTCAAAGGCCTAGGAGTGAGGCGCTAACTCAGCGCACGAGCGCAGCGCAGCTGCTGCCAGTTAGCGAGGGAACACAGACACACTGGCGCCGGACACTTCTTAAAGCGGGGGGGGCCACTTGCTCCCCAGCCACACCCTGCTCATGGCAGCCTTGAATCTCAGCCTGGAGAGACCTGTAATCCATTTTGCTGCCAAGCATGGAGAGGGTGAGAGAATGCACTCATCGCTTCACCGAGCGGGCCTTGGATGCTCTGGTTGACGCAGTGGAGCGCAGACGATGCATGCTGTTCCCGGAGAGTGGCAGGAGGCCTTTGCCACGCGAGTTCAGAAGAGTGTGGAGGGAGGTGGCTCAGAGCGTCTCCTCCAGGAGCATGGTGCCCAGGACCCATGTCCAGTGCCGCAAAAAGTTCAACGACCTCACTCGGGTCATCAGGGTGAGTGGCTTTTTCTCAATACCTCTCCATCCCTCCATCTCAACCTCACTCTATGGCCAGAGGGTCTTAAAACCCCAATGCACAACACTCATGCAACACCTATGGCCCTTTCATCAAACACACACACACATTCCACACTTTGCATACAGTAAGGGCTATTCACCTATGGGAGGCACATCAGGCAAGACCATGGCTGCATATTGTAAGGGCTATTCACCTATGGGAGGCACATCAGGCAAGACCATGGCTGCATACAGTAAGGGCTATTCACCTATGGGAGGCACATCAGGCAAGACCATGGCTGTATATTGACTCAGATGCTGTCCTTTTTCTTGCAGGCTAAGCTGGCTCATAATCGGAGACAGCAGCAACGGACGGGTGGAGGGCGGCTTCAGCTGCAACCCCTCAGCGATCTGGAGGAGCGCGTCCACAGGATTGTGGCAAGCCGGGTGATCGGTCCCGTCGCCACTGGAGACGCCGACCCCGTTGTGGACAGCAATGGTAAGGTCATCACCTTTTTGTCCTCTGTCCTTCCACTTGTCCCTCACAATACCAGCCTTTGACACTTTCAATCCAACTTGCTAACTCGCTGCACTTATTCCTCCCTTACTGCCACCCTGTCCTCACGCTAAAGCCACTCTTGTACCTCCCTGCTTTCAGATGGTGATTCACCAGCTGAGGAGATGGTCCCTGAAGCTGCCACTGGGAGTGATGCTGCAGCTGAGGAGGAAGAGGAAGCCGGAGCATCAGTGCCACCCTCTCCCGAGGAAGCCCATGGCCACACTGGGAACACGCCTTCCCCGGAGGGGAGCAGGGGGAAAGGGGCTGATGATGGTGAAGTTCCAGGACCCAGCGGGCTGCAGCAACGCCATGGGGGGGGGGAGGGAAGAACGGGGGAGCAGGGGGGAAGGGGCTGATGATGGTGAAGTTCCAGGACCCAGCGGGCTGCAGCAACGCCATGGGGGGGGGAGGGAAGAACGGGAGCCTTCTCCCCAGAGGGAGAGTATGCCAGACACTCCTAATGCAATGGACGCAGAGGAGGAGCGGCTGATTGCAGAAATGAACAGCCAGGCGGTGGTCATGCACACTGAGCTCATGGGTGCAGTGGGAAGGGTGCCCGAATGCATTGAGGCACTGGCAAGGAGTGTGGAGCACTTCGCTGTAGCACAGGCGGATGCCACACTAAAGCTTACTGCTGCAATTCAGTCACTGGCTGCCAGGAACCCATCTGAGCCTGCTCTCATGCAGACTCAGATTGAGGCCACGCGAGCACTGACTGCTGCCATCCTCGATGGTTCGTGCACATGTCCCCGGGGCTGTCACCGCGCCGCAGCAGGCCAGCAATCTGTTCTCCGGCAAATTGCTCCGGATGCTGAAGTGCTGCCCCGTGGGAGTGCCAGTGTGTCGGGCGAGCAGGGAGTTGCTGTCCTCTCTCACGATGACAGCATTCCTGCTGCCAACACTGTCACTTCTCCACTGCACTTGCCACCGCCTGTAGGACAGACTGCTGCCGCCCATGCAGAGTTGGTGCAGTCTGCAGCCGGGCCCTCCAGGCCCAGAAGTGGTCGAGGCCGTCCTTCAGGGGCATCTGCAGTGTCAGGGTCTGACAAGCAGCAGCCTTCCACCAGCCTTGCTGCAGCCACTGAGGTCCCATTACGGAGGAGCAGTAGGGTTAGAAGGGGGGAAGTGCGCAAGGGAAGGAGATCACCCTCGAAGGGCAAAAAGTAGGAGGTGTGCCAAAATGCTGGTCATTTTTTTATTAAAGGCCGAGGTTCATGGCCCAACTTTTGTTTAGTGTTTTGGACATTATCTCCAGGTTGTGAGAACCAGTTATGTTATTGACTGTTTTTTTGTGTTTATTTCTATGAGTTTGTCATGAGGAATTGACACACACAGAGTTTGTACAATAAATAAGTTTCTGTATTCAAAATATACATGGCTAGTGGTTGGAATTATTGGTGCCTTGGCCGGCTTAGGGGTTGCGTGCTGGGTTGATTCGTGTTTGTAGCACTGGCAGGGGCCCTAGAAGCGGCTTGCTATTAGTCGTTGACGGACGGCCCTTGCAGTTTGACCATTGTGGGCCGCCCTCCTGCCTTGGTGCTGCTGCTGATCATCGTCCTCGGCCTGTTCCTCCTCTTCCTCCTCCTCCTCTTGTGGTGCTGCAAGGCCTGGTGGCATTGGCTGCGTCCTGAGGATTGCCATGTTGTGCAACATGCAGCACACCACTACGAATTTGGAAACTTGCTCAGGCGAGTACTGCAGGGCTCCTCCGGAATGGTCCAAACAGCGGAATCGTTGTTTGAGCACGCCGATTGTGCGCTCAATAATGTTCCTCGTTGCTTGTTGGCTTTCCTGGTACCGCAGCTCAGCAGGGGTGTTTGGCGCACGGAGCGGTGTCATCAGCCAGGTGCTCAATGCGTACCCCTTGTCCCCCAGAAGCCAACCAACTGGCTGATGCGGTGCCTCGAAAATTTCTGCCACAGTACTCTGGCGCAGGATGAAAGCATCGTGGCAGCTGCCCGGATAGTGGGCATTGACAGCGAGAATCACCTGTCTGTGGTCACAGACCAACTGCACATTCAAGGAATGGAACCCCTTTCTGTTCCGGAACTCCTCTGCATTCTCTCGCGGAGCACGCAAAGCCACATGCGTGCAGTCAATGGCGCCCTGCACCATGGGGAAGCCCGCTACCCTCGCAAAGCCCATAGCACGGTCATGCTGCTTGTCTGGGGTCATAGGGAAGGAGATGAAGTCTCGTCTCCTTGTGAAGAGGGCATTGGTGACCTGCCGGATGCAGCGATGCACCGCAAACTGGGAGATATTGGCGAGGTCCCCAACAGCAGCTTGGAATGAGCCAGTGGCGTAGAAGTTCAAAGCCACTATGACCTTCACTGCCACCGACAGAGACGTCCTGGACCTCAGCTGAGGCTGCAGATCTGGCTGCAGCAGGTGGCAGAGCTCAGTGACCACCTCCTTGCTGAATCGCAGCCTTCGCAAACACAGCTCCTCGGACATATGGATGTAGGAGAGCTGTTCACGATATACCCTGGGAGGGTAAGCTCTCCTGTACATGCGCCTGATGGGCCTCCTCCGTCTGGCCATCATTGCCACTCTCTGTCTGCGTCTCACTCTCCTCCGATTGAGCTGGAGCAGGACGACGCCCCCAATCATTGCAGCCCCCATCTTCTCTTTGCCAGAAAAGTAATGAGGTACAGCAACGAAAGTAGCAGCAAAGTTAGGATGAACTAGGCAAAACTACCTCACAAAGCGTTGAGTCAATGTAGAAGTCTCTCTCTCTCTCTCTCCGAATCTCTCTCTCTCTCTCAGAACGAGTGGTGCATAAATGTCGACCACAGAAAAAGACAGGAAGAGGCCCCCTTTAAATAGCGCCCCCCCCAGCCCCACACCGATTGATAACGTTCCAGTCTTCCGGTCGTTGGAAGCGCCAGGCGGTAAGGCAGGGGGCGCCACTCAATTTCCGCTCCGGGGCGCCCCAAGGGCGTTGCACCACGGAATGACGTCACAATCTGCGCACGCAGGTGGTCGCAGCGGTAAGTTTTAGCGCCGCCGCACAATCTCAAGTTAAGTTCTCGAGCGGCGCAAACAGCGCTGCGCCCGGGCGTTAGCGCCTTAACGCCCCATTAGCGCCCATTTAAGGCGCTAACGGGAGGCGCAACCAACTGAATTTTTACCCCCATAGATTTTGAGTTGTCCACTCGGCAGCATAAAGAGATGGCCCTTGCATGTTATAGGATTGCTGATTCCCCAAAGTTATTGAGGCCATCGATAGAACCCATGTTGCATTGAAGGCACCACTGGATGCACCTGTGACATACCTCAACAGGAAGGGGTATCATTCATTAAATGTTATGATAGTCTGTGATGCGCAACTCAGGTTCCTAAAGGTGAAAGCAGATCACTGGGGAAGTGCTCATGACTCTTTCGTCCTCCGGCACTGAGACTTATATGGTGACCTCAACACATTTCCTCCAGGATCCGCATGGATATTGGGCGACAAGGGCTACCCGCTAAAACCGTGGCTGATGACTCCCTACCGCAGGACCAATAATGAGGCTCAGGAGAGATACAATCGGGCCCATGTGACAACACGGCAAGTGGTGGAGAGGACAATCGGGGTTCTGAAATCACGCTTCCGGTGCCTGGGCCGGTCAGGGGGCACTTTACAGTACTCTCCGCTGAAAGTGTCAAGGATTGTGGTGGCCTGTTGTGCTTTGCATAACTTTACCCTGCGGGAAGGACTGACCCTTAACCCTGCAGAGGAGCTCCCTGCTGAAATGGAGGACATGGACGATGCCAATGTGCCTGTGGCCAGGCCTGATGGTGAGGAGCCAAGTGCTGCCGAAAGCAAGGCTGCTCGGGAACTGCGGTGATGATAGTGTCGCCTTGTACCTCCCCCTCCCCCAGCAAGGCACAGAAAAGAACACACACAATTTAAAGTGAAACAGTGAACTATTATTGCAGCATCAAAGACTGGATGTACTTTTTTGATGTTCTTAGTCTTTAAATGCAAATTGTTACCGAGCTATTTTCTACACTGTAAACATTTACAAAGATAAATTGGTTGATAAAAATATGTAAACAGTTTAAAGTGACTTTTTGTATTTCTTTGTGCAATAAAGACATTCAAGAAGTAAACGAGCTAGTTTCTACTTTTTAAACAGTTGTAATGTTAAATTGGTTGTTAATAAAAAAAGTTGAAAAGAATGCTAAAGTGACTAGAGTCAATACATATGAAATGAAATTGTTAAATACACTATCAGTCACAAATATAAATTTCAAGAAATAACACAATACCAACATCCTCATCATCAGAACTGTGCTCGCTCCTTCCATTTCACTTTGCTGTTTAATTAAAATTAATGAAAATTATTTCAAGGCTATTAAAAATCTTTAAGTTGCTTTAAATCTCTTTAAAATTATTTCAAATTCTTCAAATCTATGTTTTTCTAAAAGTTTACAAAAGTTTTTAAAAACTATAAAGTAAGTTCTTACTGTTGAGATGAACAGCTCCTTTCAATGGTGAAGGCACTGGAGAGCTCAATAAAATCGGGGGCGTGGCCTATGCAAATATAAATTTTGACTGGTCTTGTGGGCGGGTCTCCCCTACGATCGAAGCCCTCGGCTCCGCACACGCTGCGCTCCTGGGCGGCTTGACGTCATACGCTGCCCAGGAGTCCTCAGGATGAAAGCGCAACTCTCCGTGGGCACCGAGACTGCTGGTCGGTGCCGATCGGTTTTGCTGGTCAGAGGCTTCCGTCCGCAGGAAGCCTCCAATTGCAATTTCAGGCCCATTACTGAAATGGAAAGAGACTACAGAATGCTGCGGTACAGAGGGATCTGTGGGTCCTCGTGCATGAAACACAAAAAGTTAGCATGCAGGTACAGCAAGTAATTAGGAAAGCAAATGGAATGTTGGCCTTTATTGCAAAGGGGATGGAGTATAAAAGTAGGGAAGTCTTGCTACAACTGTACAGGGCGTTGGTGAGACCACACCTGGAGTACTGCGTACAGTTTTGGTCTCCTTATTTAAGGAGGGATATACTTGCATTGGAGGCAGTTCAGAGAATGTTCATTAGGTTGATTCCTGGGATGAAGGGGTTGTCTTATGAGGAAAGATTGAGCAGGTTAACATAAGAACATAAGACATAGGAGCAGGAGTAGGTCATTGGGCCCCTCGAGCCTGCTCCGCCATTCAATAAGATCATGGCTGATCTGATCTTGGCCTCAACTCCACTTCCCTGCTGTAAGGGATTCCCCTGACCCTGCGTGTCTCGCAGCCTGTGAGATTCACGCGGCTCTGTGCAGCCTGTATGTCAGTGCGGGTCTAGGCCTGGTTGCCTGTTCTGGTCTCCAGCCAGTCTGGGAACACTAGACACACCTGTGAGTGGTTCGAATCACTCTCCCTTACGGTTCTAGACACTGGACTTAGATGCGAGAGCAGTAATGGAGATAAAACTCATGTAGACTTGGTTTGAATGGTACGAAATGGAAAATCTTTATTGCATGATACTTAAAATTATGAAATACATGTCATAAGCACAGATTAATGACAGTACAATCTTACAAACGGTTATATAGTCGATCTTAGGGAAACGAGGAACGAACGGCACAACGTAAATAGGGGCACACATTACAAATATCCTTAATCTTTAAACCCTCCCCTATCAATATCTATCCTAAACTAGCTTCGTAGGATCTCGAGACTCATGCTCACCACTCGTGATAACTCGGAGAAATTCCGAATAGCTGATCGGATGTTTTTCACCGCAGCACCCACGTGTCGGTCAGGAGATCTCCTGGTCCCACTTGTTTACTTGCTTCTGCTGCTCCGGCTAGTAGGCTGGACCGTCTGCTGTGATGAAGACCTCTGTTGGTGGGTTTCACAGATTAGTCTTGGAGCACCGTTGTCAATATCATTGATACGATGTGTTTTCCACGTTCCAACCTCCTTAGAAGTTTAAAGAGGAAAACTTCCTGGCGAGAAAACTTGGCTGATCGACCTATAGGCGCGGTCGGGATTTACTGACCGTGGCGATGGATATGGTCTTCTTCTCTTCTCCTCTCATCTCATCTCATCTCGGGCCTTTGGTTCCGCTGCCAGTTACCAACATAGGTCTTCGTTACGCGACACGAGGTAGATCCGAACGGATCAGAAAGTTCAACAGTCTTTTCAGAAGAGGCAACAGGCACGCAGAAGCCCAACTACGAGTACACAGGAGCAGCCACGAGGTTACGAATCGACCGGATAAAACACAGGAGCAAGCGAGCGAACGCAGGAGCCCGAACAAGAGCACGAGGCAAGAGGCAAGAGACAAGAGAGCGAGTGGACGGTTTGGGGCCTGCAATTATAGTGCAAAAATCTTCCGTTTCCCGCCCAACTATAATGTCCATTCCTTTGTTTAGGGTTTGGCG
Source organism: Squalus acanthias (assembly GCA_030390025.1). Taxonomy (NCBI): domain Eukaryota; kingdom Metazoa; phylum Chordata; class Chondrichthyes; order Squaliformes; family Squalidae; genus Squalus; species Squalus acanthias. The sequence goes on along the minus strand of JASTWF010000090.1, from coordinate 635,858 downwards.
CCCAAATGTCTTGTATGGGTGATCTCCGTCCTTAATGGGTTTCGGGGCTACTCATGAATGTTTGAGTACCTGTTAATATTTCTCCCATTGTTAAATCGGTCGGTGTTCTCCCTGGAGGGGTTTGGGGCTTCCAAGTGTCCTGTATAACTACCTGCTAACGGCTCTCTCATCGTAGAGTCGTTGGGAGTTTACATATTAATGTCCTTTGGATGGGCCCTTGATTACTCGGTACAATGGCTTTCCTTTGTACCTGGGAGACCGATTCCAGTATCTATGTTTATACTGCAAACCCATAATGTCTCGTGTATTATCTTCACTGTGCTGAATCGTTATCGATCCTGCACAACTGTTTTAATGGAACGCCATCTTGTCTGCCTGTTGAAAAGTCTAGAATGTTCTGTCACGAGGTGCAGCGGCCATTTTACAGGCTGCTTGTGTCCAATTTAAACCTGCCAGCATTCTGCTGAAATAAAAGCTGTTTGAACGAAACTTTGTGTTTTCTCCTCATTAATCAAATCGCGATATATTGCGAATTCTACAGTCCCTCCTGTTGATGCGAATAACTCCGCTTATCGTATCAAAAATCACAGTGGTGAGCAATCTTATCTCGATTTCACTCCGAACCCAGTAAATTAATCCCATAATTTTTAACTTAACTATGGTCTCTGTGTCGTCCTTATTTCCCAAGAAAATCACATTTTATATCACCGTAGGCATTATTTGCCCTTAAACTTACACCACTTGTTTTCCTTTCCGGCGTAACCAGGCCGATACCTCACGCATCACCTGTATATTTGTCTTTTATTCAGGGAAAGAAAAAAAAACAAAACCCAAAACCAAACAATCAACACCATCACCAAAATAAACAAATCCCAACTCTTAAACATGTCGAGTTTCCAACGTATTTACAATGAGTACAAACTTCCGCGGCGCACGCGGCGAGCGGGAGTGACGCCATTTTCCGATTACACGGTGCTCTCATCGTGCACGCGCACGTAACGTTCTCGCCAGTCTCCCGTGTTTTCATGCTTGGTGAGGCGCTTGTCTCTTTTACAATGTATGACCAATAGGTACACTACAATAAACACTTGACAGACGACTAAAATGTGGGAGGCTATTCTGATCCATGAAGGCACTTCAATATTGGTGAACAGATTCCACCACGGTGGAACCACTATGTCCAAAATGTCTGTTCCTATTTCGACAGTTTTCTGCTCTAATGTATAAAAATGTTTCTGTGATACCGCGACGGCTTTCAGAAGTTTGGTTAAATGCTCAGGGAGAGGGGGAATGAGGTATCCAAAATGCGCGACAAATCTCTGCAAGTCGGTGAAATTCTCTTTTACTGTGAGGTGAACAGTGGATGGTTCAGGGATTGGGATGATTCGCTGTTGTGCTACTTGAACTTCAGCCCTGGGTTTAAAACAGAAACTGCTGTCACTCACCGGACACCGGCTACGGTTTCCATGCTGGTAGTGTTGCGCTGCAGTGGTAACACAATATGTTCCACCCCCGATGTATGCTACCTGCGGAGGCACATGATCTTGTGCCATTGCCTCCATGGTGCAATTCATGGACTTGGCGCCAGCCGTTCTGAACCCGCACTGTGGTGTTAAAAAGGCATTCAAGTGCTGGGGGCACAGTATTATGTGTGCTCCCCTGCCACGACAACCAGAGAGATCTGTACCTGTCATCGTTTGCTCCCAGCGGATGACGTAAGGTGGAACCGCTGCATAACGAATGTGGGCTCCCCCCTGAATGACACCAATGTTCTCTACCCGATATACCGGGGCGGGCTTTGCTGTGTTGCCCAAAACCGGCATGCGTAATACTATTCCCATAATAGTATGGTTTGAACGTCCGCAGTCCACGGGGACTGGGTAAGCTTCTGAAGCTAGCCTGAGCTGGCACGGACTTAATGCGTTCTGAAAAGGGTGGAGCGCCCGTAGGTGTTTGTTACTTATCCAGGACGGAACCAAACCTTGTTTTAAATCCTCCAAATTACTGCGGCCCTCGCCCAGTAACCACGCCCCGTAAAGCACGCACACCTCGTTCTGCGCAGCTTGATCGGATGCATTCCGATCTTCCCTGATCAGGGCATTTACCGTACGCGCATGTTTCTCCAGCTCTGCTATAATTTCCTTTAAATGGAGAGTCATGGCTTGGTCCTCGTGCAGACCTGACCCTACCACTTTATTCTCATCTGTTAGAATGTCTTTTAACTGTGTTTTTAAACCATTAATCTGGGTCTGCAGCTCCACACTGTCTAGAGCGTTGACCACAGATGTCCCTGTGTTAAAAGCAGTGAACGCATCGTTCACCAAACCCCTTCTTTGCCTCCCTACTTGATCCAAAACTTCCTGCGGTGCGGTGTACAAACTTGTCTTATCAATTTCTGCAAAATCAAACTCGTAAAATTGTCTGAACATCTTGGTCAACAGGACCTGATACAACTGTTCCGTCTTTTTGGGGCACCACTCTGGTAACCGTACCTCAGTGAGATTTAAAATCACCGAGGCCACCGCGTAATGTACCCCCTGAAATAGTATCTGGTCTGTGGGGACCAGTACCAAACCGTTTCCGGGTCCCTTACTAGTTTTAGGGCACCCTTCTTCCTCAGCTAGAACCACCGGAATCGTGGGCGGGGCTTTGCGTGGGCGTGTAATGAGTTCAGTGGCATTTACTGGGATCGGGGAGAATGGGGCTCCGCACCCCCTGGTGCTCGCATCCCACCTCATCCCCTGTCCGTTATCCTGCCACTGATTAATAAAAAATATGGAGATGCCTTTGGGGCAAACGTACTTTGACCCCCACATACATACATAAATCCCCTCATCCGGTTCCCACCATTTGTCCCAACAGACTTTCACTTGTCCGTCTGTCCCCGTAATTGTCCGATGGGTATTATTACCCAGTCGATCCCACTCGACCGAAGAGTTTCTCATAGTTTTGCTCAGCTTTCGCAGCCACCACCATCGGCTCAATGGGACATCCCCACTACAGGTCAAACAAATCCGTTTGCCGACGGTGACGCTGATCCTGGGTGCGATGATCCTTACTTTGGGGCACATTAAAGAAGTCTCTTTGTAGGCGAACCCCGATGTGCTGGAATACTCCGTTGAGTTCGTTCCCAGCCATCCTGGCCACCTTCCCTTGTGGAAATAGGTGCTGGTCCCCTCTGCCTTCCGTCTTCCGGTCCCATCCACCGCGATGGGGGCCGTGTCCCCGGAACATCCAAACACCACGACATCCTTGGTGTGGCCTCGATAGGCCAATCCACATCCGATTGCCACGAGCAATACTAGAATTCGTTCCATCCTTCCTTGGTTCCTGTGATCAGATAGAATGAGGTAGCCAGCCTCGCAAAAGTCTCTGGCTTTTGTGAAGGGTGAGCGGGTCCCCTGACCTCGCCTCACGTAAACTTCAACGTTTGCTGAATAGACTTCCTCTAAACCTAGCCTTAAAACTCCCATCATTTTATCGTTTTCTGTTAAAAACACTACAAACTTAGCCTTATTAAAACTACAAACTTAACCTTGAACTATAAACTTAAAACTTAACCTTGAACTATAAACTTAAAACTTAAAACTAATAACTTTACAGTGCCGCCCGTTCTCAGGGCGGCCCCTTTAAATTCTGAGAAGGCTGCTGCGAGCTCTTCCCGACGGTGGGAGGGCACTGACCCTTCCCTCTGATCTGCCGCAGCCTGTTGCTGCGCTGACCCTTTCCTCTGATCTGCCGCAGCCTGTTACTGCTGCGATGTGGCCTGTCTGTACCCGGGTTATCTTAACCTGAAGTCTACGCCTTGGGGCAGTCTGGGGACATGACCACATCCTCCTGGGCTGGGGTTCTCTACTTGACCTACGGGGAGTTGCTATGGGCGGGGGTTCCGTGACGGACGGACCGGGTTCCGAGACCTCCAACGGGATGACCTGGGGTTCCATCACAGTCGCCGGCTCTGCCTCCGCTGACTCCGCCTCCCTAACCTCGGGGCTGGCAGTTCGTGGCTCCGCCCTGCTCGGCCCAGCAGGCGGCCCTTCACTCGTGATCTCTGCCTCCCCTGAGGACTGGACGTTCAAAGCGGGCGGCCACATCTCTGGGAGCCACATTGGCACTCTCTGTGCTCCTATAGCGGCTGGCCCTGCCTCCTCTAGCTCCTCCCTCCTGTCCTCGGGACCTGCAGCTTGTGTGTCCACCCCGTGTGGATCTCTACCTATCGGCCCCATTCCCCCCAGACCGTTCCTCAGGAAACACCCGTCATCATCACTATGCTCATCTGCACTATCCTCATCTGACCAGGGTACCCTGGGTTCTTCGTCATCTAACCCCCAACTCCAGAAAAACGCTGCATGATCGTCCGGGATGTCCCTTCCCCTGATGCAAGCTGCTATGCCTGCCTGTGTGCCTTGTGGTCCTACCTGGGGCTGTGCTTTCCCATTGGCGGGATTTACCCCTGTAGTTTTCCCCTGCGCACCCGGCTGGTACAGTTTGCATTGGTTTATGTGGAACCACTTAGTGCGCCGAGGTATTTTTACGGCGTAAACCATGGGACTCGCCTTGTCTACAATGTTGTAGGGTCCCATATACAGTGGTTCCAGACTCCCTACTCTGGCGTAGTTTCTGACCATAACCTGGTCTCCTACTTCCCACTCCCGCGTTTTGCGGGGTTCCAGCAACAAGCGATTGCCCTGATGCTGCCTTCCCATGTTCCCAGCCGCCTGCTCATAAACTTGCTTCAGGCGCTCCAAGAGAGTCTGGGCGAACTTGTCCCTGCTTATCTCTTGAAGCTGACCCTCAGTGAGCACCGGGGCTAGCACATGGGTGGGGGTTCGCATGAGCCTGCCGGTCATTACCTCGTGCGGGGAGTACCCCGTACTTTTTGACTGACTGGCCCGGACCCCCATGAGGACTAAAGGCAGAACTTCCGCCCATTTTTGGGGCGAGTTCCTAGTCTCTTTCCTCAATTTCTCCTTCAGGGTCCGGTTCATACGTTCGACAATCCCGGATGACTGGGGATTGTGTGCTACGTGCCACTTCCCTTCAATGCCCAAAAGCATGAGGGTGTTCTGCATCACCTGGCCGGTGAAATGACTCCCTTGGTCTGACTCCACGAAACGGGGGAGTCCCCACCGCGAGAACACTTCCCGGACCAAGATTTTTGCTGTACCCAGTGCCGTAGCTGTTCGACAAGGGAAGGCTTCCACCCACTTGGAAAACACATCCACCAGGACGAGGCAGTACTTATAACCTCCCTGGGTGGTGGGCAGGGGTCCTATATAGTCGATCTGTATCGACTGCCATGGTCCCTCTACCCTTCTTACGTGTCCCATGGGCACCTTCCTTTTCTGGGGGTCTGGGTTGTTTGCAGCGCACACAAGACAGTTTGCACAGAACTCGCGGACTTGTTCCCTGAGCCCTGGCCACCATCCCGCTTGCTCTACCCGTTGCCAGGTAACCTCGGGCCCGGGGTGCCCTGCCCCTGGTCCCTCGTGAGCCAACTGGAGGAATTCCCTCCTGTGCTGCTGCGGCACAACCCACTGCTCCCCGCGGAACAGCATGCCTTCCTTAACTGAGAGGGTTGCCGTACTGTACGGACCTTCTACCTGCCTCCCCTCAGCAATCGTTTTTAGGACTGCTTTTAGGGCGGGATCCTGGGCTTGGACGGTCTTAAGGTCTAGGGGCAATGCTACCCTGGTGTTCCCGGTATTCCCGTCCCCGCCTCGGACCGCTGCTATGGGTCCGGTCCTATAGGGGTTCCAGAAAGTGCCGTCGCGGGCACCCTCCCTGGCTAGCGCATCCGCCTGCCGGTTGCCCTCCCCACGGGGCTCTGTGGAGGAGTGAGCTTTCACCTTATGGATGAAAATCTCCCCTTCCTCCCCTACTGCGGCTGCTAAGATCTTTTCCAGCAAGGGCTTCACCGTTAAAGGTCGCCCGTCCGCGGAGGTGTATCCGCGGCGGGACCAAATGGCCAGGTATTCCGTACATGAATTGCAGGTGAACATACTGTCCGAGCAAATCGTGTATGGGGTTGGGAAAATGTCTGGGTGGGTCACCACGTACACCACGGCAGACAGCTCAGCCTGCTGCGCGCTCATGGTGCTAGGGAGCTTGATCGCCAGGGCAAGGTCTGCCGCAGGGTCATAAACTCCACACCCTGTGAGTCGCTCGCCAGCAGACACTGTGCTAGATCCATCAACATAAATCTCGCGCCCAGTGGGATGTATCCCGGCCCGTAAACCTATGTTGACGTCCCACACCCCTTCCACCGAACACCGGTGGGCTGTACCGGGGTATACCAAATTGGCCGCAAGCCTGGGCTCGCAAAGACCTTTTACTCTCAGATCCAACTGGGAGAGAAGAAGGGTCCAACGCGCAATGCGTGCGCTGCTTACGGTCCCGTCTTTAATCCTCCCATCCAGAAGCATCTTAGTTGGTGTGTGATGTGTGAGGAGAGTGATGGGAGAGAGCCCTGTGAAGATCGCTGATCTTTTCACAGCCCAATGCGTGGCTAAAAGGTGCCTTTCGCAATTGGAAAAACTTCTCTCCACATCCGTTAATACCCTGGATGAATAGACAACCGGCCTCAGCTTGCCGTGACGCTCTTGGAGCAGCACGGCGCTTAAGCTGTCTCCGCTGGCAGCTACCTCCAGGAAAAACTCCTTCCCCCCATCTATGGCCCCTAAGGCTGGCGCGGTCTGCAGATCCCTTTTTAACTTCTCGAAGGCTGCTTGGCAGCCCTCGTCCCAAAGCCACTCCACCCCCTTATGGAGGAGTCGGAGGAGCGGCGCCGCTGTGGCCGCATAATCTTCGATAAAATCCCTGCAGTAACCGGTCAGTCCCAAGAAGGACCTCACACCCCTTACGTTGTTGGGAATCGGTAATTCTTGCACCGACTCCCTCCTTGCTTTGTCTATGGCTCTTTCCCCAGCGCGTAGGGTCAGTCCCAGGAATTTTACTTCCTGCTGACCGATACGTGCTTTCTTTGGGTTTACTTTAAAACCCTTTCTCGCTAACAGCTCCAATAACTCGTCCAGTAGTGGTCCGTGCTCCTCCCTTGAGTCCGTAAATAGGAGCAAATCATCCACATACTGTACTATCTGATTGGGCTGACTAAACTCCTTTAAACTTCCTGCCATACACTGATGAAAAATACTGGGGCTATTGTGGAAACCCTGTGGCAAACAGTTCCACGTGTACTGTTGCCCTTTAAACGTAAAGGCAAACTTGTACTGGTCCTCTCGCCGCAGCGGGATGGACCAAAAACCGTTCGAGATATCCAGCACCGTGAACGTGGTCGCGGACGCTGGGATGCTCCCTATTAGGTCAGCAACTGCTGCTACTGTGGGCGCGCAGGCGGGAATGTTACTGTTAAGGACTCTGTAGTCCACCGTGGCTCTCCACGAATTATCCGGCTTCCTAACCGGCCATAATGGGGAGTTCACGTGTGTGGCTATCGGCCTCAACATGCCCTGCTGCACCAAGGAAGACATTGCTGTCTCCATATCGGGTTCTGCTTCTTTGGGGAAGTTATACTGCTTTTGGGGTCGGGTCATGGGGTCCCCATCTACGCTGACCTCAAACCCGACCACCCTCCCACAATCGTGCTTGTGGGTTGCAAACGCGTGCATATTATCTGACACGTACGTTTGCATGTCCGTTGGGACATCTGCGACCATAAGCCTGAGGTCGTAGCCTCCGGATGGCTGTACGGTACACAGGACCCCTGTTTCTTCCTCCCCCGGAATCACCATTACCTCGCCTTTTTCACCTTTAGCCCCCCAGAGACAGTGATTTCTGAGGTCCACGAGGATCCCGTGTCCCGCTAGGAGATCGGACCCGAGAATACCTCTTCCACCCCCCTTTTGCCATGCCATCAGTATACACTTCCACTTAAGGCGAAGTGTTCCTAAACGAATGGATAGCGGGAGGGAAAACGTGCCAGCCTGTTCTTTTCCTGTGAACCCTGCCAGCGTGAATGGGACCTTGGTAGATAGCGGCGAGTCAAAAGGGTTATCTGTATGGATTATGGTGCAAGAAGCTCCCGTGTCCAACAAATAACTGCCCTTCTGTTTCTCTACCTCCATCTCCACCACAGGTCGCCTCCACGCATCATAGCTGAGCGGACACAGGTAGACGGGCTGTGCTGGTTCTAGTCATGGGGCACTATTAGACGGTCCTGCGGCACCTACGGGGCCGGTTGCGACCGCCACCTGTCCACGCGCATTCAAAACCAGCTTGCGCATGGCTCCTAACACTGCTTCGAGGTCGTCGGGAGGGGTGGGTGCCTTGGCTTCCTTAGCCGGGACAGGCGCCTGGGTTCGGACCGCGGGATTTTTATCCTTGGAATCCTTCCAAGGGTTCCTGCAGTGCTTGCGCCAGTGCCCTGTCTTCCCACACCCGTAACAGGCATTACTTGCCTGTGGGGCGCGATTACCCTCCTGATGCCACTCTCTTTGAGCCGGGGCTGCGGGTCGTACCTCATGTACTCTTCCCTTAAAGGGACGTGTCGTCATACCCCTTATGTTACGATAACCTAACGTGAGTCGATTCAAGACCGACTCTTCCGTAAGGTTGAGGTCATTGGGATCGAACCAGGCTTTTGCCTGCTCTCTAACGGCTGGTAAACTGTTGGCTATTATGCACCTAAGCCAATGAATTAGAGCGGCGCCTTCCACATCTTCGCGCTCGGGCGCACCTAGACAGCTGCGCTCATATACTGGCCACAGCCTGTCGGCAAAAACCTTCGGGGGTTCTCCCACCATCTGCACTGTCTGTCCCACTCTAGCAAACGGACCTCCGTCGTTCGCCCCCACTACTTCTAGGACCTCATTTTTTAATTCCTCATAACTTTTGTTTCCCCTCTTGCTCTCGCCTGAGAGACACTGAAGGACCGAGCTGTCTAATGAGAACAGCAGCATTTTTGCTGTCTCCCCATCATCGCAGCCGTTAATGGCTGCGGCTTGCTCAACTTCCCTGAAATGTACGGAAGGGTCGTCTATCTCGGTCAGCTTCCGTACGTGATTTATCATAGCTCTCAGCTGATGTGAACTGTGAGGCAACACCAGCTGTCCGAGGAGATCCCCCGGTTCTTCCCCACCGTTTCTGCTTGGGCCCCTTTTAATACCCGTTACTGGATACAACGATCCCTTTTCTTCTTCCTTTTCAATGGGCTTTTTCGTTTCTTCCATTGCTTCCTCCCTAACCCAGGTTTCTGAATAGCTGGGTGGCGCGGAGGGCGCAGTGGCTACTACTTCTTCTGCTTTACTTGGTGGGGATTTTCTAAATCTCTCATTTACTAGCGGCTGGTGCGCCGACGGATTGATAAGGCACACCATGCCGTTCGCATTATTCACGGCCTTTTTGAGGCTCTCTATCTCCCTTTGGCAGGCGCTATGGTCGGCTCCCTGAAACTTATCCTCAAGGGCCAACTTATACGCCGACCTAACCCCCATTAAGCTCTCTTCTTGAGTTCTTATCTGGGCAGCTTGGCGGTTACATCTTTCCTTTAACCTACTCTCGTTCAATTTTGCTTCAGTGACCTGGCACTCGAGATACTCTATCCTTGTTTTAAGGTGACTGGAGACTTCCTGGCTTTCCTGGTGTAACTCATTTAAATTCTTAATGAGCACCTCCCCTCCAGAAACCTTCTCCTCCATTTCTCCCTCTAAATGGCTGATTCGAGCTGTTAGCGCTGTAATGGTCTGGTTTGAAATCTGAACCTGCCTTTTGTAGCACATAAGCCAGACTGCTTTCTCAACTGCCTTTTTATGTTCCTTACTATCTGTCCACCTTTCAGCTGCCTCTAGTGGGCTCTTATCCGCTAACAATTCACTTATCCACTTCTTAGTTAGATTAACCTTTCCAAACACATAATCCGCTATCTTTTCCTGCATAACATTTCGTACAGTCATTCCAAAATCTAACACACTACCCTCTCGCTGCCAGTGTCCTGCCGCGGTCGCCATTTTCTGTAAGGGATTCCCCTGACCCTGCGTGTCTCGCAGCCTGTGAGATTCACGCGGCTCTGTGCAGCCTGTATGTCAGTGCGGGTCTAGGCCTGGTTGCCTGTTCTGGTCTCCAGCCAGTCTGGGAACACTAGACACACCTGTGAGTGGTTCGAATCACTCTCCCTTACGGTTCTAGACACTGGACTTAGATGCGAGAGCAGTAATGGAGATAAAACTCATGTAGACTTGGTTTGAATGGTACGAAATGGAAAATCTTTATTGCATGATACTTAAAATTATGAAATACATGTCATAAGCACAGATTAATGACAGTACAATCTTACAAACGGTTATATAGTCGATCTTAGGGAAACGAGGAACGAACGGCACAACGTAAATAGGGGCACACATTACAAATATCCTTAATCTTTAAACCCTCCCCTATCAATATCTATCCTAAACTAGCTTCGTAGGATCTCGAGACTCATGCTCACCACTCGTGATAACTCGGAGAAATTCCGAATAGCTGATCGGATGTTTTTCACCGCAGCACCCACGTGTCGGTCAGGAGATCTCCTGGTCCCACTTGTTTACTTGCTTCTGCTGCTCCGGCTAGTAGGCTGGACCGTCTGCTGTGATGAAGACCTCTGTTGGTGGGTTTCACAGATTAGTCTTGGAGCACCGTTGTCAATATCATTGATACGATGTGTTTTCCACGTTCCAACCTCCTTAGAAGTTTAAAGAGGAAAACTTCCTGGCGAGAAAACTTGGCTGATCGACCTATAGGCGCGGTCGGGATTTACTGACCGTGGCGATGGATATGGTCTTCTTCTCTTCTCCTCTCATCTCATCTCATCTCGGGCCTTTGGTTCCGCTGCCAGTTACCAACATAGGTCTTCGTTACGCGACACGAGGTAGATCCGAACGGATCAGAAAGTTCAACAGTCTTTTCAGAAGAGGCAACAGGCACGCAGAAGCCCAACTACGAGTACACAGGAGCAGCCACGAGGTTACGAATCGACCGGATAAAACACAGGAGCAAGCGAGCGAACGCAGGAGCCCGAACAAGAGCACGAGGCAAGAGGCAAGAGACAAGAGAGCGAGTGGACGGTTTGGGGCCTGCAATTATAGTGCAAAAATCTTCCGTTTCCCGCCCAACTATAATGTCCATTCCTTTGTTTAGGGTTTGGCGCCCAAATGTCTTGTATGGGTGATCTCCGTCCTTAATGGGTTTCGGGGCTACTCATGAATGTTTGAGTACCTGTTAATATTTCTCCCATTGTTCTCCCTGGAGGGGTTTGGGGCTTCCAAGTGTCCTGTATAACTACCTGCTAACGGCTCTCTCATCGTAGAGTCGTTGGGAGTTTACATATTAATGTCCTTTGGATGGGCCCTTGATTACTCGGTACAATGGCTTTCCTTTGTACCTGGGAGACCGATTCCAGTATCTATGTTTATACTGCAAACCCATAATGTCTCGTGTATTATCTTCACTGTGCTGAATCGTTATCGATCCTGCACAACTGTTTTAATGGAACGCCATCTTGTCTGCCTGTTGAAAAGTCTAGAATGTTCTGTCACGAGGTGCGGCGGCCATTTTACAGGCTGCTTGTGTCCAATTTAAACCTGCCAGCATTCTGCTGAAATAAAAGCTGTTTGAACGAAACTTTGTGTTTTCTCCTCATTAATCAAATCGCGATATATTGCGAATTCTACACTGCCCGCTCCCCATAACCCTTGACTCCCTTACCTTTCAAAAATCTGTCTATCTCCACCTTAAATATATTCAATGACCCAGCCTCCACAGCTCTCTGTGGAAGAGAATTCCAAAGATTCACGACCCTCTGAGAGAAGAAATTCCTCCTCATTTCCATTTAAAAGGGTGCCCCCTTATTCTGAAATTATGCCCCCTAGTTCGAGATTCCCCCACGGGGGGAAACATCCTCTCTGCATCTACCCTGTCGAGCCCCTTCAGACTCTTATATGTTTCAATAAGATCCCCTCTCATTCTTCTAAACTCCAATGAGTATAGGCCCAACCTGCTCAACCTTTCTTCATAAGACAACCCCTTCATCTCCGGAATCAACCTCATGAACCTTCTCTGAACTGCCTCCAATGCAAGTATATCCTTCCTTAAATAAGGAGACCAAAACCGTACGCAGTACTCAAGGTGTGGTCTCACCAACGCCCTGTACAGTTGTAGCAGGACTTCTCTGCTTTTATACTCCATTCCCTTTGCAATAAATGCCAACATTCCATTTGTCTTCCTAATTACTTGCTGTACCTGTATGCTACCGTTTTGTGATTCATGTACAAGGACCCCCAGATCCCTCTGTACCTCAGCATTTTGTAATCTCTTTCCATTTAAATAATAATTTCCTTTTTTATTTTTCCTACCAAAGTGGATAACCTCGCATTTTCCCACATTATACTCCACTCACCCAGCCTGTCTATGTCCCTTTGGAGATTCTTTGTGTCCTTCACACAACTTGCTTTCCCACCTATCTTTGTATCATCAGCAAATTTGGCTACAGTACACACGGTCCCTTCATCCAAGTCATTAATATAGATTATAAATAGTTGGGGCCCCAGCACTGATCCCTGTGGCACCCCACTAGTTACAGTTTGCCAACCGGAAAATGACCCATTTATCCCGACTCTCTGCTTTCTGTTAGTTAGCCAATTCTCTATCCATGCTAATATATTACCCCCAACTCCGTGAGCTCTTATCTTGTGTAGTAACTTTTTACGTGGCCCCTTATCGAATGCCTTCTGGAAATCCAAATACACGACATCTACTGGTTCTCCTTTATCCACCCTGCTCGTTACATCCTCAAAGAACTCCAGCAAATTTGTCAAACATGATTTCCCTTTCATAAAACCATGCTGACTCTGGGGTTGGGCCTATACTTATTGGAGCTTAGATGAATGAGAGGTGATCTTATTGAAAAATATAGGGAGAAAAATTCAGTTGGTTGCGCCTCCCGTTAGCGCCTTAAGAGGGTGCTAATGGGGCGCAAAGCATCTAGCACCCGGGCGCGGCGATGTTTGCGCCACTCACGAAATTAACTCGACATTTTGCGGCAGCACTAAACACTACCGCCACGATCTCCTGCGCCGGCAGATTGTGACGTCAGTCGAGTTCGCAACGCCCCGATATCGCCCCGGAGCGGATATTGAGTGGCGCCCCCTGCCTTACCACCTGACGCTAGCAACGGCAGTTTGAGGGGAACTTTTTGCAGTCAGGAAGGGACTGGGGGAGCGCTATTTAAAGGTGACCGCTTCCTGCCTTTTATTGTAGGTGACATTTTTGAACCACGCATTCTGAGAGAGAGACTTCTGGAGAGATTCAACGCTGTGTGAAGGAGTTTTGGGTACTGAGCAGCACTTTGCAGGTTCATTTTGATTTGCCATTCCTTGTATCGATTTAGAAGAGATTATGGGGGCTGCACTCTGAGCTCTTTCCCTGGTACTCTCCATTGTTCTTTCCAGCAGATTTGATGTGCAGGTCTCTCCAGGCCGAGATTCAAGGCTGCAATGAGCAGGATGTGGATGGAAAGCAAGTTCAACCCTTCCCTTTAGGAACTGGCCCACGTCATTGTGTGTCTGTTCCATTGCTGACTGACATCACATGAGGTAGCGCCTCGTTGCTCGGCCTTTGCGCCTTAAGACAGGTGTGAAGCGCCTGATTTAGCGCTCCAATCACCTCCAGGGGCGATAAAAGTCAAGTTTGCAGTCGGTGGCGATAATTAGTGCCAGGCGCTAATCTTTGCGCCCGGCCGATAATTGCGCCCCAAATGGGGCGATACTGAATTTCTCCCCCATAAGATTCTGAGGGGGCTCGACAGGGTGGATGCTGAGAGGATGTTTACCCTCGTGGGGAATCTAGAACTTGGGGGCATCATTTCAGAATAAGGGGTCGCCCATTTAAGACGGAGATGAGGAGGAATTTCTTCTCTCAGAGGGTGGTGAATCTTTGGAATTCTCTACCCCAGAGAGCTGTGGAGGCGGAGTCATTGAATATATTCAAGGCGGAGATTGACAGATATTTGAATTACAGGGGATATGGGGAACAGACAGAAAAGTGGAGATGAGGTCAAAGATCAGTCATGATCTTATTGAATGCAGGCTCGAGGGGCCGAATGGCCGACTCCTGCTCCTATTCTTATGTTCTTATATTGGTTAATTGTGCGTGTTTTACCAACTTACTAAATCATACGTGTGCCTGTGCCGCCATAATGGTAAATCACGTGTGTTTCACGTGTGGCGAGTGTTTGACTGCGTCTGTTAATTCAATGTTCTGCACCATGTCTGCCGCACATGTTGTTTCACCACTTTGTTGACGTGCAACTTCACTGTTCAGTTTCACAAGGGGAAGTATTGCAACAATGGAGAAATCCCAACAGCAACAAGAAAGAAACGGAAATAGAAACAGAAAATATTGGAAATTCTCAGCAGGCCAGGCAGATTCTGTGGAGAAAGAAACAGAAACAGAGTTAACGGCTCAGGTCGATGACCTTTTGTCAGATATAAACAGAGTTTGATACAATTGTACTTATTGCCTGTCTTGAATTTTTAACGTGTATTTCTTATTAGTGGAAACAGCATTGTGGGGGATTAAAGAGCGGTTTGCAAGAATAAGATTAGCGCTAGAATGATTGAAGTGCTTCATATACAGTCGAGCATGCACAAGGATGACTACAAATGGATTAGTCCTCAGGGGCCTTGCTGCTTAGGTGCTGTTCGAGTCAATTTACACAGATTGACAACTGGGTCACAAGCAGTTGTGGATGCTCAGTCTTTGACTATATTCAAGACTAAGGTCGATCGATTTTTGGACTCTCGGGGAATCAAGGGATATGGGGATTGGGCGGGAAAGTGGAGATGAGGTCGATGATCAGCCATGATCTTATTGAATGGCGGAGCAGACTCGAGGGGCCAAATGGCCGACTCCTGCTCCTATTTCTTATGTTCTTATGTTCTTATGTGCTACAAGGTGTCGTCATAGTTTACTGAAAGTGGTAATTGAATTTGGATGGACAAACATTCCAAGTAGTTGATAGCCTGTTGATTGTGAGAGATGCAGATTCCTGTCGCCTTCTGTTTCTTTCTAACTTCAAAAGGGGTGATTGTTTACCTAAGCTTTCAGTTTCCAAATGGCAGTAACGTTCTGAATTTCTGATTGTGCTGGCCAGCACAGACACTGGGTCAGTCTGAAGCTGTAGTATGTTTCACTGTATAATTGTGCCTTGGTTTGAGAGCAAGTCAGTGGCATGTTTATTATTTTATGTACTGAGCAGGATAGTGAGGAGTATGATCACTCTTTTATATGGTGTACTGTTCATTTAGCTGTTTTATAAGTTAAAATACAGCAACATACCATTTTACCATTAAGTCTATTGGTTTGGAGCCTGAGTATCGACCTGATAGAATGCATATTCAGTCTCCCCATCATACAGGAGGATTACATGGCAGCACGTTACATTCCAATAAGTGTATCGCGTAAGGAATTCTTTTATGATCCCTGGGTCTAACTGTCACTTATCTAGTAATTGGACAGGAAACGGTGCACTCCAGATCGTAAGGGACATGAGGTGTGCTTACAGAGGTGGGAAAATATCTAACCTGAAAACCCAAAAACACAATGAAATAAGTCATAAACATTTCTGTATTTTGTCAAAATGAAAACACAAAATGTAGAAATCCTCAGCACATTAATCGGCCATTTAAAACTTTCAGTGGGAGTCTCCATCAAACCAACCTGTGCTGCTCTGTGATCACAGAAATATACAGCACAGAAGGAGGCCATTCGGCCCATTGTGCCTGTGCCGGCTCTTTGAAAGAGCTCTCCAATTAGTCCCACTCCCCCTGCTCTTTCCCCATAGCTATGCATTTTTTTCATTTACAAGTATTTATACAATTCCTATTTGAAAGTTATTATTGAATCTGCTTCCACCGCCCTTTCAGGCAGCGCATTCCAGATCACAACAACTCGCTGCGTAAAAAACATTCTCCTCATCTCCCCTCTGGTTCTTTTGTCAATTACCTTAAATCTGTGTCCTCTGGTTACTGAACCTTCTGCTTTCTCCTTATTTGGATCATAAAAGAATTCCTTACGCGGTACACTTATTGGAATGCTTTCTGTCAAACCCTTCATGATTTTGATTTATCAAATCTCCCCATTACCATCTCTGCTCTAAGGAGAACAGCCCCAGATTCTCCAATCTCTCCACATAACATAAGTGCCGTAACCTACCAGGCTACGGACCAAGAGCTGGAAGGTGGGATTTGGCTGGATTGCTCTCTTTTTCAGCCGGCACAGACACCATGATCCATAAACTTCTATGATTCTCCAAGAGATATTGAAACATTTCCTACAAAATGATGTTTTAAGGGTTTGGTTTAATTTCCATTGTTTTAAATCTTTGCTTCAACTTGTTGCATCACCCACGTGCTTTCTGTTTCCAGTTTTCCTAGAGTTGGGTTTCTCGCTGCATTGTAAAGAAATTGATGATTTCTAGGTAATTTCTTAGCTTGTCCGGCTAGTGTAAGACTTTTCTATTCATTCTCGGGATGTGGGCGTCGCTGGCAAGGCCGGCATTTATAGTCCATCCCTATCAACGGAGTGTCTCGCCTGCACTTCACAGGGCAGCAGGTTTCCTTCCCTAAAGGACATTAGTGAACCAGTTGGGTTTTTACGACAATCTGACAGCCTCATGGTCACTTTTTTTAAATGATTGTTTTGTTACCAATGCCAGCTTTTTATTTCCAGGTTTAAAAAAAAAAATGACTTCAGCACTTGCCAGGTTTTCTCTTCTTCCTTGGTTTCCCTGCTCTCCACAGGATCGTCCTCAGAACATGGAGTATATAAAAAATAAATCCTCATTAGCTAAGATATCCAGCTTTAGTATTCGGTGACCTGACTAACACATCATAGAATCCTAGAATGGTTACAGCACGGAAGGCCATTCAGCCCGTCGAGCCCGTGCCGGCTCTCTGCAAGATCACTTCAGCCAGTCCCACTCGCCCGCCCTTTCCCCGTAGCCCTGCAAATTCTTTTTCCTTCAGGTACTTAGCCAATTCCCTTTGGAAGCCACGATTGAATCTGCCGCCACCACCCTTTCAGGCAGTGCATGCATTCCAGATCCTAACCATTCGCTGCGTAAAAACGTTTTTCCTCATGTCGCCTTTGGTTCTTTTGCCAATCACCTTAAATCTGTGTCCTCTGGTTCTCGACCCTTCTGCCAATGGGAACAGTTTCTCTCTATCTACTCTGTCCAGACCCCTCATGATTTTGAACACCTCTATCAAATCTCCTCTCAAGCGTTGTAGCTTTCATTAGCCGTGACTTTACACACACTGTCGCACAAACCCTCCACGTTTCATGAACTTTAGAATAGTTCATTGTATTTTTATTTGACGTGCAGAAGATGTATTGTTTCAAAGATCAACATGATTTGTTTCATAAGAACATAAGAACATAAGAATTAGGAGCAGGAGTCGGCCATATGGCCCCTCGAGCCTGCTCTGCCATTCAATAAGATCATGGCTGATCTTCTACCTCAACTCCACTTTCTCGCCCGATCTCCATATCCCTCAATTCCCTTAGAGTCCAAAAATCTATCGATCTCAGCCTTGAATATACTCAACGATTCATTCACAGCCCTCTGGAGTAGAGAATTCCAAGGATTCACAACTCTCTGAGTGAAGAAATGTTCTTTGAAAGAGAAAACTGTTTAACAACAAAGCCAAGATTCTAATAGCCGGCTTGGTGATATTATCGTTAGTTCCCGACGTGAATATGATAAACTCACGCAATCTGCTGGTGAACTCACGGCCATGGGTTTCTCCTTCTCTGTTCTTTTCCCTCTTTCCATGAATCGCGAGTAATGGACTGAGTGTTATTCATCAGATAGTGCGACACGAGACTGACCTGAGCTGTGCTCTGGTATTTGAACATTATGACCCTGTAACAAACCTGGTGTTAAACTACACATGAGCACCTGCGGGAGAGGGTGTGCTCGATCCGCCAGTTTGTTGGTGGAATGTTTGGGAGGTAGACACTGCGAGAGTAACATTAAGAGTTAAAGGAATTTCTCCACCACCCTGTTCACCCATTTCTCACTACAATTGTGCACTCCAATCTGACTCAGAGGCTCAGTGGGTAGCACACTCGCTTCTGAGTCAGAAGGTTGTGGGTTCAAGTCCCACTACATGGAACTTGAGCACATAAAGCTAGGCTGACACTCCAGTGCAGTGCTGAGGGAGGGGCCGTCTTTCGGATGAGACGTTAAACCGAGGCCCCGTCTGCTCTCTCAGGCAGACGTAAAAGATCCCATGGCCACTATTTCGAGGAAGAGCAGGGGAGTTCTCCCCGGTGTCCTGGGGCCAATATTTATCCCTCAATCAACATCACTAAAACAGAATCTCTGGTCATTATCACATTGCTGTTTGTGGGAGCTTGCTGTGGGCAAATTGGCTCCCGCGTTTCCTACATTACAACAGTGACTCCACTTCATAAAAGTACTTCATTGGCTGTAAAGCGCTTTGGGACGTCCGGTGGTCGTGAAAGGCGCTATAGAAATGCAAGTCTTTCTTTCTTTTTACACAGCCCGATAAACAATGGCTGGGAAATTTAAATCAGTTAAACGGTACATTAGCTTTTTTAAGAAGGATTATTGTTACAGGTGTAGAATGATTGGCTAATATTTAAATATCAGCTTTAATTAAATCTTCCTCACAAGATTCACAAGTATAAAATAGTGCTTTGCTGCTTTTTCACTAATGGTGAAATGTGCAGGCTGTGCTTCCTCTAATGGTGCTTTTGTGAATGGTCTTGTTATGTTACTGGAAGATAAGTAGAATGGGCCTCTATTCTATGGAGTTTAGAAGAATGAGAGGTGATCTCATTGAAACATACAAGCTCCTGAGGGGGAATTGACAGGGTAGACGCTGAGAGCTGTTTCCCCTGGCTGGAGTGTCCAAAACTAGGGGGCATAGTCTCAGGATAAGGGGTCGACCATTTAGGACTGAGATGAGGAGGAATTTCTTCACTCAGAGGGTTGTGAATCTTTGGAATTCTCTGCCCCAGAGGGTTGTGGATGCTGATTCATTGAGTATATTCAAGGCTGAAATCGATAGATTTTTGGACTCTCGGGGAATCGAGGGATATGGGGATCGGGCGGGAGAGTGGAGTTGAGGTCGATGATCAGCCATGATCTTATTGAATGGCGGAGCAGGCTCGAGGGGCAGTGTGGCCGACTTCTGCTCCTAATTCTTATGTTCTTATGTTCTTGGAAGGCAGGCTGCTCTCAGACCCGATGCTAAGACTGGATCTTTGCTCTGACCGGTGTGTGGTTCAGGGCTGCCTGCCAGCAGATGTATGAACTGAGCCAGAGGGAAGTTCGGAACCATGGCAGAGCGCCTGCTCTGGAGGCAGGCTTTGCACCCATCTCTCCCTTACACAACCAGAAGCTTGGAGAGCTCTTTAACATTAACTGACAAGCCTACAGATGTGAAAAATAATGACAAGCTGCTCTTTCCTGTCAATGCAGCTCACAGGAAGCCTGGTGAATTACTGGGATCTGTGAGACGTGCGGAAACCGCCCCTCGCCCTTCCAACAGTTTCCAAAGTTCAGACCCATCGAGCAGACAACACGAAACCCAATGAATCTGTGAAAAACTTCTCTTACTTGAAAATCAGTAACAGATTACAAGTAAGCATCTGACAGTTATGTAGCGTATAACAATCCCTGATTATACTTTAGCAGACACAGAGCTATCCCTTTACTTTAAGCTCAAGTGATAATAAGCAAAACACCACATACGTACTAACACCAGCGATTGGTCAATTCGGCGATGACTAGATGTATGATTTCTGACAACTGACCGGGTTGCCCAGCTGCAGCCCCGAGTGTTTTTATACAGCATATTTTATACCCTAAAACCTGGCAACTCTCCCACTGCGTACGTGTCCCTAACTATACGGATAATGGTCATTAGTTGTTTTGCAGTTTCTCTTAGCAATAGTCTGTTAAGCATCCGTGAGCTTCAAGGCCGGTTACATTCCACAGTCTGAAGATGTTTCTGTTTTTGCACTGATTCCACAGCTCAATAGTCTGTTCCCCCAGAACTTCCAAGATCTGTTTCCCTTATCTGTTGAAGGACAGTTGGCTAACCATAGCATCTTCTATTTTTGCAGAAAGTTCTCTCAGCAACCAGTCTCTTGGCCTCGCGAAGCATGATGGTACATACAATGTGGTCAAGGTACAGCAGAGGTTATAGCAAATCGTGTGTCCTTACAGTCCACCCTCAGTGGCTGTGCACTCGAATCTTCGGGCACAGGCACTTACAACTTGTAGGCATCATCGTTGTCTTCTTCCTTCAGCGTCTTCTGCAACAGATTAACCCACTTTTGTTGCTGGCATCTCCTGTTGATTCGACAAGTTATCGTTAGTAAATATAACACAATCACCAGCTGAACAATGACCAGAACGGGGGAGATAATTCTTATCCAGGGATGAACCTCAATGCTCACACCGATATCTCACCAGGACGAATCATCCCCGACCTTAAGGATTGGCTTTACGCAGTTCATGATTTTCTTGAGCCAGGGTATAAAAGTGCTTTTGTGACTGACTAACGCGTTTCATTAACTCTACCAGGTGTTCTGATAGAGGTGGAATGTCATAGCCGAATCGAGTCACATACTGGTGTAATTGTTCTTTTAGCTCATCTTCTACAGCGATATCTACTTGCCTGTGCGAATAAATGCTAAATAATATCCGCACCTCAAGTCTCACAGGTTGGACTGGGGTGAAGAAAAATGTTCCCGCCGCAATGGGACAAGTCAGGTTGTTACTGTACTGGTATTCCCGGTGTATGGTGGTGACACAATACTCACCTTTCCCTCGATACGCAGATCGTACGGGGAAAAGCTGTCCCGCAATCACTTTCATGGTGCAGTTCCATTCTATCCCATCCCAATCAAAGCCGCAGGCAGGGGCTGCGTGTTCCATCACGTCATAAGGGCAGATGACTGTATCCCGAGCTTGAGCGCACCCGGTAAGATCTGGGGCCACCCATGTGGTCCCAGCCACCCGGGTCACATTCTGCGGGGGTTCGTCTTACCTCACTAAGTACTCCTATATTCTCCACGCGGAATAGAGGATTTGGGGTTGCCTTTTGGTGCAGGATGGGATAATACAACACCATCCCTAATAAGGTGATGTCATTCTGTTCCTGCAAATGACAATCATGTTTCACCGGGTACACCTGGACCAACCCCCTGACTTTACACATATTCATGGTAAATTGAGAAGTCGCACAACACCAGGTTATAGTCCAACAGTTTTATTTCAAATCACAAGCTTTCGGAGCTCTGCTCCTTTGTCAGGAAGGGGTGTAAGCTCCGAAAGCTTGTGATTCCAAATAAAACTGTTGGACTATAACCTGGTGTTGTGCGACTTCTCATTTTTGTCTACCCCAGTCCAACACCGGCATCTCCACATCATGACCATGGTAAATTGGTCAGTGGACATTGACATCAGTCACCTCCGAGGGAAGCTTACCCTCAGCAATGCTCTGCAGGTTTTCACGGGCTTGTTCCACTAACCAGGATCCGTACATTACACAAACATCATTTCGTGCGGCCTCACTCGAGGCATTCGGATCCTCCTTGAAAAGTTGATTTATCTTTTTAGCGTGGGATTCTAAATAGTTAACCATGTCCTGCAGATGAATGGTCATAATTTGGTCCTCCTTCAATTCCTCTTGTTCCAGATCATTCAAAATTTCCCTTAAACGATTTCCAACTGCCTTTACGGATTGCTCTAGGCTGACCAAATCAAAGCTATTAATCAGGGAGGATCCGCGAATAAAAACAGTTGCTGTATCATTTATCAGACCCCCTTCGTATTCTGATATGGTTCCCTTTAATCCCATGACCGACATTGTTTTCTTCAATGATCTCGGTACTATTTTCCCCAAAGTTATTGTTAAATCCATTACCATCTCCTTCGGGCCCATGTGATATAATGGCTCTAATTCGATTCCACCAGTGTTGTGCTGGCCCTCTCCCAAAATCCCTCTGTTATTCCCGCACCATCATCCCATATAACCACACTGTTTCTGGTTTGCACCAGTTCGGTAGTCCCACCTCGGTCAGATTCAATATCACTGGCACCACCTCGTGATGCACATCATGGTACAATATCATCCGAGTTGGGATTAATCCGAGCCCATTTGTCGGTCCCGGAGTGTGTTTGGGGCAGACAACCCGGGTTTCTTGCCACTCTTCCCACGGTTGTGTTTTATTAGTAGGGGGAAGGATTTTTGGTCGAACTTTTAATTCTACTGCATGTATAACCGCACTTCTGTCACCACATACCCTTACGTGATAGGTCCTAACACCGGCATCGTTGCTATACCATTGATAGAGTTCCTTAGCGACCTAAAGAACAGATGGTGGGTGGAGAAAGCGCAGGAGATCCAGCAGTTAGCCAACAACCACGACGTGCGTGGATTCTTTAGCGCAGTCAAGACCGCCTATGGCCCAAGCACCCAAGGTCCTACCGCACTGCGGGCCAAGAATGGAGAGGTACTCATCAAGGACAGAGAGGCAGTCAGTGCCCGCTGGAAGGAGCACTTCGAAGATCTCCTTAACTGAGACTCTGCCTTCGACGCGAGTGTCCTCAACTCCATCCCGCAGCATGCTGCCCACCACCACCTCAGCACAATCCCAGCCCGGCATGAGGTTGAAAAAGCCATCCGACAACTGAAGAACAACAAGGCCTCAGGAGCAGATGGAATCCCCGCCGAGGTGCTAAAACATGGCGGAGAAGCACTATTGGCGTGATTACATGAACTCATTTCTCTTATTTGGAAGGAGAGAGCATGCCAAGGGTTATCAGAGATGCCGTAATTGTGACCATCTTCAAGAAAGGTGACAAGTCTGATTGCGGTAATTACAGAGGAGTCTCCCTGCTGTCTGCCATAGGGAAAGTCATCGCAAGAATCCTCCTCAATCACCTTCTCCCAGTGGCTGAAGAGCTCCTCCCAGAGTCACAGGGGCACAATGGACATGATCTTCACCGCACGTCAATTACAAGAGAAATGCAGTGAACAGCACCAACCGCAGTACATGGCCTTCTTTGATCTCACAAAGGCCTTCGACACCATCAACCGTGAAGGATTATGGAGTGTCCTCCTCAAATTCGGCTGCCCTCAAAAGTTTGTCACCATCCTCCACCTGCTTCCCGACGACATGCAAGCCGTGATCCTGACCAACAGTTCCACCACAGACCCAATTCACGTATGAACCGGGGTCAAACAAGGCTGTCTCATCGCACCAACGCTCTTCTCGATCTTCCTTGCTACAATGCTCCATCTCACCCTCAGTAAGCTCCCCGCTGGAGTGGAACTAATTTACAGAACAAACGGGAAACTGTTCAACCTCCGTCGCCTCCAGTCCAGATCCAAGGTCGTCCCATCCTCTGTCATCGAATTACAGTATGCAGACAACGTTTGCGTCTGTGCACACTCGGAGGTCGAACTCCAAACCATCGTCAACACCTTCACCGAAGCGTAGGAAAGCATGGGCCTTACACTAAACATCCGTAAGACAAAGGTCCTCCACCAACCTGCCCCCACCACACAGTACTGCCCCCCGATTATCAAAATCCACGACAAGGCCTTGGACAACATGGATCACTTCAGTGTGCCAGTGCAGCCTTTGGTCGCCTGAGGAAGAGAGTGTTTGAAGACCAGGACCTCAAACCCAGCACCAAGCTCATGGTCTACAGAGCAGCAGTGATACCCGCCCTCCTGTATGCTTCAGAGACATGGACCATGTACAGCAGGCACCTCAAAGCACTGGAGAGGTACCACCAACGCTGTCTCCGCAAGATCCTGCAAATCCATTGGCAGGATATGCGCACCAACATCAGTGTTCTCGCTCAAGCCAACATCCCCAGCATCGAAGCTTTGACCACGCTCGATCAGCTCTGATGGACGGGTCACATTGTCCGCATGCCCGATACGAGACTCCCAAAACAAGCGCTCTACTCGGAGCTCCGACACAGCAAGAGAGCCCAGGTGGGCAGAGGAAACGCTTCAAGGACACCCTCAAAGCCTCCTTGAAAAAGTGCAACATCCCCTCCGACACCTGGGAATCCCTGGCCCAAGACCGCACAAAGTGGAGGAGAAGCATCTGGGAAGGCGCCGAACACCTCGAGTCTCTTCACCTGGAGCAAGTGGAAGCCAAGCGCAAACAGCAGAAGGAGCGCCCGTCAACCCAAGCACCTCACCCACCCGCCCCTTCAACCACCGTCTGCCCCACCTGTGACAGAGACTGTAGGTCCCGCATTGGACTCATCAGTCACCTGAGAACTCATTTTTAGTGTGGAAGCAAGTCATCCTCGGTTCCGACGGACTGCCTAAGAAGAGAAGAAAGTTCCTTAGCTCTACTGTGTACTGTGCAAAGATCGTACAACTGGTCACATCCCTTTCAATCATGGACAAGCTGTACGAATCATCCGACTGGAACCCATCTGTTACCCCACTTGGGCTCATAGATCCGTAAATTCCCACATGAATTTTCCACCATCGGGGCCAACACAACAGGGCGTCTCCCGCTGCTCGGGATTGGGTCGGGCTTCCTACATTCTCAAGGGTTCCCTGTTTGCTAGTTCCTTGAATGGTCACCTGGTTCTGTTTGTAAGAACCACACCCTTGGCCCGGTGGGGCGATCTTTGCATTTTATGCATACCCCCTTACCTTCCTGGACCTCATATGTGGTAACCCATACTATCCCTGAACACACGGTTTCGAGTGCTGTCCCGGGGTGGTGTCTCCGTGGCAACCACAATCGAACTATTATAGGGAAAACAGTTAGTGTTGGTCCAGTAGGCCGGTGTGGAATCTTCGAGATAGAGCAGAATCCCGATCATTGGCCAGAATAATTCCTTCATTTTATTTATCTTCTTGCCTGTGGGGATAAGGGACACAAACAGAGTTTTACTCCTGGCCTTGCACCCTCTGTCCTCCCATTAGTTCAGGGCTTCATTATTCATTTTCTTACAGGGCGCCTATATTTCTTCAGTGGTGCCGTGGGTTAGGAGGGGTCTGTTGGACTTGTCTGTGGACAGGAGGTGGTTCGGACCTGGGGCAAGGAGGTTTCTACAGCTCCCAGGTCCTGTCCACCTTCAATTGGATCAAACTGTACCTGTGGAGGCGCCACTTCAGGCAAGGGCGCCTCATTGGGTGGGGGTGTCCCATGAGGCACCCCTTCGTCATCATCCCACTGGAAAGGATGAATCCAGCTCACCGTGCTTATGATCGTGGCTTGTTGTCTTCTTGACCTGCTGGTGGGCGGAAAAAGCTTCATCTGGCTAATATGAAACCATTTAATTTTCTTAGGTAACCGAACTGCATACACCACGGGACTGGCTTTGTCAACAATGCTAAACGGTCCCTTGTACAGGGGTTCAAAGACTCCCACCCTCGCATAGTTTTGTACCATTACCTGGCTTCCCACCTCCCACTCCTGGGGTTTACTCGGAGCCAAGTGTAGTCGATTGTGTTGGTGTGCCCTCCCAATGTTGTGGGCGGTCCTCAGGTGTACCTCCTTTAAAGTTTCCCAGAGGTCGCTCAGGAATTTGTCCCGAGTCACCTCCTCAACCTGCTTGTCAGTTAACATGGGGACCAACAGGTGTGTGGGAGTTCGCATGGGTCTCCCCGTAACATATTCATGTGGGGAATAACCCATTCCTTTAGACTCTTTACTGCGTATTCCCATTGGGATTATGGGAAGTACCTCATCCCTGTTTGAGTTCCTGAAATTCACCCATAATCACCTAGGAAAATGATTTTAGAAAAAAATTTCCCATTTATTACCATTTCATCTCATTCATGAGCCCTGGAGAAACGTTACCATCCACTACAATATGATCATTACCATTTAACCGCTTATTGGACCTTCTATTCCTCAAAATATACCAGAGAGCAATTCAGTCTGCAAGATGAGGGATGTTAGTTACCTTTAACACAACAGTCTCCCTCCGAAAACTTATTTGTTAACACAGTCTAGACCGAACCACGTAGACTGGACCTTTTCAAAAGTAAAATTTGATTATCCACTTAAATTTCAGATAAATTTTCCTTCCCGAGTGCTTGAGCAGCAACTCATATCAATTTGTCTAATTAATTTTAATTTCTCAAACAAATTATGTCGAGGCTTGTGATTTAACAAAAGAAGACAGAAGTAGTTGCAATCACGTTTGGATGCAAGTCTTTTATCTTCCCTCTCGAGCAATCTGTCTTGGAAGATAACACTTGACTCCAAATAATTAATTCCAAGCATTAAAAAGCAAAGTCTTAAGTCCAATTTTGTTACCATGCTGGGACATTCGAGATCCATCAATGTCAGCAGCTAAGAACCTACATTCTGAACATCACCAGAACGCCCACTGCACTTTTCCAGCAAAGTTCAAGCTCCGTAACACCTTGAAGTAATTTCTACATCAAAGAACCACTCTTGGTAATCCTGCACCATCAACACTCATCTGGCCTCCCTGCTGAAAAGAAAAAAACCAGACAATCCATTGCGGCTTTTCCTGTGAGCCCATTGGGTTAATTCGTCAATTCCCGATTCCCTTCTGTCACTGTGGGCAAACATCCACTCAAATTCAAAACCTTCAAAATGTAACAATGCCCAAAATCTTCACAAAACACACAGCTGCTTGTGAAAAGAGTTCACTTTTTTTCCCAAAAGAAGACAAACACAAACATTGGCCCTGAAATTCCGTTCCCTACGGGTGTGTACGCGCTGTGTACTCACCCGTAGGGCCAACGGAAGTGCCGGTTTCGCACATGCACTGCGCATAGTGGTTAGCACTGGTACCTCACAGCGCCAGGGACCCGGGTTCGAATCTGGCCTCGGGTGACTGTCTGTGTGGAGTTTGCACATTCTCTCCGTGTCTGCGTGGGTTTCCTCCGGGTGCTCCGGTTTCCTCCCACAGTCCAAAAATGTGCGGGTTAGGTTGATTTGGCTATGATAAATTGACCCTTAGTGTTAGGGGGGGATTAAATATGTGGGGTTACGGGGATAGGATGGGATATGTTAGGGGGAATTAAATACGTGGGGTTACGGGGACAGGGTGGGATATGTGTCGGTGCAGGCTCGATGGGGATTCTGTGTGAGAAGGCAGGGACAGGGTGCTGGATTTGGATGATCAGCCATGATCGTATTGAATGGTGGAGCAGGCTCGACGGGCCGAATGGCCTACTCCTGCTCCTAGTTTCTATGTTTCTATGCGCTGGAAACCGGAACCTCCGTTCTCTTGAAGGAAGGGGTTTGGAGGTCAAACGCGTGCGCCAGAGAGGCAGCGCGTAGACCTGGAACTTCCGCTGTTTTTACAGGTTTCTCCGTGTGGGTAAGTCCCTAGCAGCTGCGCGTGGAAAAAGCAGGCGCAAGGCCTGCCTTTAACAAGGTAAGAGGTGAATTAAGTAAAATTGAAAAAAATTTTCCACAGGTTTATCATTTTTAAATACTTTAAAGAAAGGTAAGTTTATTTTTAGCCCCGTTAAAAACTTTAATTAATTTTTTCAAAAATTTAAATTTTTGTTTAAAATAGTTAATTTATGTAATTTATAGTTATTTTAAAACTGCGATTTAAAAAATATATATTTTAAGTTTTACTTAGGTTTTGGGGCTGATCACTATTCATAGATTTGGCAGGTCTTCCTGGGTCTCCATGGCCCACGTGATCCCAGGGGACGCTGCGAACTAGTTGCACCCCTGGGATACGCGAGCACTGCACACCGGCAGCTGGAGGAGGCCCAGGATCGGAATCACACGCGGGCCCACAGCACAACGGCAGGCGCGCTAGGTAAGTGCAGGTCGGGGGCTTGCGCCCGCGGGAAGCCTCCAACCCGAATTTCTGGGCCTCTATTAAACAATGTCAGCTTGTGTCACACAGCTTTCGAGTAAATTGAAAAAACTCATCAATAAAAAAACTGTTACTTTTGCCAAATCTTTGTGCCTTTAAAACTTGCAAAGGTTCTGATCAATTCAATTCAGCAGCTAAAAACATCAGACATCATAAACATTCTGTAAAACAACTCCACGCACAACAATAGCATTTCCTTTTTTTTCCTGGTCACACATACTTGAAATTGGTCAGAAATTTAAAAAATACCAATTATTGATGTGATTGCCTCACGTCCGGAACTAGAGGCTTTCACACAATTTACACCAACCAGAATTTCACCATGGCCAAAATAAAAGTATGGTTTTAATAGGTTAATGAACCTAAATAACTCCAATTTAATTCAGATCAATAGCTTAAACTAACCAGTACCACTTTGAAAAAGAGGGAGGAGCTTCCCTCAGCTTGTAGATTCGAAACATTCCTAGAAGTTTTTTTTAAGGGACACTACACTGAAAATAGAAAAGGGACAGAATCTTTCCTTTTCTCCTTTCTTTATTTCACCATAGGCTACTTGTCAAAAACTTAGAAAGTGGGCGTCTTGGACGTGCAGTAACCAAATTAAGAAGACAGTACTTTGTAAACGTTCAAACTGATTTAAAATAAAATCAAGGAATAGCTATGTTTTTGTAATCCAATTAAAACAAAATAATTTCAAAAAGTCCAGATTCATTTTCTACCAGGCACGATCAGAAACCATGGCAACCGTAACTTCAAGGCTGAAGTTTATCTTTTGTAAAACAAACTGCCTCTGATTTACAGTTTGCTGTACAATCCGTCCCAGTTAAAATATATCCACAGCAGTGTCTTTAACTTAAACTGCAAATCACAAAGTTTCTCCCACTTCTAGGTGCAAAATCGTAGATTGAAATGAACATATTTACCACATCCACTCTCTCTTAAAGCTTCCAACATCCAACAAAGGGTTAAACGGCTTTTAGCGCCATGCACAGAGAAGTGGGTGGAGCTAAAACAAACACAACAGGCACTTTCTTTCAAAGACAGACTTTCAGACAAAAGGAATACTGTAACTTCTTAAAATTCATAGTCAGGAAAACTACCACACTTTAACACATACCTTCACACAAACTGAAAATCCAGCATCCTTTAAGGTTCCTTTCACTCAGCAAATCTTGTGTTTTATTTGTCTCGGCACAGTCGCTGATAGCTTCCGTGTCAGTAAAACTTTAAGTTTCTCTTTTTTTTCCTTCTTTTAAATTGTCGTCTCAGCAGCTTTTCCTGGTTCCCAAATCCATGTTTTTTTCCTTCCTTTGCTGAGTTTTCAGATTGGTTAACCTGCAACTTAGACCTTTTTCCCTCTTTATCTCCCACTCTCTCTCCTGCTCTTTATGCTTCACTTCCAGTTTCTTAATCCGCTTATTACATTCAGTGTGGTCCCCATGAGCACTCCATTCCTCTAGCGCCTGTTTCTGGGTGACCCTAAACGCAACCTTCAGGTCCTCATTGACATTTGCTGCCTGTTCTGATGACTCTGTTTGGATAGTTCTTTTGACAAGGTATCGCACTGATCCTGATTATTTATACACTGGCTCTCGAGGTATTGCTCTTTATTAACCCACCTCTCCTCCTTTTCCTTGAACCTTTTCCTACTTTCCCTTTCTGCCTCTAATTCCTTCAGAGGTCGGTTTACCATCGCTTCTTTCTCCTCTGTTTCTTTCTTTAACTTAATCTTTACCCTTTCATCATTTTTAACGTGCCTCTGATAGGCCAACAACCAAACGGATTTCATTAACCCTGGCCGACATGTGACCCTTGGGTCCACTGTTCAGCCTCCAATACCGGATCATCACCATCTATAATGACCCGTACCCACCCCTGTTGAAGGGTCAACTTCCCTGCCACATACTTAGTGACCAACTCATCCATTGTCTTTGCCATTGTCTGCTCTGAATGGGTCCCTGTTCGGGCGCCAAAATCTGTAAGATGTGCGGAAATCACCCCTCCCCCGTCCAACAGTTTCCAGAGTTCAGACCTGACGAAAAGACAATGCAAAACCCAATGAATCTGTGAAAAACTTCTTTTATTTAAAAATCAGAAAGAGATTACAAGTAAGCATCTGACAGTTATGTAGTGTATAACAATCCCTGATTATACTTTAGCAGACACAGAGCTATCCCTTTACTTTAAGCTCAAGTGATAATAAGCAAAACACCACATACGTACTAACACCAGCGATTGGTCAATTCGGCGATGACTAGATGTATGATTTCTGACAACTGACCGGGTTGCCCAGCTGCAGCCCCGAGTGTTTTTATACAGCATATTTTATACCCTAAAACCTGGCAACTCTCCCACTGCGTACGTGTCCCTAACTATACGGATAATGGTCATTAGTTGTTTTGCAGTTCCTCTTGGCAATAGTCTGTTAAGCATCCGTGGGCTTCAAGGCCGGTTACATTCCACAGTCTGAAGATGTTTCTGTTTTTGCGATAATTCAACAGTCCCACAGTCTGTTCCCCCAGAACTTCCAAGGTCTGTTTCCCTTATCTGTTGAAGGACAATTGGCTAACCATAGCATCTTCTATTTTTGCAAAAAGTTCTCTCAGCAACCAGTCTCTTGGCCTCGCGAAGCATGATGGTCAACTTTTAAGTTTTGGTCAAGGTACAGCAGAGTTATAGCAAATAGTGTGTTCTTACAGATCTCGCTGGCTCACCATTGACTGAGCTTTACTCAACACTGACCCCCTCACAAGCTTTCAGCATCTCTTGAGAGATGCTCTCCCCCGCCCCCCCACATCAGTTGCTTCAATGAAGTTTCAGCTTAAACCAAAACCTCCGTGCTTTTATAATTCAACAATGAAAATGTTTCAGAGTGAGATGTGAGGCAGCTTAGGGTGAGAGCCGTGGATAGCTGGGTGAGCATGGGACACTTGGAAATGTAATAAACATTCCGAAGCAGTAAGGGCTGTGGGGAAAGAGCGGGGGGAGTGGGACTATTTGGAGAGCTCTTACAGAGAGCCGGCACAGGCACGATGGGCCGAATGGCCTCCTTCTGTGCTGCAAGATTCTATGAGACTTATGAAAGCAGAAGGTCAGTAATATGAAAACTCATTGAATCAGCACCCAACTGGAAATGTTGTTCAGCCAAGCAGTATTCCTCACCCTTCCTGGTTTTAGCAGGTGCCTCCTGATATTCTCAATATTCTCCTGCATTACCTGGCTTCAAGCGCTTGTGCCGATGGAGCCCTCGCTCCAATGCCGGAAGCCTTTCCTCATTCTGATCCTGAACTGGTTAATTCTGGCTCGTCAAACCTCTGGTTACAGCTTTGATTCACTCAGCCTAGCAACAGCCTGCACAGTGGGAGCCTCGCTCTCCAGCCTTTGTCAGGGAGTTCCAGAACCATCCGTGTCAGCAACAAATGAACATCGATTAAAATAAATGCCATGGCAACACATTGCAGCTTTAGGAATGCCATGGCAACCCATAGTCTCGCAAAATAAAGAAAAACATATCCTGGGCTTGGTCTGTGTTTCTACTGATGGGCATCCATTCCAACCTGATGCTGGGGCCAGGAGGGGCAGGGAAACATGCTCACAGCGCCAGGCTCAAAGTAACACGCTCACACTAACTCGCTCACACTAACTCGCTCACGCTAACTCGCTCACGCTAACTCGCTCACACTAACTCGCTCACACCAACTCGCTCACACCAACTCGCTCAAACCAACTCGCTCACACCAACACGCTCACACTAACTCGCTCACACTAACTCGCTCACGCTAACTCGCTCACACTAACTCGCTCACACCAACTCGCTCACACCAACACGCTCAAACCAACTCGCTCACACCAACTCGCTCACACCGACTCGCTCACACTAACTCGCTCACAACGACACGCTCACACTGAAACGCTCACACTGACACGCTCACACTGACACGCTCACACTAACTGGCTCACACCGACATACTCACACTGACACGCTCACACTAACTCGCTCACACGAACTCGCTCACAACAACACGCTCACACCAACACGCTCACACTAACTCGCTCACACCGACACGCTCACACTGACACGCTCACACAAACTCGCTCACACCGACTCGCTCACACCGACTCGCTCACACCGACTCGCTCACACCGACACGCTCACACCAACTCGCTCACACCAACTCGCTCAAAATAACTCGCTCACACCGACACGCTCACACCAACTCGCTCACACCAACTCGCTCAAACCAACTCGCTCACACCAACTCGCTCACACCAACTCGCTCACACCAACACGCTCACACTAACTCGCTTACACCAACTCGCTCACAAACACTCGCTCACACTAACTCGCTCACACCGACACGCTCACACCAACTCTCTCAAACTAGCTCTCTCACACCAACTCGCTCACACCAACTCGCTCACACCAACTCGCGCACACCAACTCGCTCACACCAACTCGCTCAAACTAACTCGCTCACACCAACTCGCTCACACCAACTCGCTCAAACTAACTCGCTCACACCAACTCGCTCACACCAACTCGGACAAATTAACACGCTCACACCAACTCGCTCACACCAACTCGCTCACACCAACTCGCTCACACCAACTCGCTCAAACTAAAACGCACACACCAACTCGCTCACATCAACTCGCTCACACCAACTCGCTCACTCCAACTCGCTCACACCAACTCGCTCACACCAACTCGCTCACACCAATTCGCTCAAACTAACTCGCTCACACCAACTCGTTTAAACTAACTCGCTCACACCAACTCGCTCACACTAACTCGCTCACACCAACTCGCTTAAACCAACTCGCTCACTCTAACTCGCTCACACTAACTCACTCACACCGCCTCGTTCACACCAACTCGCTCACACCAACTCGCTCAAACTAACGCGCTCACACCTACTCGCTCAAACTAACTCGCTCACACCAACTCGCTCATTCCAACTCACTTACACCAACTCGCTCAAACTAACTCGCTCAAACCAACTCGCTCACACCAACTCGCTCACACCAACTCGCTCACACGAACTCGCTCACACTAACTCGCTCACACCAACTCGCTCGCACCAACTCGCTCACACTAACTCGCTCAAACTAACTCGCTCACACCAACTCGCTCAAACTAACTCGCTCACACCGACACGCTCACACCAACTCGCTCAAACCAACTCGCTCACACCGACACGCTCACACCGACACGCTCACACCAAGTCGCTCAGACCGACACGCTCACACCAACTCGCTCACACCGACACGCTCACAACGACTCGCTCAATCCAACTCGCTCACACCAACTCGCTCACACCGACTCGCTCACACCGACTCGCTCACACCAACTCGCTCACACCGACTCGCTCACACCAAGTCGCTCACACCAACTCGCTCACACCAACTCGCTCTCACCAAATCGCTCACACCAACTCGCTCACGCCGACTCGCTCACACCGACTCGCTCACACCAACTCGCTCACACCAACTCGCTCAAACTTACTCGCTCACACCAACTCGTTTAAACTAACTCGCTCACACCAACTCGCTCACACCAACTCGCTCAAACCAACTCGCTCACACTAACTCGCTCACACTAACTTGCTCACGCCGGTTCGCTCACACCAACTCGCTCACAGCAACTCGCTCAAACTAACTCGCTCACACTGATACGCTCACACCAACTCGCTCAAACCAACTCGCTCACACCGATACGCTCACACCAACTCGCTCAAACTAACTCGCTCACACCTACTCGCTCAAACTAACTCGCTCACACCAACTCGCTCATTCCAACTCACTTACACCAACTCGCTCAAACTAACTCGCTCACACCAACTCGCTCACACCAACTCGCTCACACCAACTCGCTCACACCAACTCGCTCACACTAACTCGCTCACACCAACTCGCTCACACCAACTCGCTCACACTAACTCGCTCAAACTAACTCGCTCACACCGATACGCTCACACCAACTCGCTCAAACCAACTCGCTCACACCGACACGCTCACACCAACTCGCTCACACCGACACGCTCACACCAACTCGCTCACACCGACACGCTCACACCGACACGCTCACACTAACTCGCTCACACCAACTCGCTCACACCAACTCGCTCACACTAACTCGCTCAAACTAACTCGCTCACACCGATACGCTCAAACCAACTCGCTCACACCAACTCGCTCACACCGACACGCTCACACCAACTCGCTCACACCGACACGCTCACACCAACTCGCTCACACCGACACGCTCACACCGACACGCTCACACCAACTCGCTCACACCGACACGCTCACACCAACTCGCTCACACCGACACGCTCACACCGACTCGCTCAATCCAACTCGCTCACACCAACTCGCTCACACCGACACGCTCACACCAACTCTCTCAAACTAGCTCTCTCACACCAACTCGCTCACACCAACTCGCTCACACCAACTCGCGCACACCAACTCGCTCACACCAACTGGCGCAAAATAACTCGCTCACACCAACTCGCTCACACCAACTCGCTCAAACTAACTCGCTCACACCAACTCGCTCACACCAACTCGCTCAAACTAAAACGCACACACCAACTCGCTCACACCAACTCGCTCACACCAACTCGCTCACACCAACTCGCTCAAACTAAATCGCTCATACCAACTCGCTCACATCAACTCGCTCACACCAACTCGCTCACTCCAACTCGCTCACACCAACTCGCTCACACCAACTCGCTCACACCAATTCGCTCAAACTAACTCGCTCACACCAACTCGTTTAAACTAACTCGCTCACACCAACTCGCTCACACTAACTCGCTCACACCAACTCGCTTAAACCAACTCGCTCACACTAACTCGCTCACACTAACTCGCTCACACCGCCTCGCTCACACCAACTCGCTCACACCAACTCGCTCAAACTAACGCGCTCACACCTACTCGCTCAAACTAACTCGCTCACACCAACTCGCTCATTCCAACTCACTTACACCAACTCGCTCAAACTAACTCGCTCAAACCAACTCGCTCACACCAACTCGCTCACACCAACTCGCTCACACGAACTCGCTCACACTAACTCGTTCACACCAACTCGCTCGCACCAACTCGCTCACACTAACTCGCTCAAACTAACTCGCTCACACCAACTCGCTCAAACTAACTCGCTCACGCCAACATGCTCACACCAACTCGCTCAAACCAACTCGCTCACACCGACATGCTCACACCGACACGCTCACACCAACTCGCTCAGACCGACTCGCTCACACCAACTCGCTCACACCGACACGCTCACAACGACTTGCTCAATCCAACTCGCTCACACCAACTCGCACACACCGACACGCTCACACCAACTCGCTCACACCAACTCGCTCACACCAACTCGCTCACACCAACTCGCTCACACCAACACGCTCACACTAACTCGCTCACACCAACTCGCTCACACCAACTCGCTCACACTAACTCGCTCACACCGACACGCTCACACCAACTCTCTCAAACTCGCTCTCTCACACCAACTCGCTCACACCAACTCGCTCACACCAACTCGCGCACATCAACTCACTCACACTAACTCGCTCAAACTAACTCGCTCACACCAACTCGCTCACACCAACTCGCTCACACCAAGTCGCTCACACCAACTCGCTCACACCAAGTCGCTCAAACTTACTCGCTCACACCAACTGGCTCACACCCACTCGCTCACACCAACTCGCTCAAACTAAAACGCTCAAACCAAGTCGCTCACACCAACTCGCTCACACCAATTCGCTCAAACTTACTCGCTCACACCAACTCGCTCACACCAACTCGGTCAAACTAACACAGCTCACACCAACTCGCTCACACCAACTCGCTCACACCAACTCGCTCACACCAACTCGCTCAAACTAAAACGCTCACACCAACTCGCTCACACCAACTCGCTCACACCTACACGCTCACGCCGACACGCACACACCAACACGCTCACACCAACTCGCTCACACCAACACACTCACACTAACTCGCTCACTCCAACACGCTCACACCAACTGGCTCACACCAACTCGCTCACGCCAACTCGCTCACACCGACACGCTCACACTAACTCGCTCACACCAACTCGCTCACACCAACTCGCTCAAACTGACTCGCTCACACCAACTCGCTCACACCAACTCGCTCTCACCGACTTGCTCACACCAACACGCTCACACCAACTCGCTCACACCAACTCGCACACACCAACTCGCTCACACCGACACACTCACACCAACACGCTCACTCTAACTTGCTCACACCAACACGCTCACACCGACACGCTCACACTAACTCGCTCACACCATCACGCTCATACTAACTCGCTCACACCAACATGCTCAAACCAACTCGCTCACACCAACTCGCTCACACTAACACGCTCAAACCAACTCGCTCACACGGACACGCTCACACCGACTCGCTCACACCGACTCGCTCACACCAACTCGCTCACACCATCTCGCTCACACCAACTCGCTCACACCGACTCGCTCACAACGATCGCGCACACCAACTCGCTCACACCAACTCGCTCACACCGACTCGCTCACACCGACTCGCTCACACCAACTCGCTCACACCGACTCGCTCACACCAAGTTGCTCACACCAACTCGCTCACACTAACTCGCTCTCACCAAATCGCTCACACCAACTCGCTCACGCCGACTCGCTCACACCGACTCGCTCACACCAACTCGCTCACACCAACTCGCTCAAACCAACTCGCTCACACTAACTCGCTCACACTAACTTGCTCACACCGGTTCGCTCACACCAACTCGCTCACACCAACTCGCTCAAACTAACTCGCTCACACCGATACGCTCACACCAACTCGCTCAAACCAACTCGCTCACACCGATACGCTCACACCAACTCGCTCAAACTAACTCGCTCACACCTACTCGCACAAACTAACTCGTTCACACCAATTCGCTCATTCCAACTCACTTACACCAACTCGCTCAAACTAACTCGCTCACACCAACTCGCTCACACCAACTCGCTCACACCAATTCGCTCAAACTAACTCGCTCACACCAACTCGTTTAAACTAACTCGCTCACACCAACTCGCTCACACTAACTCGCTCGCACCAACTCGCTTAAACCAACTCGCTCACACTAACTCGCTCACACTAACTCGCTCACACCGCCTCGCTCACACGAACTCGCTCACACCAACTCGCTCAAACTAACGCGCTCACACCTACTCGCTCAAACTAACTCGCTCACACCAACTCGCTCATTCCAACTCACTTACACCAACTCGCTCAAACTAACTCGCTCAAACCAACTCGCTCACACCAACTCGCTCACACCAACTCGCTCACACAAACTCGCTCACACTAACTCGTTCACACCAACTCGCTCGCACCAACTCGCTCACACTAACTCGCTCAAACTAACTCGCTCACACCAACTCGCTCAAACTAACTCGCTCACACCAACATGCTCACACCAACTCGCTCAAACCAACTCGCTCACACCGACATGCTCACACCGACACGCTCACACCAACTCGCTCAGACCGACACGCTCACACCAACTCGCTCACACCGACACGCTCACAACGACTCGCTCAATCCAACTCGCTCACACCAACTCGCACACACCGACACGCTCACACCAACTCGCTCACACCAACTCGCTCAAACCAACTCGCTCACACCAACTCGCTCACACCAACTCGCTCACACCAACACGCTCACACTAACTCGCTCACACCAACTCGCTCACACCAACTCGCTCACACTAACTCGCTCACACCGACACGCTCACACCAACTCTCTCAAACTAGCTCTCTCACACCAACTCGCTCACACCAACTCGCTCACACCAACTCGCGCACATCAACTCGCTCACACTAACTCGCTCAAACGAACTCGCTCACACCAACTCGCTCACACCAACTCGCTCACACCAAGTCGCTCACACCAACTCGCTCACACCAAGTCGCTCAAACTTACTCGCTCACACCAACTGGCTCACACCCACTCGCTCACACCAACTCGCTCAAACTAAAACGCTCAAACCAAGTCGCTCACACCAACTCGCTCACACCAATTCGCTCAAACTTACTCGCTCACACCAACTCGCTCACACCAACTCGGTCAAACTAACACGCTCACACCAACTCGCTCACACCAACTCGCTCACACCAACTCGCTCACACCAACTCGCTCAAACTAAAACGCTCACACCAACTCGCTCACACCAACTCGCTCACACCTACACGCTCACGCCGACACGCACACACCAACACGCTCACACCAACTCGCTCACACCAACACACTCACACTAACTCGCTCACTCCAACACGCTCACACCAACTGGCTCACACCAACTTGCTCACGCCAACTCGCTCACACCGACACGCTCACACTAACTCGCTCACACCAACTCGCTCACACCAACTCGCTCAAACTGACTCGCTCACACCAACTCGCTCACACCAACTCGCTCTCACCGACTTGCTCACACCAACACGCTCACACCAACTCGCTCACACCAACTCGCACACACCAACTCGCTCACACCGACACACTCACACCAACACGCTCACTCTAACTTGCTCACACCAACACGCTCACACCGACACGCTCACACTAACTCGCTCACACCATCACGCTCATACTAACTCGCTCACACCAACATGCTCAAACCAACTCGCTCACACCAACTCGCTCACACTAACACGCTCAAACCAACTCGCTCACACGGACACGCTCACACCGACTCGCTCACACCGACTCGCTCACACCAACTCGCTCACACCATCTCGCTCACACCAACTCGCTCACACCGACTCGCTCACAACGATCGCGCACACCAACTCACTCACACCAACTCGCTCACTCCGACTCGCTCACACCGACTCGCTCACACCAACTCGCTAACACCGACTCGCTCACACCAAGTTGCTCACACCAACTCGCTCACACTAACTCGCTCTCACCAAATCGCTCACACCAACTCGCTCACGCCGACTCGCTCACACCGACTCGCTCACACCAACTCGCTCACAC
Organism: Squalus acanthias; assembly: GCA_030390025.1. Lineage (NCBI taxonomy): Eukaryota > Metazoa > Chordata > Chondrichthyes > Squaliformes > Squalidae > Squalus > Squalus acanthias. Next base: position 596,890 of record JASTWF010000090.1, on the reverse strand, counting down.
CAACTCGCTCAAACCAACTCGCTCACACTAACTCGCTCACACTAACTTGCTCACACCGGTTCGCTCACACCAACTCGCTCACACCAACTCGCTCAAACTAACTCGCTCACACCGATACGCTCACACCAACTCGCTCAAACCAACTCGCTCACACCGATACGCTCACACCAACTCGCTCAAACTAACTCGCTCACACCTACTCGCACAAACTAACTCGCTCACACCAATTCGCTCATTCCAACTCACTTACACCAACTCGCTCAAACTAACTCGCTCACACCAACTCGCTCACACCAACTCGCTCACACCAACTCGCTCACACCAACTCGCTCACACTAACTCGCTCACACCAACTCGCTCACACCGACTCGCTCACACCAAGTTGCTCACACCAACTCGCTCACACTAACTCGCTCTCACCAAATCGCTCACACCAACTCGCTCACGCCGACTCGCTCACACCGACTCGCTCACACCAACTCGCTCACACTGACACACTCACAACGACTCGCTCACACCGAATCGCTCACACCAACTCGCTCACACCAACTCGCTCACACCAACTCGCTCACACCAACTCGCTCAAACTAAATTGCTCACACCAACTCGCTCACACCGACTGGCTCACTTCAACGCGTTCACACCAACACGCTCAAAACAGCTCGCTCACACCAACACGCTCACACTAACTCGCTCACACCAACTCGCTCACACTAACACGCTCAAACCTACTAGCTCACACGGACACGCTCACTCCGACTCGCTCACACCGACTCGCTCACACCAACACACTCGCACTAACTCGCTCACACCAAGTCGCTCACACCGACACGCTCACACCAACTCGCTCACACCAACATGCTCACACTAACTCGCTCACACCAACTCGCTCAAATAGACTCGCTCACACCAACTCGCTCACACCAACTCGCTCACACCGACTTGCTCACACCAACACGCTCACACCAACTCGCTCACACCAACTCGCACACACCAACTCGCTCACACCGACACACTCACACCAACACGGTCATTCTAACTTGCTCACACCAACACGCTCACACCGACACGCTCACACTAACTCACTCACACCATCACGCTCATACTAACTCGCTCACACGGACACGCTCACACCGACTCGCTCACACCGACTCGCTCACACCAACTCGCTCACACCGACTCGCTCACACCGACTCGCGCACACCAACTCGCTCACACCAACTCGCACACACCAACTCGCTCACACCGGCACACTCACACCAACACAGTCACTCTAACTTGCTCACACCAACACGCTCACACCGACACGCTCACACCAACACGCTCACACTAACTCGCTCACACCAACTCGCTCACACTAACACGCTCAAACCAACTCGCTCACACGGACACGCTCACACCGACTCGCTCACACCGACTCGCTCACACCGACTCGCTCACACCGACTCGCTCACACCAACTCGCTCACACCGACTCGCTCACACCGACTTGCGCACACCAACTCGCTCACACCATCTCGCTCACACCGACTCGCTCACACCGACTCGCTCACACCAAGTCGCTCACACCAACTCGCTCACACCAACTCGCTCTCACCAAATCGCTCACACCAACTCGCTCACGCCGACTCGCTCACACCGACTCGCTCACACCAACTCGCTCACACCAACTCGCTCACACTAACTCGCTCACACCAACTCGCTCACACCAACTCGCTCACACTAACTCGCTCAAACTAACTCGCTCACACCAACTCGCTCAAACTAACTCGCTCACACCGACACGCTCACACCAACTCGCTCACACCGACACGCTCACACCGACTCGCTCAATCCAACTCGCTCACACCAACTCGCTCACACCGACACGCTCACACCAACTCGCTCACACCAAATCGCTCACACCAATACGCTCACACTAACTCGCTTACACCAACTCGCTCACACCAACTCGCTCACACCAACTCGCTCAAACTAAATTGCTCACACCAGCTCGCTCACACCGACTCGCTCACATCAACGCGTTCACACCAACCCGTTCACACCAACTCGCTCACAGTAACTCCCTCACACCAACAAGCTCACACCAACTCGCTCATACCGACACGCTCACACCTACATGCTCACACCGACAAGCACACACCGACACGCTCACACCAACTCGCTCACACCAACACACTCACACTAACTCGCTCACACCAACACGCTCACATCAACTGGCTCACACCAACTCGCTCACACCAACTCGCTCTCACCAACTCGCTCACACCAACTCGCTCACGCCGACTCGCTCACACTAACTCGCTCACACCAACTCGCTCGAATTGACTCGCTCACACCAACTCGCTCACACCAACTCGCTCACACCGACTTGCTCACACCAACACGCTCACACCAACTCGCTCACACCAACTCGCACACACCAACTCGCTCATACCGACACACTCACACCAACACGGTCACTCTAACTTGCTCACACCAACACGCTCACACCGACACGCTCACACTAACTCACTCACACCATCACGCTCATACTAACTCGCTCACACCAACACGCTCAAACCAACTCGCTCACACCAACACGCTCACACTAACTCGCTCACACCAACTCGCTCACACTAACACGCTCAAACCAACTCGCTCACACGGACACGCTCACACCGACTCGCTCACACAGACTCGCTCACGCCAACTCGCTCACACCGACTCGCTCACACCGACTCGCGCACACCAACTCGCTCACACTAACTCGCTCACACCAACTCGCTCAAATTGACTCGCTCACACCAACTCGCTCACACCAACTCGCTCACACCGACTTGCTCACACCAACACGCTCACACCAACTCGCTCACACCAACTCGCACACACCAACTCGCTCACACCGGCACACTCACACCAACACAGTCACTCTAACTTGCTCACACCAACACGCTCACAACGACACGCTCACACCAACACGCTCACACTAACTCGCTCACACCAACTCGCTCACACTAACACGCTCAAACCAACTCGCTCACACGGACATGCTCACACCGACTCGCTCACACCGACTCGATCACACCGACTCGCTCACACCGACTCGCTCACACCAACTCGCTCACACCGACTCGCTCACACCGACTCGCGCACACCAACTCGCTCACACCAACTCGCTCACACCGACTCGCTCACACCGACACGCTCACACCAACTCGCTCAAACCAACTCGCTCACACAGACACGCTCACACCGACACGCTCACATCAATTCGCTCACACCGACACGCTCACACCAACTCGCTCACACCGACACGCTCACACCGACTCGCTCAATCCAACTCGCTCACACCAACTCGCTCACACCGACACGCTCGCACCAACTCGCTCACACCAACTCGCTCACACCAACACGCTCACACTAACTCGCTTACACCAACTCGCTCACACCAACTCGCTCACACCAACTCGCTCAAACGAAATTGCTCACACCAACTCGCTCACACCGACTCGCTCACATCAACGCGTTCACACCAACCCGTTCACACCAACTCGCTCACAGTAACTCGCTCACACCAACAAGCTCACACCAACTCGCTCATACCGACACGCTCACACCTACATGCTCACACCGACACGCACACACCGACACGCTCACACCAACTCGCTCAAACCGACACACTCACACTAACTCGCTCACACCAACACGCTCACATCAACTGGCTCACACCAACTCGCTCACACCAACTCGCTCTCACCAAATCGCTCACACCAACTCGCTCACGCCGACTCGCTCACACCGACTTGCTCACACCAACTCGCTCACACCAACTCGCTCACACTAACTCGCTCACACCAACTCGCTCACACCAACTCGCTCACACCAACTCGCTCACACTAACTCGCTCACACCAACTCGCTCACACCAACTCGCTCACACTAACTCGCTCAAACTAACTCGCTCACACCAACTCGCTCAAACTAACTCGCTCACACCGACACGCTCACACCAACTCGCTCACACCGACACGCTCACACCAACTCGCTCACACCGACACGCTCACACCGACTCGCTCAATCCAACTCGCTCACACCAACTCGCTCACACCGACACGCTCACACCAACTCGCTCACACCAACTCGCTCACACCAACACGCTCACACTAACTCGCTTACACCAACTCGCTCACACCAACTCGCTCACACTAAGTCGCTCACACCGACACACTCACACCAACTCTCTCAAACGAGCTCTCTCACACTAACTCGCTCACACATTCACGCTCATACTAACTCGCTCACACCAACACGCTCAAACCAACTCGCTCACACCAACACGCTCACACTAACTCGCTCACACCAACTCGCTCACACTAACACGCTCAAACCTACTCGCTCACACGGACACGCTCACACCGAGTCGCTCACACCGACTCGCTCACACCAACTCGCTCACACCAACTCGCTCACACCAACGCGCTCACACCGACTCGCTCACACCGACTCGCGCACACCAAGTCGCTCACACCATCTCGCTCACACCGACTCGCTCACACCGACTCGCTCATACCAAGTCGCTCACACCAACTCGCTCACACCAACTCGCTCTCACCAAATCGCTCACACCAACTCGCTCACGCCGACTCGCTCACACCGACTCGCTCACACCAACTCGCTCACACCGACTCGCTCAGGCCGACTCGCTCACACCGACTCGCTCACACCAACTCGCTCACACCAACTCGCTCACATCAACTCGCTCACACCAACCCGCTCAAACCAACTCGCTCACACCAACTCGCTCACGCCGACTCGCTCACACCAACTCGCTCACACCAACTCGCTCACGCCGACTCGCTCACACCGACTCACTCACACCAACTCGCTCAAACCAACTCGCTCACACCAACTCGCTCACACCAACTCTCTCAATCCGACCCGCTCAAACTAACTCGCTCACACCAACTCGCTCACACCAACTCGCTGACACCAACTCGCTCACACCAACTCGCTCACACCAACTCGCTCACACCAACTCGCTCAAACTAACTCGCTCACACCAACTCGCTCACACCAACTCGCTCACACCAACTCGCTTGCACTAACTGGCTCACACCAACTCCCTCACACCAACTCGCTCACACCAACTGGCTCACACCAACTCGCTCACACCAACTCGCTCACACTAACGCGCGCACACCAACTCGCTCACACCGACTCGCTCACACTGACTCGCTCACACCAACTCGCTCACACCGACTCGCTCACACCGACTCGCGCACACCAACTCGCTCACACCGACTCGCTCACACCGACTCGCTCACACCGACTCGCTCACACCAAGTCGCTCACACCGACTCGCTCACACCAACTCGCTCACACCAACTTGCTCACACCAACTCGCACACACCAACTCGCTCACACCAACTCGCTCACACTAACTCGCTCACACCAACTCGCTCACACTAACTCGCTCACACCGACTCGCTCACACCAACTCGCTCACACCAACTCGCTCACACTAACTCGCTCACACCAACTCGCTCACACCAACTCGCTCACACCAACTCGCTCACACTAACTCGCTCACACCAACTCGCTCAAACTAACTCGCTCACACCGACACGCTCACACCAACTCGCTCAAACCAACTCGCTCACACCAACACACTCACACCGACACGCTCACATCAATTTGCTCACACCGACACGCTCACACCAACTCGCTCACACCGACACGCTCACACCGACTCGCTCAATCCAACTCGCTCACACCAACTCGCTCACACCGACACGCTCACACCAACTCGCTCACACCAACTCGCTCACACCAACACGCTCACACTAACTCGCTTACACCAACTCGCTCACACCAACTCGCTCACACTAACTCGCTCAAACTAACTCGCTAACACCAACTCGCTCACACCAACTCGCTCACACCAAGTCGCTCACACCAACTCGCTCACACCAAGTCGCTCAAACTAACTCGCTCACACCAACTCGCTCACACCAACTCGCTCACACCAACTCGCTCACACCAACTCGCTCACACCAACTCGCTCAAACTAAAACGCTCACCCCAACTCGCTCACACCAACTCGCTCACACTGACACGCTCACAACGGCTCACTCACACCGACTCGCTCACACCAACTCGCAAACACCAACTCGCTCACACCAACTCGATCACACCAACTCGCTCAAACTAAATTGCTCACACCAACTCGCTCACACCGACTCGCTCACATCAACGCATTCACACCAACCCGTTCACACCAACTCGCTCACAGTAACTCGCTCACACCAACAAGCTCACACCAACTCGCTCATACCGACACGCTCACACCTACATGCTCACACCGACACGCTCACACCGACTCGCTCAAACTAACTCGCTCAAACCGACACGCTCACACCAACTCGCTCACACCGACACGCTCACACCAACTCGCTCACACCGACACGCTCACACCGACTCGCTCAATCCAACTCGCTCACACCAACTCGCTCACATCAATTCGCTCACACCGACACGCTCACACCAACTCGCTCACACCGACACGCTCACACCGACTCGCTCAATCCAACTCGCTCACACCAACTCGCTCACACCGACACGCTCGCACCAACTCGCTCACACCAACTCGCTCACACCAACACGCTCACACTAACTCGCTTACACCAACTCGCTCACACCAACTCGCTCACACCAACTCGCTCAAACGAAATTGCTCACACCAACTCGCTCACACCGACTCGCTCACATCAACGCGTTCACACCAACCCGTTCACACCAACTCGCTCACAGTAACTCGCTCACACCAACAAGCTCACACCAACTCCCTCATACCGACAAGCTCACACCTACATGCTCACACCGACACGCACACACCGACACGCTCACACCAACTCGCTCACACCAACACACTCACACTAACTCGCTCACACCAACACGCTCACATCAACTGGCTCACACCAACTCGCTCACACCAACTCGCTCTCACCAAATCGCTCACACCAACTCGCTCACGCCGACTCGCTCACACCGACTTGCTCACACCAACTCGCTCACACCAACTCGCTCACACTAACTCGCTCACACCAACTCGCTCACACCAACTCGCTCACACCAACTCGCTCACACTAACTCGCTCACACCAACTCGCTCACACCAACTCGCTCACACCAACTCGCTCAAACTAACTCGCTCACACCGACACGCTCACACCAACTCGCTCACACCGACACGCTCACACCAACTCGCTCACACCGACACGCTCACACCGACTCGCTCAATCCAACTCGCTCACACCAACTCGCTCACACCGACACGCTCACACCAACTCGCTCACACCAACTCGCTCACACCAACACGCTCACACTAACTCGCTTACACCAACTCGCTCACACCAACTCGCTCACACTAAGTCGCTCACACCGACACACTCACACCAACTCTCTCAAACGAGCTCTCTCACACTAACTCGCTCACACATTCACGCTCATACTAACTCGCTCACACCAACACGCTCAAACCAACTCGCTCACACCAACACGCTCACACTAACTCGCTCACACCAACTCGCTCACACTAACACGCTCAAACCTACTCGCTCACACGGACACGCTCACACCGAGTCGCTCACACCGACTCGCTCACACCAACTCGCTCACACCAACTCGCTCACACCAACGCGCTCACACCGACTCGCTCACACCGACTCGCGCACACCAAGTCGCTCACACCATCTCGCTCACACCGACTCGCTCACACCGACTCGCTCATACCAAGTCGCTCACACCAACTCGCTCACACCAACTCGCTCACACCAACTCGCTCTCACCAAATCGCTCACACCAACTCGCTCACGCCGACTCGCTCACACCGACTCGCTCACACCAACTCGCTCACACTGACTCGCTCAGGCCGACTCGCTCACACCGACTCGCTCACACCAACTCGCTCACACCAACTCGCTCACATCAACTCGCTCACACCAACCCGCTCAAACCAACTCGCTCACACCAACTCGCTCACGCCGACTCGCTCACACCAACTCGCTCACACCAACTCGCTCACGCCGACTCGCTCACACCGACTCACTCACACCAACTCGCTCAAACCAACTCGCTCACACCAACTCGCTCACACCAACTCTCTCAATCCGACCCGCTCAAACTAACTCGCTCACACCAACTCGCTCACACCAACTCGCTCACACCAACTCGCTTGCACTAACTGGCTCACACCAACTCCCTCACACCAACTCGCTCACACCAACTGGCTCACACCAACTCGCTCACACCAACTCGCTCACACTAACGCGCTCACACCAACTCGCTCACACCGACTCGCTCACACTGACTCGCTCACACCAACTCGCTCACACCGACTCGCTCACACCGACTCGCGCACACCAACTCGCTCACACCGACTCGCTCACACCGACTCGCTCACACCGACTCGCTCACACCAAGTCGCTCACACCGACTCGCTCACACCAACTCGCTCACACCAACTTGCTCACACCAACTCGCACACACCAACTCGCTCACACCAACTCGCTCACACTAACTCGCTCACACCAACTCGCTCACACTAACTCGCTCACACCGACTCGCTCACACCAACTCGCTCACACCAACTCGCTCACACTAACTCGCTCACACCAACTCGCTCACACCAACTCGCTCACACTAACTCGCTCAAACTAACTCGCTCACACCAACTCGCTCAAACTAACTCGCTCACACCGACACGCTCACACCAACTCGCTCAAACCAACTCGCTCACACCGACACACTCACACCGACACGCTCACATCAATTTGCTCACACCGACACGCTCACACCAACTCGCTCACACCGACACGCTCACACCGACTCGCTCAATCCAACTCGCTCACACCAACTCGCTCACACCGACACGCTCACACCAACTCGCTCACACCAACTCGCTCACACCAACACGCTCACACTAACTCGCTTACACCAACTCGCTCACACCAACTCGCTCACACTAACTCGCTCAAACTAACTCGCTAACACCAACTCGCTCACACCAACTCGCTCACACCGACTCGCTCACACCAACTCGCTCACACCAACTTGCTCACACCAACTCGCACACACCAACTCGCTCACACCAACTCGCTCACACTAACTCGCTCACACCAACTCGCTCACACTGACACGCTCACAACGGCTCACTCACACCGACTCGCTCACACCAACTCGCAAACACCAACTCGCTCACACCAACTCGATCACACCAACTCGCTCAAACTAAATTGCTCACACCAACTCGCTCACACCGACTCGCTCACATCAACGCATTCACACCAACCCGTTCACACCAACTCGCTCACAGTAACTCGCTCACACCAACAAGCTCACACCAACTCGCTCATACCGACACGCTCACACCTACATGCTCACACCGACACGCTCACACCGACTCGCTCAAACTAACTCGCTCACACCGACACGCTCACACCAACTCGCTCACACCGACACGCTCACACCAACTCGCTCACACCGACACGCTCACACCGACTCGCTCAATCCAACTCGCTCACACCAACTCGCTCACACCGACACGCTCACACCGCATTGCTCAATCCAACTCGCTCACACCAACACGCTCACACTAACTCGCTTACACCAACTCGCTCACATCAACTCGCTCACACTAACTCGCTCACACCGACACGCTCACACCAACTCTCTCAAACTAGCTCTCTCACACCAACTCGCTCACACCAACTCGCTCACACCAACTCGCGCACACCAACTCGCTCACAATAACTCGCTCACACCAAGTCGCTCACACCAAGTCGCTCAAACTAACTCGCTCACACCAACTCGCTCACACCAACTCGCTCACACCAACTCGCTCACACCAACTCGCTCAAACTAAAACGCTCACCCCAACTCGCTCACTCCAACTCGCTCACACTGACACGCTCACAACGACTCGCTCACACCGACTCGCTCACACCAACTCGCTCTCACCAACTCGCTCACACCAACTCGCTCAAACTAAATTGCTCACACCAACTCGCTCACACCGACTCGCTCACATCAACGCGTTCACACCAACCCTTTCACACCAACTCGCTCACAGTAACTCGCTCACACCAACAAGCTCACACCAAGTCGCTCATACCGACACGCTCACACCTACACGCTCACACTGACACGCACACACCGACACGCTCACACCAACTCGCTCACACCAACACACTCACACTAACTCGCACACACCAACACGCTCACACCAACTCGCTCACACCGACACGCTCACACTAACTCGCTCACACCAACTCGCTCAAACTGACTCGCTCACACCAACTCGCTCACACCAACTCGCTCACACCGACTTGCTCAGACCAACACGCTCACACCAACTCGCTCACAGCAACTCGCACACACCAACTCGCTCACACCGACACACTCACACCAACTCGCTCACACTAACACGCTCAAACCTACTCGCTCACACGGACACGCTCACACCGAGTCGCTCACACCGACTCGCTCACACCAACTCGCTCACACCGACTCGCTCACACCGACTCGCTCACACCGACTCGCTCACACCGACTCGCTCACACCGACTCGCTCACACCGACTTGCGCACACCAAGTCGCTCACACCATCTCGCTCACACCAACTCGCTCTCACCAAATCGCTCACACCAACTCGCTCACGCCGACTCGCTCACACCGACTCGCTCACACCAACTCGCTCACACCAACTCGCTCAGGCCGACTCGCTCACACCGACTCGCTCACACCAACTCGCTCACACCAACTCGCTCACATCAACTCGCTCACACCAACTCGCTCAAACCAACTCGCTCACACCAACTCGCTCACGCCGACTCGCTCACACCAACTCGCTCACACCAACTCGCTCACGCCGACTCGCTCACACCGACTCACTCACACCAACTCGCTCAAACCAACTCGCTCACACCAACTCGCTCACACCAACTCTCTCAATCCGACTCGCTCAAACCAACACGCTCACACCAACCCGCTCAAACTAACTCGCTCACACCAACTCGCTCACAACAACTCGCTGACACCAACTCGCTCACACCAACTCGCTCACACCAACTCGCTCAAACTGACTCGCTCACACCAACTCGCTCAAACCAACTCGCTCACACCAACTCGCTCACACTAACTTGCTCACACCAACTCGCTCACACCAACTCGCTCACACCAACTCGCTCACACTAACTCGCTCACACCAACTCGCTCACACCAACTCGCTCACACTAACTCGCTCAAACTAACTCGCTCACACCAACTCGCTCACACCGACACGCTCACACCAACTCGCTCACACCAACACGCTCACACTAACTCGCTCACACCAACTCGCTCGAATTGACTCGCTCACACCAACTCGCTCACACCAACTCGCTCACACCGACTTGCTCACACCAACACGCTCACACCAACTCGCTCACACCAACTCGCACACACCAACTCGCTCATACCGACACACTCACACCAACACGGTCACTCTAACTTGCTCACACCAACACGCTCACACCGACACGCTCACACTAACTCACTCACACCATCACGCTCATACTAACTCGCTCACACCAACACGCTCAAACCAACTCGCTCACACCAACACGCTCACACTAACTCGCTCACACCAACTCGCTCACACTAACACGCTCAAACCAACTCGCTCACACGGACACGCTCACACCGACTCGCTCACACAGACTCGCTCACGTCAACTCGCTCACACCGACTCGCTCACACCGACTCGCGCACACCAACTCGCTCACACTAACTCGCTCACACCAACTCGCTCAAATTGACTCGCTCACACCAACTCGCTCACACCAACTCGCTCACACCGACTTGCTCACACCAACACGCTCACACCAACTCGCTCACACCAACTCGCACACACCAACTCGCTCACACCGGCACACTCACACCAACACAGTCACTCTAACTTGCTCACACCAACACGCTCACAACGACACGCTCACACCAACACGCTCACACTAACTCGCTCACACCAACTCGCTCACACTAACACGCTCAAACCAACTCGCTCACACGGACACGCTCACACCGACTCGCTCACACCGACTCGATCACACCGACTCGCTCACACCGACTCGCTCACACCAACTCGCTCACACCGACTCGCTCACACCGACTCGCGCACACCAACTCGCTCACACCAACTCGCTCACACCGACTCGCTCACACCGACACGCTCACACCAACTCGCTCAAACCAACTCGCTCACACAGACACGCTCACACCGACACGCTCACATCAATTCGCTCACACCGACACACTCACACCAACTCGCTCACACCGACACGCTCACACCGACTCGCTCAATCCAACTCGCTCACACCAACTCGCTCACACCGACACGCTCGCACCAACTCGCTCACACCAACTCGCTCACACCAACACGCTCACACTAACTCGCTTACACCAACTCGCTCACACCAACTCGCTCACACCAACTCGCTCAAACGAAATTGCTCACACCAACTCGCTCACACCGACTCGCTCACATCAACGCGTTCACACCAACCCGTTCACACCAACTCGCTCACAGTAACTCGCTCACACCAACAAGCTCACACCAACTCGCTCATACCGACACGCTCACACCTACATGCTCACATCGACACGCACACACCGACACGCTCACACCAACTCGCTCACACCAACACACTCACACTAACTCGCTCACACCAACACGCTCACATCAACTGGCTCACACCAACTCGCTCACACCAACTCGCTCTCACCAAATCGCTCACACCAACTCGCTCACGCCGACTCGCTCACACCGACTTGCTCACACCAACTCGCTCACACCAACTCGCTCACACTAACTCGCTCACACCAACTCGCTCACACCAACTCGCTCACACCAACTCGCTCACACTAACTCGCTCACACCAACTCGCTCACACCAACTCGCTCACACTAACTCGCTCAAACAAAATTGCTCACACCAACTCGCTCACACCGACTCGCTCACATCAACGCGTTCACACCAACCCGTTCACACCAACTCGCTCACAGTAACTCGCTCACACCAACAAGCTCACACCAACTCGCTCATACCGACACGCTCACACCTACATGCTCACACCGACACGCACACACCGACACGCTCACACCAACTCGCTCACACCAACACACTCACACTAACTCGCTCACACCAACACGCTCACATCAACTGGCTCACACCAACTCGCTCACACCAACTCGCTCTCACCAAATCGCTCACACCAACTCGCTCACGCCGACTCGCTCACACCGACTTGCTCACACGAACACGCTCACACCAACTCGCTCACACCAACTCGCACACACCAACTCGCTCACACCGGCACACTCACACCAACACAGTCACTCTAACTTGCTCACACCAACACGCTCACAACGACACGCTCACACCGACTTGCTCACACCAACACGCTCACACCAACTCGCTCACACCAACTCGCACACACCAACTCGCTCAAATTGACTCGCTCACACCAACTCGCTCACACCAACTCGCTCACACCGACTTGCTCACACCAACGCGCTCACACCAACTCGCTCACACCAACTCGCACACACCAACTCGCTCACACCGGCACACTCACACCAACACAGTCACTCTAACTTGCTCACACCAACACGCTCACAACGACACGCTCACACCAACACGCTCACACGAACTCGCTCACACCAACTCGCTCACACTAACACGCTCAAACCAACTCGCTCACACGGACACGCTCACACCGACTCGCTCACACCGACTCGATCACACCGACTCGCTCACACCGACTCGCTCACACCAACTCGCTCACACCGACTCGCTCACACCGACTCGCGCACACCAACTCGCTCACACCAACTCGCTCACACCGACTCGCTCACACCGACACGCTCACACCAACTCGCTCAAACCAACTCGCTCACACAGACACGCTCACACCGACACGCTCACATCAATTCGCTCACACCGACACGCTCACACCAACTCGCTCACACCGACACGCTCACACCGACTCGCTCAATCCAACTCGCTCACACCAACTCGCTCACACCAACACGGTGGCATAGTGGTTAGCACTGGTGCCTCACAGCGCCAGAGACCCGGGTTCGAATCTGACCTCGGGTGACTGTCTGTGTGGAGTTTGCACATTCTCCCCGTGTCTGCGTGGGTTTCCTCCGGGTGCTCCGGTTATCTCCCACAGTCCAAAAATGTGTGGGTTAGGTTGATTTGGCTATGATAAATTGACCCTTAGTGTTAGGGGGGATTAAATATGTGGGGTTATGGGGATAGGATGGGATATGTTAGGGGGAATTAAATACGTGGGGTCATGGGGGTAGGGTGGGATTTGTGTACTGTGGGGATTAAAGCAGGGACAGGGTACTGGATTTGGATGATCAGCCATGATCGTATTGAATGGCGGAGCAGGCTCGACGGGCCGAATGGCCTACTCCTGCTCCTAGATTCTATGTTTCTATGTTTCTATGTAACACGCTCACACTAACTCGCTTACACCAACTCGCTCACACCAACTCGCTCAAACGAAATTGCTCACACCAACTCGCTCACACCGACTCGCTCACATCAACGCGTTCACACCAACCCGTTCACACCAACTCGCTCACAGTAACTCGCTCACACCAACAAGCTCACACCAACTCGCTCATACCGACACGCTCACACCTACATGCTCACACCGACACGCACACACCGACACGCTCACACCAACTCGCTCAAACCGACACACTCACACTAACTCGCTCACACCAACACGCTCACATCAACTGGCTCACACCAACTCGCTCACACCAACTCGCTCTCACCAAATCGCTCACACCAACTCGCTCACGCCGACTCGCTCACACCGACTTGCTCACACCAACTCGCTCACACCAACTCGCTCACACTAACTCGCTCACACCAACTCGCTCACACCAACTCGCTCACACCAACTCGCTCACACTAACTCGCTCACACCAACTCGCTCACACCAACTCGCTCACACTAACTCGCTCAAACTAACTCGCTCACACCAACTCGCTCAAACTAACTCGCTCACACCGACACGCTCACACCAACTCGCTCACACCGACACGCTCACACCAACTCGCTCACACCGACACGCTCACACCGACTCGCTCAATCCAACTCGCTCACACCAACTCGCTCACACCGACACGCTCACACCAACTCGCTCACACCAACTCGCTCACACCAACACGCTCACACTAACTCGCTTACACCAACTCGCTCACACCAACTCGCTCACACTAACTCGCTCACACCGACACACTCACACCAACTCTCTCAAACGAGCTCTCTCACACTAACTCGCTCACACATTCACGCTCATACTAACTCGCTCACACCAACACGCTCAAACCAACTCGCTCACACCAACACGCTCACACTAACTCGCTCACACCAACTCGCTCACACTAACACGCTCAAACCTACTCGCTCACACGGACACGCTCACACCGAGTCGCTCACACCGACTCGCTCACACCAACTCGCTCACACCAACGCGCTCACACCGACTCGCTCACACCGACTCGCGCACACCAAGTCGCTCACACCATCTCGCTCACACCGACTCGCTCACACCGACTCGCTCATACCAAGTCGCTCACACCAACTCGCTCACACCAACTCGCTCTCACCAAATCGCTCACACCAACTCGCTCACGCCGACTCGCTCACACCGACTCGCTCACACCAACTCGCTCACACCGACTCGCTCAGGCCGACTCGCTCACACCGACTCGCTCACACCGACTCACTCACACCAACTCGCTCAAACCAACTCGCTCACACCAACTCGCTCACACCAACTCTCTCAATCCGACCCGCTCAAACTAACTCGCTGACACCAACTCGCTGACACCGACTCGCTCACACCAACTCGCTCACACCAACTCGCTCACACCAACTCGCTCAAACTAACTCGCCTACACCAACTCGCTCACACCAACTCGCTCACACCAACTCGCTTGCACTAACTGGCTCACACCAACTCGCTCACACCAACTCGCTCACACCAACTGGCTCACACCAACTCGCTCACACCAACTCGCTCACACTAACGCGTTCACACCAACTCGCTCACACCGACTCGCTCACACTGACTCGCTCACACCAACTCGCTCACACCGACTCGCTCACACCGACTCGCGCACACCAACTCGCTCACACCGACTCGCTCACACCGACTCGCTCACACCGACTCGCTCACACCAAGTCGCTCACACCGACTCGCTCACACCAACTCGCTCACACCAACTTGCTCACACCAACTCGCACACACCAACTCGCTCACACCAACCCGCTCACACTAACTCGCTCACACCAACTCGCTCACACTAACTCGCTCGCACCGACTCGCTCACACCAACTCGCTCACACCAACTCGCTCACACTAACTCGCTCACACCAACTCGCTCACACCAACTCGCTCACACTAACTCGCTCAAACTAACTCGCTCACACCAACTCGCTCAAACTAACTCGCTCACACCGACACGCTCACACCAACTCGCTCAAACCAACTCGCTCACACCGACACACTCACACCGACACGCTCACATCAATTTGCTCACACCGACACGCTCACACCAACTCGCTCACACCGACACGCTCACACCGACTCGCTCAATCCAACTCGCTCACACCAACTCGCTCACACCGACACGCTCACACCAACTCGCTTACACCAACTCGCTCACACCAACACGCTCACACTAACTCGCTTACACCAACTCGCTCACACCAACTCGCTCACACTAACTCGCTCAAACTAACTCGCTAACACCAACTCGCTCACACCAACTCGCTCACACCAAGTCGCTCACACCAACTCGCTCACACCAAGTCGCTCAAACTAACTCGCTCACACCAACTCGCTCACACCAACTCGCTCACACCAACTCGCTCACACCAACTCGCTCACACCAACTCGCTCAAACTAAAACGCTCACCCCAACTCGCTCACACCAACTCGCTCACACTGACACGCTCACAACGGCTCGCTCACACCGACTCGCAAACACCAACTCGCTCACACCAACTCGATCACACCAACTCGCTCACATCAACGCATTCACACCAACCCGTTCACACCAATTCGCTCACAGTAACTCGCTCACACCAACAAGCTCACACCAACTCGCTCATACCGACACGCTCACACCTACATGCTCACACCGACACGCTCACACCAACTCGCTCACACCAACTCGCTCACACCAACTCGCTCACACCAACTCGCTTGCACTAACTGGCTCACACCAACTCGCTCACACCAACTCGCTCACACCAACTGGCTCACACCAACTTGCTCACACCAACTCGCTCACACTAACGCGCTCACACCAACTCGCTCACACCGACTCGCTCACACTGACTCGCTCACACCAACTCGCTCACACCGACTCGCTCACACCGACTCGCGCACACCAACTCGCTCACACCGACTCGCTCACACCGACTCGCTCACACCAAGTCGCTCACACCGACTCGCTCACACCAACTCGCTCACACCAACTTGCTCACACCAACTCGCACACACCAACTCGCTCACACCAACCCGCTCACACTAACTCGCTCACACCAACTCGCTCACACTAACTCGCTCGCACCGACTCGCTCACACCAACTCGCTCACACCAACTCGCTCACACTAACTCGCTCACACCAACTCGCTCACACCAACTCGCTCACACTAACTCGCTCAAACTAACTCGCTCACACCAACTCGCTCAAAATAACTCGCTCACACCGACACGCTCACACAACAACTCGCTCAAACCAACTCGCTCACACCGACACACTCACACCGACACGCTCACATCAATTTGCTCACACCGACACGCTCAGACCAACTCGCTCAGACCGACACGCTCACACCGACTCGCTCAATCCAACTCGCTCACACCAACTCGCTCACACCGACACGCTCACACCAACTCGCTCACACCAACTCGCTCACACCAACACGCTCACACTAACTCGCTTACAACAACTCGCTCACACCAACTCGCTCACACTAACTCGCTCAAACTAACTCGCTAACACCAACTCGCTCACACCAACTCGCTCACACCAAGTCGCTCACACCAACTCGCTCACACCAAGTCGCTCAAACTAACTCGCTCACACCAACTCGCTCACACCAACTCGCTCACACCAACTCGCTCACACCAACTCGCTCACACCAACTCGCTCAAACTAAAACGCTCACCCCAACTCGCTCACACCAACTCGCTCACACTGACACGCTCACAACGGCTCGCTCACACCGACTCGCTCACACCAACTCGCAAACACCAACTCGCTCACACCAACTCGATCACACCAACTCGCTCAAACTAAATTGCTCACACCAACTCGCTCACACCGACTCGCTCACATCAACGCATTCACACCAACCCGTTCACACCAACTCGCTCACAGTAACTCGCTCACACCAACAAGCTCACACCAACTCGCTCATACCGACACGCTCACACCTACATGCTCACACCGACACGCTCACACCAACTCGCTCACACCAACACACTCACACTAACTCGCTCACACCAACACGCTTACATCAACTGGCTCACACCAACTCGCTCACACCAACTCGCTCTCACCAAATCGCTCACACCAACTCGCTCACGCCGACTCGCTCACACCGACTCGCTCACACCAACTCGCTCACACCAACTCGCTCACACTAACTCGCTCACACCAACTCGCTCACACCAACTCGCTCACACTAACTCACTCACACCATCACGCTCATACTAACTCGCTCACACCAACACGCTCAAACCAACTCGCTCACACCAACACGCTCACACTAACTCGCTCACACCAACTCGCTCACACTAACACGCTCAAACCAACTCGCTCACACTGACACGCTCACACCGACTCGCTCACACAGACTCGCTCACACCAACTCGCTCACACCGACTCGCTCACACCGACTCGCGCACACCAACTCGCTCACACTAACTCGCTCACACCAACTCGCTCAAATTGACTCGCTCACACCAACACGCTCACACCAACTCGCTCACACCAACTCGCACACACCAACTCGCTCACACCGGCACACTCACGCCAACACAGTCACTCTAACTTGCTCACACCAACACGCTCACAACGACACGCTCACACCAACACGCTCACACTAACTCGCTCACACCAACTCGCTCACACTAACACGCTCAAACCAACTCGCTCACACGGACACGCTCACACCGACTCGCTCACACCGACTCGATCACACCGACTCGCTCACACCGACTCGCTCACACCAACTCGCTCACACCGACTCGCTCACACCGACTCGCGCACACCAACTCGCTCACACCAACTCGCTCACACCGACTCGCTCACACCGACACGCTCACACCAACTCGCTCAAACCAACTCGCTCACACAGACACGCTCACACCGACACGCTCACATCAATTCGCTCACACCGACACGCTCACACCAACTCGCTCACACCGACACGCTCACACCGACTCGCTCAATCCAACTCGCTCACACCAACTCGCTCACACCGACACGCTCGCACCAACTCGCTCACACCAACTCGCTCACACCAACACGCTCACACTAACTCGCTTACACCAACTCGCTCACACCAACTCGCTCACACCAACTCGCTCAAACGAAATTGCTCACACCAACTCGCTCACACCGACTCGCTCACATCAACGCGTTCACACCAACCCGTTCACACCAACTCGCTCACAGTAACTCGCTCACACCAACAAGCTCACACCAACTCGCTCATACCGACACGCTCACACCTACATGCTCACACCGACACGCACACACCGACACGCTCACACCAACTCGCTCACACCAACACACTCACACTAACTCGCTCACACCAACACGCTCACATCAACTGGCTCACACCAACTCGCTCACACCAACTCGCTCTCGCCAAATCGCTCACACCAACTCGCTCACGCCGACTCGCTCACACCGACTTGCTCACACCAACTCGCTCACACCAACTCGCTCACACTAACTCGCTCACACCAACTCGCTCAGCTCACACCAACTCGCTCACACTAACTCGCTCACACCAACTCGCTTACACCAACTCGCTCACACTAACTCGCTCAAACTAACTCGCTCACACCAACTCGCTCAAACTAACTCGCTCACACCGACACGCTCACACCAACTCGCTCAAACCAACTCGCTCACACCGACACACTCACACCGACACGCTCACATCAATTCGCTCACACCGACACGCTCACACCAAGTCGCTCACACCGACTCGCTCACACCAACTCGCTCACACCAACTCGCTCACACCAACTCGCACACACCAACTCGCTCACACCAACTCGCTCACACTAACTCGCTCACACGAACTCGCTCACAATAACTCGCTCACACCGACTCGCTCACACCAACTCGCTCACAC
The DNA here is from genome assembly GCA_030390025.1 of Squalus acanthias. Taxonomy (NCBI): domain Eukaryota; kingdom Metazoa; phylum Chordata; class Chondrichthyes; order Squaliformes; family Squalidae; genus Squalus; species Squalus acanthias. Next base: position 576,402 of record JASTWF010000090.1, on the reverse strand, counting down.
CAACTCGCTCACACTAACTCGCTCACACCAACTCGCTCACACCAACTCGCTCACACCAACTCGCTCAAACTAACTCGCTCACACCGACACGCTCACACCAACTCGCTCACACCGACTCGCTCAATCCAACTCGCTCACACCAACTCGCTCACACCGACACGCTCACACCAACTCGCTCACACCAACACGCTCACACTAACTCGCTTACACCAACTCGCTCACACCAACTCCCTCACACTAACTCGCTCACACCGACACGCTCACACCAACTCGCTCACACCAACACGCTCACATTAACTCGCTTACACCAACTCGCTCACACCAACTCGCTCACACTAACTCGCTCACACCGACACACTCACACCAACTCTCTCAAACTAGCTCTCTCACACTAACTCGCTCACACATTCACGCTCATACTAACTCGCTCACACCAACACGCTCAAACCAACTCGCTCACACCAACACGCTCACACTAACTCGCTCACACCAACTCGCTCACACTAACACGCTCAAACCTACTCGCTCACACGGACACGCTCACACCGAGTCGCTCAAACCGACTCGCTCACACCAACTCGCTCACACCAACTCGCTCACACCAACTCGCTCACACCGACTCGCTCACACCGACTCGCGCACACCAAGTCGCTCACACCATCTCGCTCACACCGACTCGCTCACACCGACTCGCTCATACCAAGTCGCTCACACCAACTCGCTCACACCAACTCGCTCTCACCAAATCGCTCACACCAACTCGCTCACGCCGACTCGCTCAAACCGACTCGCTCACACCAACTCGCTCACACCGACTCGCTCAGGCCGACTCGCTCACACCGACTCGCTCACACCAACTCGCTCAAACCAACTCGCTCACACCAACTCGCTCACGCCGACTCGCTCACACCAACTCGCTCACACCAACTCGCTCACGCCGACTCGCTCACACCAACTCACTCACACCAACTCGCTCAAACCAACTCGCTCACACCAACTCGCTCACACCAACTCTCTCAATCCGACTCGCTCAAACCAACACGCTCACACCAACCCGCTCAAACTAACTCGCTCACACCAACTCGCTCACACCAACTCGCTGACACCAACTCGCTCACACCAACTCGCTCACACCAACTCGCTCAAACTAACTCGCTCACACCAACTCGCTCACACCAACTCGCTCACACCAACTCGCTCACACTAACTGGCTCACACCAACTCGCTCACACCAACTCGCTCACACCAACTCGCTCACACCAACTCGCTCACACCAACTCGCTCACGCCAACTCGCTCACACCAACTCGCTCACACCGACTCGCTCACACCGACTCGCTCACACCGACTCGCTCACACCAACTCGCACACACCGACTCGCTCTCACCGACTCGCTCACACCGACTCGCTCACACCGACTCGCTCACACCAAGTCGCTCACACTAACTCGCTCACACGAACTCGCTCACAATAACTCGCTCACACCGACTCGCTCACACCAACTCGCTCACACCAACTCGCTCACACTAACTCGCTCACACCAACTCGCTTACACCAACTCGCTCACACTAACTCGCTCAAACTAACTCGCTCACACCAACTCGCTCAAACTAACTCGCTCACACCGACACGCTCACACCAACTCGCTCAAACCAACTCGCTCACACCGACACACTCACACCGACACGCTCACATCAATTCGCTCACACCGACACGCTCACACCAAGTCGCTCACACCGACTCGCTCACACCAACTCGCTCACACCAACTCGCTCACACCAACTCGCACACACCAACTCGCTCACACCAACTCGCTCACACTAACTCGCTCACACGAACTCGCTCACAATAACTCGCTCACACCGACTCGCTCACACCAACTCGCTCACACCAACTCGCTCACACTAACTCGCTCACACCAACTCGCTCACACCAACTCGCTCACACTAACTCGCTCAAACTAACTCGCTCACACCAACTCGCTCAAACTAACTCGCTCACACCGACACGCTCACACCAACTCGCTCAAACCAACTCGCTCACACCGACACACTCACACCGACACGCTCACATCAATTCGCTCACACCGACACGCTCACACCAACTCGCTCACACCGACACGCTCACACCAACTCGCTCACACCGACACGCTCACACCGACTCGCTCAATCCAACTCGCTCACACCAACTCGCTCACACCGACACGCTCACACCGCATTGCTCAATCCAACTCGCTCACACCAACACGCTCACACTAACTCGCTTACACCAACTCGCTCACACCAACTCGCTCACACTAACTCGCTCAAACTAACTCGCTCACACCAACTCGCTCACACCAACTCGCCCACACCAAGTCGCTCACACCAACTCGCTCACACCAAGTCGCTCAAACTAACTCGCTCACACCAACTCGCTCACACCAACTCGCTCACACCAACTCGCTCACACCAACTCGCTCACACCAACTCGCTCAAACTAAAACGCTCACCCCAACTCGCTCACACCAACTCGCTCACACTGACACACTCACAACGGCTCGCTCACACCGACTCGCTCACACCAACTCGCAAACACCAACTCGCTCACACCAACTCGATCACACCAACAAGCTCACACCAACTCGCTCATACCGACACGCTCACACCTACATGCTCTCACCGACACGCTCACACCAACTCGCTCACACCAACACACTCACACTAACTCGCTCACACCAACACGCTTACATCAACTGGCTCACACCAACTCGCTCACACCAACTCGCTCTCACCAAATCGCTCACACCAACTCGCTCACGCCGACTCGCTCACACCGACTCGCTCACACCAACTCGCTCACACCACTCGCTCACACTAACTCGCTTACACCAACTCGCTCACACCAACTCGCTCACACTAACTCGCTCAAACTAACTCGCTCACACAAACTCGCCCAAACTAACTCGCTCACACCGACACGCTCACACCAACTCGCTCACACCGACACGCTCACACCAACTTGCTCACACCAACTCGCTCACACCAACTCGCTCACACTAACTCGCTCAAACTAACTCGCTCAAACCAACTCGCTCACAACAAATCGCTCACACCAACACGCTCACACCAACTCGCTCACACCAACTCGCTCACACCAACACGCTCACACCAACTCGCTCACACCAACTCGCTCACACCAACTCGCTCACACCAACTCGCTCACACCAACTCGCTCACACCAACTCGCTCACACCAAGTCGCTCAAACTAACTCGCTCACACCAACTCGCTCACACCAACTCGCTCACACCAACTCGCTCACACCAACTCGCTCACACCAACTCGCTCAAACTAAAACGCTCACCCCAACTCGCTCACACCAACTCGCTCACACTGACACACTCACAACGGCTCGCTCACACCGACTCGCTCACACCAACTCGCAAACACCAACTCGCTCACACCAACTCGATCACACCAACAAGCTCACACCAACTCGCTCATACCGACACGCTCACACCTACATGCTCTCACCGACACGCTCACACCAACTCGCTCACACCAACACACTCACACTAACTCGCTCACACCAACACGCTTACATCAACTGGCTCACACCAACTCGCTCACACCAACTCGCTCTCACCAAATCGCTCACACCAACTCGCTCACGCCGACTCGCTCACACCGACTCGCTCACACCAACTCGCTCACACCACTCGCTCACACTAACTCGCTCACACCAACTCGCTCACACCAACTCGCTCACACTAACTCGCTCAAACTAACTCGCTCACACAAACTCGCCCAAACTAACTCGCTCACACCGACACGCTCACACCAACTCGCTCACACCGACACGCTCACACCAACTTGCTCACACTAACTCGCTCACACCAACTCGCTCACACCAACTCGCTCACACTAACTCGCTCAAACTAACTCGCTCAAACCAACTCGCTCACAACAAATCGCTCACACCAACACGCTCACACCAACTCGCTCACACCAACTCGCTCACACCAACACGCTCACACCAACTCGCTCACACCAACTCGCTCACACCAACTCGCTCACACCAACTCGCTCACACCAACTCGCTGACCCAACTCGCTCACGCCAACTCGCTCACACAAACTCGCTCACACCAACTCGCTCACACCAACTCGCTCACACCAACTCGCTCACACTAACTCGCTCACACAAACTCGCTGACCCAACTCGCTCACACCAACTCGCTCACACCAACTCGCTCAATCTAACACGCTTACACCAAGTCGGTAACACCAACTCGCTCAAACCAACTCGCTCAAACCAACTCGTTAACACCAACTCGCTCACACCAACTCGCTCTCTCCAACTCGCTCACACCAACTCGTTCACACTAACTCGCTCACACCAACTCGCTCACACCAACTCGCTCACACTAACTCGCTCACACCAACTCGCTCACACCAACTTGCTCACACCAACTCGCTCACACTAACTCGCTCACACCAACTCGCTCACACCAACTCGCTCACACCAACTCGTTCACACTAACTCGCTCACACTAACTCGCTCACACCGACACGCTCACACCAACACGCTCACACCAACTCGCTCACACCAACTCGCTCACACCAACACACTCACACCAACTCGCTCACACCAACTCGCTCACACCAACTCACTCACACCAACACACTCACACCAAGTCGCTCACACCAACACACTCGCAGCAACTCGCTCACACCAACTCGCTCACACCAAAACGATCAAACCAACTCGCTCACACCAACTCGCTCACACCAACACACTCACACCAACTCGCTCACACCAACAAACACGCTCACACCAACTCGCTCACACCAACATGCTCACACCAACACGCTCACACCAACAAACACTCTCACACCAACTCGCTCACGCTAACACGCTCACACCAACTCGCTCACACCAACTCGCTCACACCAACACGCTCACACCAATAAATACGCTCACACCAACTCGCTCACACTAACACGCTCATACCAACACACTCACACCAACTCGCTCACACCAACTCGCTCACACCAACAAACACGCTCACACCAACTCGCTCACACCAACACGCTCACACCAACACGCTCACACCAACAAACACGCTCACACCAACTCGCTCACACCAACACGCTCACACCGACACGCTCACACCAACAATCACTCTCACACCGACACACTCACACCGACACACTCACACTGACACACTCACACCGACACGCTCACACCAACTCGCTCACACCAACAAACACGCTCACACCGACAGACACACGCACACCAACATGCACACACCAACATCAAACATGTCTGCAATGGGACTGAAAGCAATTGGTGGGGGAGGAGAAATCACTGATGTGGTCCTCCTGCCTGCCCCAGCATTGGCCCCTCGAAGGATTATATTGTGTTGGTGGGTTAATGTGTTGGCATCGGGTTCCTGAGTGCCAATATTTATTTTCAATCAACATCACTAAAAAACAGATTATCTGATCATTATCATATTGCTGTTTGTGGGAGCTTGCTGTGTGCAAATTGACTGCCGCATTGCCTATATTACAGCAGTGACTACACTTCAAAAGTTCCTCATTGGCTGTGGTTGTGAAAGGAGCTCTAGAAATACAAGTCTTTCTTATTTCAACAGTTTAACACAGGGGACTAATGATAAAATAACTACTTAACCCAATAGCTTAAGCGTAACCCAATGGCTTAATGCAACTTATATAATCAACCAATGAAGCCAACATTTAACAGTGAAACATGGGAATTCGGTATAGGTGGTTAAAAGCAGAGTCCGAGAAGAGGAGAGAGAGAAATCATAGAATCATCGAAATTCACGGCACAGAAGGAGACCATTCGGCCCATCGTGTCTGTGCCACTCGACAAAGAGCTCTCCAGCCTAATCCCACTTTCCAGCTCTTGGTCCGTAGCCCTGTAGGTTACGGCACTTCAAGTGCATATCCAAGTACATTTTAAATGTGATGAGGGTTTCTGCCTCTACCGCCCTTTCAGGCAGTGAGTTCCAGACCCCCACCACCCTCTGGGTGAAAACATTTCTCCTCAACTACCCTCTAATGAGAGGGGAGCAAGAGAGAGAGAGAGAGAAAAGGGGGAGAGAGAATGAAAGCCCTTGGGACATACAAAAACAAACTACAAAATTATTCTTCACTGTTTTATGATCTAAAATCCAAGTATATGATGGTCCTTAGAAGCAGAATCTTTACTCATTTGTACGTTACAAATTCTTTCTGCGATGGAACGTTTGGCTTCGCTCGTCTCTTGTTGGAATCATGAACAACAGAAGCTAGCGGCACAGAATGAGGTTGTTTGGCCTATCATATCTGTGCTGTCTCTTGGTTGGATCAAACTACTGCCCATAGCCCTGTATCTTCTCTGCTTTAAGTATTTATCCAATTCCCCCTCAAAAGGTGCGATGGTCTCTGCCTCAACCATTCGCCGTGGCAAAGCATTCCACGCTCCAACCACCCGCTGTTTAAAGGGATTCCTCCTAACCTCTCTCCTCGCTCTCAGTCAAGGATTTAAATACGATGACCCCTCATCACTGACCCCTAACCACAAGACATGGAATGATTAGGGAAATGCTTTCAAAACCCTTCATAGTTTTAGAAACTTCAATTAAAGCTTCTCTGTCCCATTGGAAAGGGTCCCCGTATCTCCAGCCTTTCCTCGTATCTAGAGTTTCCATCCCTGGCATCACCTTGGAGAATCGACACTGTCTGCTTGCTGCAGCTTCAATGTCCTTTCAATAACCGGGTGCTCAAACCTGCCCTCAGTCTCTAACCAATGCCTTAGACAAAGTGGTCATGATGCGGAGATGCCGGTGTTGGACTGGGGTGGACAAAATTGAGAGGTCGCACAACACCAGTTTATAGTCCAACAGTTTTATTTGAAATCACAAGCTTTCGGAGCTATCGATTGCTCCTTCCTCAGGTGAAGTAAATTAGATACAGAATCGCCAAAGCATATATAGATAGAAAACAAAGCATGTGTACCTTACAATTGCAGACCACTAAATTAAATCATCCTGACTATCTGCCGAGGTGTGATAAAGTTAATTAAGTCAGCCAGGAAGGTACCACATCAAAGACATAGCAAGATACAACTGAGACAATGAGGTGTAGTCGCAGGGGTTCTAACGTGTCAAAAGCTGCCGTCTGTATGTAAAACGAAAAGCTTTAAAATTTTTACTTTTTTACTGGGAAAATTTTTACTTTTTTACTGGGAATCACATCTGTGAACAAGCTAACGACGACTCGAGTCCGGATCACGTCATGTATCGTGACATAAACCCAAGATCCCGATTGAGACCGTCTTCATGAGTGCGGAACTTGGCTATCAGTTTCTGCTCGATGATTTTGCGTTGTCATGTGTTTCTAAGGTTGCCTTGGAGAACGCTTACCCGCAGATCCGAAGCTGAATGTCCTTGACTGCTGAAGTGTTCCCCGACTGGGAGGTAACAATCCTGCCTGGCGATTGTTGCGCGGTGCTCGTTCATACGTTGTCTCAGTGTCTGCATGGTCTCGCCGATGTACCATGCCGCGGTGCATTCTTTCCTGCAACGTATGAGGTAGACAACGTTGGCCGAGTCACATGAGTATGTACCATGTACCTGGTGGGTAGTGTTCTCACGTGTGATGGTGGTATCTGTGTTGATGATCTGGCATGTCTTGCAGCAAATTACCCAGCTTTCAGGATAACAGCGACCACGACACCACACAACCCTGCCATGGCAAACTCTGCATGTGACTCGGCCAACGTTGTCTACCTATGCGGGTAAAATCATCGAGCAGAAACTGATAGACAAGTTCCGCACTCATGAAGACGGTCTCAATCGGGATCTTGGGTTTATGTCACGATACATGACGTGATCCGGACTCGAGTCGTCGTTAGCTTGTTCACAGATGTGATTCCCAGTAAAAGAGTAAAAATTTTCCCAGTAAAAAAGTAAAAATTTTAAAGCTTTTCGTTTTACATACAGACGGCAGCTTTTGACACGTTAGAACCCCTGCGACTACACCTCATTGTCTCAGTTGTATCTTGCTATGTCTTTGATGTGGTACCTTCCTGGCTGACTTAATTAACTTTATCACACCTCGGCAGATAGTCAGGATGATTTAATTTAGTGGTCTGCAATTGTAAGGTACACATGCTTTGTTTTCTATCTATATATGCTTTGGCGATTCTGTATCTAATTTACTTCACCTGAGGAAGGAGCAATCGATAGCTCCGAAAGCTTGTGATTTCAAATAAAACTGTTGGACTATAACCTGGTGTTGTGCGACCTCTCAATTTTAGACAAAGTGACCATCCTTTCTTTACTCGAATGCTTCCATGCCCTTATTCATAAAACCCTAAATGCTGTTGGCCTCTCCATGGCTTCACTCTCTACCTGCACTCACTCTCACCTGAAGATCTTGGGTCTGAGTGGAGTAGAACTTCCACAGGCAACAGGATATCCCTCCAGTAAACACTTCACACATTATATTAGTAAAGTGGGGGTGAGTCCGTGATACGAAAGTCAGGCATGGACTGCACGGAGTGGGACTGATGGGCTGAATGGGATTTTCTAATCCTGCACTCACATATATTTTGAATATAAAAGGACAAAATATTTTTTTTTTTTACAAACACACAGATTCACAAAAGCAAGCAGACAGAAAGGAGAAGGCTGAGGGGAGACCCGATAGAGGTCTTTAAAATTATGAACGGGATCGATAGGGTAGACGTAGAGAAGGTGTTTCCACTTGTGGGGGAGACCAGAACTAGGGGCCATAAATATAAGATAGTCACTAATAAATCCAATCGGGAATTCAGGAGAAACTTCTTTACCCAGAGAGTGGTGAGAATGTGGAACTCGCTACCACAGGGAGTGGTTGAGGCGAATAGTGTAGATACATTTTAGGGAAGCTGGATAAACACATGAGGGAGAAAGGAATAGAAGGATATGCTGATGGGGAGAGATGAAGAGGGTGGGAGGAGGCTCGAGTGGAGCATAAACACCGGCACGGACCAGTTGGGCCGAATGGCCTGTTTCTGTGCTGTAGACTTGTTGTAACACTGACAGATACATAAACACGGAGTCACAAAGATGGAAGGAGAGAGACACAGGTATGCACCCACAAATATACACACAAACACACACAACAACTTGCATTTATATAGCGTCCTTAACGTAGTAAAACGTCCCAAGGCAATTCACAGGAGCGATTATCAGACAAAATTTGACACCGAGCCACATAAGGAGATGTTAGAACAGGTGACCAAAAGCTTGGTCAAAGAGGTAGGTTTTAAGGAGCGTTTTAAAGGAGGAGAGAGAGGTAGCGAGGCGGAGAGGTTTAGGGAGGGAATTCCAGAGTTTAGGGCCTAGGCAACAGAAGGCACGGCCACCTATGGTTGGGCGATTATAATCAGTGATGTGCAAGAGGCCAGAGTTGGAGGAGCGCAGAGATCTCGGGGGGTTGTGGGGCTGAAGGAGATTACAGAGATAGAGAGGGGACGAGGCCATAGAGGGATTTGAAAACAAGGATGAGAATTTTGAAATCAAGGCGTTGCTGGACGGGGAGCCAATGTAGGTCAGCGAGCACAGGGGTGATGGGTGAACCAGAATTGGTGCGAGTTAGGACACGGGCAGCAGGGTTTTGGATGAGATGAAGTTTACGTAGGGTAGAATGTGGGAGGCCAGCCAGGAGTGCATTGGAATAGTCAAATCTCGAGTTAACAAAGGCATGGATGAGGGTTTCAGCAGCGGATGAGCTGAGGCAAGGGCGGAGACGGGCGATGTTACGGAGGTGGAAGTAGGCAGTCTTGGTGATGGAGAGTATATGTGGTTGGAGGCTCAACTCAAAGTCAAAAATGGTCACACACACACCTGACACAAAAGCACAGACACAGACAAACCATACACAGTGGCACAAGTACACACATCAAAGCAGACTAACACAGGACATCTACTATACAGGTGCGGTTAGTCATGGCTCAGTTGATAGCATAGTGGTTATATAACTGGTATTAGTAATCAAGAAGCCTGGATTGATGTTTTGGAGACATGAGTTCAATTCCCACCAAATGCAGCAGGGAATTTAAATTCACTTAATTAAATAAATCCGGAATTTTAGTAATGGTGACTGAAATTACCGAATTGTCGTAAAAACCCATCAGGTTCACTAATATCCTTCAGAGAAGGAAATCTGCTGTCCTGACCCGGTCTGGCCTATATGTGACTCCAGTCCCACAGCAATGTGGTTGACTCTGAAATGGCCTCACAAACCTCACAGTTGTTTCAAACAGTTCACAACCTTTTCAAGGGCAATGAGGGATGGGCAATGAATGCTGGCCTTCCTGTGAATGAATAAAAAAAATATTTTTAAAACACTCGCCTCTGAATCAGAAGGTTGTGGGTTCAAGTCCCCACTCCAGAGCACAGAAATCCAGGCTGACGCTGCAAAGCAGCACTGAGGGAGCGCCGTACTGTCGGAGGGGCAATACTGAGAGAGCGCCGTACTGTCGGAGGGGCGGTACTGAGGGAGCGCCGTACTGTCGGAGGGGCAGTACTGAGGGAGTGCTGCACTGTCGGAGGGGCAGTACTGAGGGAGCGCTGCACTGTCGGAGGGGCAGTACTGAGGGAGCGCTGCACTGTCAGAGGGGCAGTGCTGAGGGAGTGCTGCACTGTCGGAGGGGCAGTACTGAGGGAGCGCTGCACTGTCGGAGGGGCAGTACTGAGGGAGCGCTGCACTGTCGGAGGGGCAGTACTGAGGGAGCGCCGTACTGTCGGAGGGGCAGTACTGAGGGAGCGCTGCACTGTCGGAGGGGCAATACTGAGAGAGCGCCGTACTGTCGGAGGGGCAGTACTGAGAGAGCGCCGCACTGTCGGAGGGGAAGTACTGAGGGAGCGCCGTACTGTCGGAGGGGCAGTACTGAGGGAGCACCGTACTGTCGGAGGGGCAGTACTGAGGGAGCACCGTACTGTCGGAGGGGCAGTACTGAGGGAGCACCGTACTGTCGGAGGGGCAGTACTGAGGGAGCACCGTACTGTCGGAGGGGCAGTACTGAGGGAGCACCGTACTGTCGGAGGGGCAGTACTGAGGGAGCACCGTACTGTCGGAGGGACAGTACTGGGAGAGCGCCGTACTGTCGGAGGGGCAGTACTCAGGGAGCGCTGCACTGTCGGAGGGGCAGTACTGAGGGAGCGCTGCACTGTCAGAGGGGCAGTGCTGAGGGAGTGCTGCACTGTCGGAGGGGCAGTACTGAGGGAGCGCTGCACTGTCGGAGGGGCAGTACTGAGGGAGCGCTGCACTGTCGGAGGGGCAGTACTGAGGGAGCGCCGTACTGTCGGAGGGGCAGTACTGAGGGAGCGCTGCACTGTCGGAGGGGCAATACTGAGAGAGCGCCGTACTGTCGGAGGGGCAGTACTGAGAGAGCGCCGCACTGTCGGAGGGGAAGTACTGAGGGAGCGCTGCACTGTTGGAGGGTCAGTACTGAGGGAGCACCGTACTGTCGGAGGGGCAGTACTGAGGGAGCACCGTACTGTCGGAGGGGCAGTACTGGGAGAGCGCCGTACTGTCGGGGGGGCAGTACTGAGGGAGCGCAGCACTGTCGGAGGGGCAGTACTGAGGGAGCGCCGCACTGTCGGAGGGGCAGTACTGAGGGAGCGCTGCACTGTCGGAGGGGCAGTACTGAGGGAGCGCTGCACTGTAGGAGGGGCAGTACTGAGGCAGCGCCGTACTGTCGGAGGGGCAGTACTGAGGGAGCGCTGCACTGTCGGAGGGGCAGTACTGAGAGAGCGCCGTACTGTCGGAGGGGCAGTACTGAGGGAGCGCTGCACTGTCGGAGGGGCAATACTGAGAGAGCGCCGTACTGTCGGAGGGGCAGTACTGAGAGAGCGCCGCACTGTCGGAGGGTCAGTACTGAGGGAGCGCTGCACTGTTGGAGGGGCAGTACTGAGGGAGCGCTGCACTGTCGGAGGGGCAGTACTGAGAGAGCGCCGTACTGTCGGAGGGGCAGTACTGAGGGAGCGCTGCACTGCCAGAGGGGCAGTACTGAGGGAGCGCAGCACTGTCGGAGGGGCAGTACTGAGGGAGCGCTGCACTGTTGGAGGGTCAGTACTGAGGGAGCACCGTACTGTCGGAGGGGCAGTACTGAGGGAGCACCGTACTGTCGGAGGGGCAGTACTGGGAGAGCGCCGTACTGTCGGAGGGGCAGTACTGAGGGAGCGCTGCACTGTCGGAGGGGCAGTACTGAGGGAGCGCCGTACTGTCGGAGGGGCAGTACTGAGGGAGCGCTGCACTGTCGGAGGGGCAGTACTGAGGGAGCGCCGTACTGTCGGAGGGGCAGTACTGAGGGAGCGCTGCACTGTCGGAGGGGCAGTACTGAGAGAGCGCCGTACTGTCGGAGGGGCAGTACTGAGGGAGCGCTGCACTGCCAGAGGGGCAGTACTGAGGGAGCGCAGCACTGTCGGAGTGGCAGTACTGAGGGAGCGCCGCACTGTCGGAGGGGCAGTACTGAGGGAGCGCCGCACTGTCGGAGGGGCTGTACTGAGGGAGCGCTGCACTGTCGGAGGGGCAGTACTGAGGGAGCACCGCACTGTCGGAGGGGCAGTACTGAGGGAGCGCTGCACTGTCGGAGGGGCAGTACTGAGTACCAGTTGGACGGTTTGCACCTGAACCGGAACGGGACCAACATTCTTGCGGGGAGGTTTGCTAGTACTGTTGGGGGGGGTTTAAACTAACTTGGCAGGGGGATGGGATACGGAGTGGAGCTATAGTAGGGGGTGATGCACAGCAAAATATAGAGGAAAAAACAAGTCAGTCTGGAAGGCAGAGCAAATATGTAACGGCACAAGGGAGTATGGCAAGGCTGGATGGCATTTATTTTAATGCAAGGAGTCTTGCGAGTAAAGCAGATGAATTGAAGGTGTTGATGAACACATGGGAGTATGATATTGTTGCTATCACAGAGTCAGGGTTGAGGGAGAGGCAGGACTGGCAGCTCAATATTCCAGGGTATAGAATCTCCAGGCGAGACAGAGGGGGGTGTAAAAGAGGAGGGGGTGTCACAATATTAATCAAGGAGTCAATTACTGCTTTAAGGAGGGATGATATCTTAGCAGGTTCCTCTAATGAGGCCATATGGGTAGAACTTAAAAACAAAAAGGTGGCAAGCACTTTGCTGGGAGTGTACTATAGGCCCCAAACAGTCAGGGGGAGATAGAGGAACAGATATGCAGGGAAATCTCAGAGAAGTGTCGAAATAATAGGGTAATAATAGTCGGGGATTTCAACTTCCCCAATATTAACTGAAATAGTCAGAGTGTGAAAGGCTTAGAGGGTGCGGAATTCTTAAAGTGCATCCAGGAGAGCTTTTTGAGCCAGCATGTAGAAAGTCCTGCAAGAGAGGGGGCGGTACTGGACCTAATTCTAGGGAATGTAGCCAGGCAAGTGGTAGAAGTGTCAGTAGGAGAGCATTTTGGTGACAGTGACCATAATTCGGTGAGATTTAAGGTAGTCATGGAAATGGACAAAGATGGACCGGAAATAAAGGTTCTAAATTGGGGGAAGGACGATTTTAATATGAGAAGGCAGGATCTGGCCGAAATGGACTGGGATCAGCTACATGTAGGAAAATCCACATCAGAGCACTGGGACTCTTTCAGAAAGGAAATAGAGAGAGTACAACGCCAACATGTTCCCGTAAAGGTCAAGGGTGGGACCAACAAGCCCAGGGAACCCTGGATGTCAAGGGATATATAAGAATGGATTAGGAATAAAGGGGAGGCTTTTGGCAGATACAAAGGACTAAAAACAGTGGAAGCCCTAGAGGAGTACAGAAAGTGCACGGGGGTACTTAAAAAAGAAATTAGGAGAGCGAAGAGGGGGCATGAATAAAAACTGGCAGGTAAAATAAAGGGAAATCGCAAGGTGTTTTATATGTATATTAAGGGCAAGAGGATAACCAGGGAAAGAGTAGGGACCAAAGTGGCAATCTGCGTGTAGAGCCGAAAGATGTGGGTGAGGTTTTAAATGAATATTTTGCATCTGTGTTCACTATGGAGAAGGACGATGTAGGCATAGAAATCAGACAGGGGGATTGTGATATACTTGATCAAATTAGTATTGAGAGGGAGGAGGTACTCGCGGTTTTAGCGGGCTTAAAAGTGGATAAATCCCCAGGCCCAGACGAGATGTATCCCAGGCTGCTGTGTGAGGCAAGGGAGGAGATTGCAGGGGCTCTGACACAAATTTTCAGAACCTCCCTGGCCACAGGGGAGGTGCCAGAGGACTGGAGGACAGCTAACGTAGTACCATTATTCAAGAAGGGTAGTAGGGATAAACCAGGGAATTACAGGCCAGTGAGCCTAACATCACTGGTAGGGAAATTATTGGAAAAAATTCTGAGGGACAGAATTAGTCTCCACTTGGAGAGGCAAGGATTAATCAAGGATAGTCAGCATGGCTTTGTCAGGGGGCGATCATGTCTAAACAATTTGATTGAATTTTTCGAGGGGGTGACTAGGTGTGTGGATGAGGGTGGTGCAGTTGATGTAGTCTACATGGACTTCAGTAAGGCTTTTGACAAAGTCCCACATGGGAGACTGGTCAAGAAGGTAAGTGACTATGGGATCCAGGGCAATTTGGCGCATTGGATCCAAAATTGGCTTAGTGGCAGGAGCAGAGGGTGATGGTCGAAGGTTGTTTTTGTGACTGGAAGCCTGTGTCCAGTGGTATACCACAGGGATCGGTGCTGGGTCCTTTGCTGTTTGTAGTGTACATTAATGATTTAGATATGAATGTAGGAGGTATGATCAGTAAGTTCGCAGATGACACAAAAATTGGTGGAGTGGTAAATAGCGAGGAGGGAAGCCTCAGGCTACAGGACGATATAGACGGGTTGGTTAGATGGGCAGAACAGTGGCAAATGGAATTTAATCCTGAAAAGTGTGAGGTGATGCATTTTGGGAGGACTAACAGGCAAGGGAATACACAATGAATGGTAGGACCCTAGGAAGGACAGAGGATCAGAGGGACATGGTGTGCATGTACACAGATCCCTGAGGGTAGCAGGGTAGATAAGGTGGCTAAAAAGGCATAAAGGATACTTGCCTTCATTAGCCGAGGCATAGAATATAAGAGCAGGGAGGTTATGATGGAGCTGTACAAAACACTAGTTAGGCCACAGCTGGAATACTGTGTGCAGTTCTGGTCGCCACACTATAGGAAGGAAGTGATTGCATAGGAGAGGGTGCAGAGGAGATTCACCAGGATGTTACCTGGGCTGCAGCGCTTCAGCTATGAAGAGAGACTGGACAGGCTGGGGTTGTTTTCCTTAGAGCAGAGAAGGCTGAGGGGGGAGCTCATTGAGGTGTACAAAATTATGAGGGGCATAGATAGGGTAGATAGAAAGGAACTTTTCCCCTTAGTAGAGGGGTCAATAACCAGGGGGCATAGTTTCAAGGTAAGGGGCAGGAGGTTTAGAGGGGATTTGCGGAAAAACTTTTTAACCCAGAGGGTGCTTGGAATCTGGAACTCACTGCCTGAAAGGGTGGTAGAGGCAGGAACCCTCACAACATTCAAGAAGCATTTAGATAAGCACTTGAAACGCCATTGCACACAAGGCTACGGACCAAGTGCTGGAAAATGGGATTAGAATAGACAGAGCTTGATGGCCAGCGTGGACACTATGGGCCGAAGGGCCTCTTTCTGTGCTGTATAACTCTATGACTCTATGGGGGAAAAATTAGGTCGCGCCCCGTTTGAGGCGCAAATATCGTCTGGACACAAAAATTAGCGCCTGGCGCTAATTATCGCCACTGACTGGAAACTTCACTTTTACCGCCCTGGGAGGTGAGTGGAGCGCTAAATCAGGCGCTGCACACCTGTCTTAAGGCACAAAGGCCGAGCAGTGAGGCGCTAACTCAGCGCGCGAGCGCAGCGCAGGTGCTGCCAGTTAGCGAGGGAACACAGACACACTGGCGCCGGCCAGTTCTTAAAGGGGGTGGGCCATCTTGCTCCCCAGCCACACCCTGCTCATTGCAGCCTTGAATCTCGGCCTGGAGAGACCTGTGAATCCATTTTGCAGCCAAGGATGGAGAGGGTGAGAGAACGAGCTCAGCGCTTCACCGAGCGGGCCTTGGATGCTCTGGTTGGCGCGGTGGAGCGCAGAAGATCTATACTCTTCCCTGAGAGTGGCAGGAGGCCTTTGCCACGTGAGTACAGAAGAGTGTGGAGGGAGGTGGCTCAGAGCGTCTCCTCCAGGAGCATGGTGCCCAGGACCCATGTTCAATGCCGCAAAAAGTTCAACGACCTCACTCGGGTCGTCAGGGTGAGTGGCTTTTTCTCAATACCTCTCCATCCCTCCATCTCAACCTCACTCTATGGCCAGAGGGTCTTAAAACCCCAATGCACAACACTCATCCAACACCTATGGCCCTTTCATGAAACACACACACACATTCCACACTTTGCGTACAGTAAGGGCTATTCACCTATGGGAGGCACATCAGGCAAGACCATGGCTGTATACAGTAAGGGCTATTCACCTATGGGAGGCACATCAGGCAAGACCATGGCTGTATACAGTAAGGGCTATTCACCTATGGGAGGCACATCAGGCAAGACCATGGCTGTATATTTACTCAGATGCTGTCCTTTTTCTTGCAGGCCAAGCTGGCGCATAATAGGAGACAGCAGCAACGGACAGGTGGAGGGCGGCCTCAGCTGCAACCCCTCAGCGATCTTGAGGAGCGCGTCCACAGGATTGTGGCAAGCCGGGTGATCGGTCCCGTCGCCACTGGAGACGCCGACCCCGTTCTGGACAGCAATGGTAAGGTCATCACCTTTTTGTCCTCTGTCCTTCCACTTGTCCCTCACAACACCAGCCTTTGACACTTTCAATCCAACTTGCTAACTCGCTGCACTTATTCCTCCCTTACTGCCACCCTGTCCTCACGCTAAAGCCACTCTTGTACCTCCCTCCTTTCAGATGGTGATTCACCAGCTGAGGAGACGGGCCCTGAAGCTGCCAGTGGGAGTGAAGCTGCAGCCGAGGAGGAAGAGGAAGCCGGAGCATCAGTGCCACCCTCTCCCGAGGAAGCCCATGCCCACACTGGGAACACGCCTTCCCTGGAGGGGAGCAGGGGGGAAGGGTCTGATGAGGGTGAAGCTCCAGGACCCAGCGGGCTGCAGCAACGCCATGGGGGTAGGGAAGAACGGGGGCCTTCTCCCCAGAAGGAGAGTATGCCAGCGACTCCTACTGCAATGGACGCAGAGGAGGAGCGGCTGATCGCAGAAATGAACACCCAGGCGGTGGGCATGCACACTGAGCTCATGGGTGCAGTGGGAAGGGTGCCCGAATGCATTGAGTCACTGGCAAGGAGTGTGGAGCACTTCGCTGTAGCACAGGTGGATGCCACACTAAAGCTTAGTGCTGCAATTCAGTCACTGACTGCCGTGATCCCATCTCTGACTGCTCTCATGCAGACTCAGATTGAGGCCACGCGAGCACTGACTGCTGCCAACCTCGATGGTTCGTTCACATGTCCCCGGGGCTCTCACCGCGCCGCAGCAGGCCAGCAATCTGTGCTCCAGCAGATTGCTCCGGATGCTGAAGTGCTGCCCCGTGGGAGTGCCAGTGTGTCAGTCGAGCAGGGAGTTGCTGTCCTCTCTCACGATGACAGCATTCCTGCTGCCAACACTGTCACTTCTCCACTGCACTTGCCACCGCCTGTAGGACAGACTGCTGCCGCCCATGCAGAGTTGGTGCAGTCTGCAGCCGGGCCCTCCAGGCCCAGAACTGGTCGAGGCCGTCCTTCAGGGGCATCTGCAGTGTCAGGGTCTGACAATCAGCAGCCTTCCACCAGCCTTGCTGCAGCCACTGAGGTCCCATTACGGAGGAGCAGTAGGGTTAGAAGGGGGGAAGTGCGCAAGGGAAGGAGATCACCCTCGAAGGGCAAAAAGTAGGAGGTGTGACAAAATGCTGGTCATTTTTTTATTAAAGGCCGAGGTTCATGGTCCAACTTTTGTCAAGTGTTTTGGACATTATCTCCAGGTTGTGAGAACCAGTTATGTTAATGACTGTTTTTTTGTGTTTATTTCTATGAGTTTGTCATGAGGAAATGACACACACAGAGTTTGTAAAATAAATAAGTTTTTGTATTCAAAATATACATTTTTGATGTTTGGAATCATTGGTGCCTTGGCCGGCTTAGGGGTTGCGTGCTGGGTTCATTGATGTTGTTAGCAATGGCAGAAGCCATTTCCACAGCAGAGGCCCTAGAAGCGGCTTGCTATCAGCCATTGACGGACGGCCCTTGCAGTTTCACCATTGTGGGCCGCCCTCCCGCCTTGGTGCTGCTGATGATCATCCTCCTCGTCCTCTTCCTCCTCTTCCTCCTCCTCCTCTGGTGGTGCTCCAAGGCCTGGTGGCATTGGCTGGGTCCTGACGATTGCCATGTTATGCAACATGCAGCACACAACTACGAAGTTGGATACTCGCTCAGGCGAGTACTGCAGGGCTCCTCCAGAATGGTCGAGACAGCGGAACCGTTGCTTCAGCACGCCGATTGTGCGCTCAATGATGTTCCTGGTAGCTTGATGGCTCTCGTTGTACCGCAGCTCAGCAGGGGTGTTGGGCGTACGGAGCGGTGTCATCAGCCAGGTGCTCAATGGATACCCCTTGTCCCCGAGAAGCCAACCAACTGGCTGATGCAGTGCCTCGAAAAGTTCTGCCACAGTAGTCTGGCGCAGGATGAAAGCATCGTGGCAGCTGCCAGGATAGTGGGCATTGACAGCGAGTATCAGCTGTCTGTGGTCACAGACCAACTGAACATTCAAGGAATGGAACCCCTTTCTGTTCCGGAAATCCTCGGCATTCTCATGTGGAGAACGCAAAGCCACATGCGTGCAGTCAATGGCGCCCTGCACCATGGGGAAGCCCGCTACCCTCGCAAAGCCCATAGCACGGTCATGCTGCTTGTCTGGGGTCATAGGGAAAGAGATGAAGTCTCGTCTCCTTCTGAAGAGGACATTTGTGACCTGCCGGATGCAGCAATGCACCGCGAACTGGGAGATATTGGCGAGGTCCCCAGCAGCAGCTTGAAATGAGCCAGTAGCATAGAAGTTGAGAGCCACTGTGACCTTCACTGCCACCGACAGAGACGTCCTGGACCTCAGTTGAGGCTGCAGATCTGGCTACAGCAGGTGGCAGAGCTCAGTGACCACCTCCTTGCTGAATCGCAGCCTTCGCAAACACAGCTCCTCAGACATATGAATGTAGGAGAGCTGTTCACGATATACCCTGGGAGGGTAAGCTCTCCTGTACATACGCCTGTTGGCCCTCCTCCGTCTGGCCATCATTGCCACTCTCTCTCTGCGTCTCTGTGTCCTCCGATTCAGCTGGAGCAGGACGACGCCCCCAATCAGTGCAGCCCCCATAGTCTCTTTGCAAGCAAAGTTATGAAGGACAGCAACCAAAGTACCAGCGAAGTTAGGATCAGTAGGCAAAACTACCTCACAAAGCGTTGACTCAATGCAGAAGTCTCTCTTTCTCTCTCTCCGAATCTCTCTCTCTCTCTCAGAATGAGTGGTGCAAAAATGTCAACCACAGAAAAAGACAGGAAGAGGCCCCCTTTAAATAGCGCCTCCCCCAGCCGCACAGCGATTGATAGCGTTCCAGTCTTCCGGTCGTTGGATGCGCCAGGCGGTAAGGCAGGGGGCGCCACTCAATTTCCGCTCCGGGGCGCCACAAGGGCGTTGCACCATGGAATGACGTCACAATCTGCGCGCGCAGGTGGTCGCAGTGGTAAAGTTTAGCGCCGCCGCACAATGTCTAGTTAAGTTCCCGAGCGGCGCAAACATCGCTGCGCCCGGGCGCTAGCGGCTTTGCGCCCCATTAGCGCCCTCTTAAGGTGCTAACGGGAGGCGCAACCAACTGAATTTTTCCCCCTATGACTATGTCGGAGGGGCAGTACTGAGGGAGTGCCGCACTGTCGCAGTGGCGGTACTGAGGGAGCGCTGCACTGTCGGAGGGGCAGTACTGAGGGAGAGCTGCACTGTCGGAGGGGCAGTACTGAGGGAGCGCTGCACTGTCGGAGGGGCAGTACTGAGGGAGTGCTGCACTGTCGGAGGGGCAGTACTGAGGGAGTGCTGCACTGTCGGAGGGGCAGTACTGAGGGAGTGCTGCACTGTCGGAGGGGCAGTACTGAGGGAGTGCTGCACTGTCGGAGGGGCAGTACTGAGGGAGTGCTGCACTGTCGGTGGGGCAGTACTGAGGGAGCGCTGCACTGTCAGATGGTCAATACTGAAGGAGGACTGCACTGTCGGAGGGTCAGTACTGAAGGAGCGCCTCACTGTCAGTGGGGCAGTACTGAGGGAGCGCTGCACTGTCTGATGGTCAGTAGTGAGGGAGCGCTGCACTTTCGGAGGGGCAGTACTGAGGGAGCGCTAATCTCTCGGAGGGGCAGTACTGAGGGAGCGCCGCACTGTTGGAGAGGCAGTATTGAGGGAGCGCCGCACTGTCGGAGGGGCAGTACTGAGGGAGCGCCTCACTGTCAGATGGTCAATACTGAGGGAGGACTGCATTGTCGGAGCGGCAGTACTGAAGGAGCGCCTCACTGTCAGTGGGGCAGTGCTGAGGGAGCGCCGCACTGTTGGAGGGGCAGTACTGAGGGAGCGCGTCACTGTCGGAGGGGCAGTACTGAGGGAGCGCCGCACTGTCTGATGGTCAGTAGTGAGGGAGCGCTGCACTTTCGGAGGATCAGTACTGAGGGAGTGCTGCACTGTCGGAGGGGCAGTACTGAGGGAGCGCTGCACTGTCGGAGGGGCAGTACTGAGGGAGTACTGCACTGTCGGAGGGGCAATACTGTGGGAGCAGTGCACTGTCGGAGGGTCAGAACTGAGGGAGTGCTGCACTCCCTATCCGAGAGTGCAGCACTCCCTCTGTACTGCCCCTCCAACAGTGCAGCGATCCCTCAGAACTGACCCTTGACAGTGCAGCGCCCCCTCAGAACTGCCCTACCGACAGTGCAGCACTCCCTCAGTACTGCCACCCCGACTGTGGCGCTCCCTCAGTACTGCCCCTCCGACAGTGCGGCATTCCTTCAGTACTGCCCCTCCGACAGTGCAGCCCTCCCTCAGTCGTGCCCGTCCGACAGTGCAGCGCTCCCTCAGTACTGCCCCTCCGAGAGATCAGCACTCTCTCAGTACTGCCCCTCCGACAATGCAGCACTCCCTCTGTACTGCCCATCCGACAGTGCAGCACTCCCTCAGTATTGCCCATCGGAGAGATCAGTGCTCCCTCAGTACTGGCCCTCGGAGAGTGCAGCACCCCTCAGTACTGACCCTCGGACACTGAAGCGCTCCCTCAGTACTGCCCCTCCGACAATGCAGCGCTCCCTCAGTACTGCCCCTCCGAGAGATCAGCGCTCCCTCAGTACTGCCCCTCTGAGAGTGCAGCACTCCCTCAGTACTGCCCCTCCGACAGTGCGGCTTTCCTTCAGTACTGCCACTCCACCAGTGCAGCGCTCCCTCAGAACTGCCCCTCCGACAGTGCGGCATTCCTTCAGTACTGCCACTCCACCAGTGCAGCGCTCCCTCAGTACTTCCCCTCCTGCAATGCAGCGCTCCCTCAGTAGTGCCCCTCCGACAGTGCAGCACTCCCTCAGTACTGCCACTCCGAGAGATCAGCGTTCCCTCAGTACTGCCCCTCTGACAGCGCAGCACTCCCTCAGTACTGCCCCTCTGAGAGTGCAGCGCTCCCTCAGTACTGCCCCTCGGACAGTGCAGTGCTCCCTCAGTACTGCCCCTCCGACAGTGCGGCATTCCTTCAGTACTGCCACTCCTACAGTGCAGCGCTCCCTCAGTACTGCCCCTCCGACAGTGCAGCGCTCCCTCAGTACAGCCCCTCTGACAGTGCAGCACTCCCTCAGTACTGCCCCTCCGACAGTGCAGCACTCCCTCAGTACAGCCCCTCTGACAGTGCAGCGCTCCCTCATTACTGCCGCTCCGATAGATCAGCGCTCCCTCAGTACTGCCCCTCTGACAGTGCAGCGCTCCCTCAGTATTGCACTGGAAGTGTCAGCCTAGATTTTTGTGCTCAAATTTCTGGAGTGGGGCTTGAACTCACGACATTATTTCGCAGATGCGAGAGTGCTGCCCAATGATCCACGGTTGACACCCGAGAAGTCGGGAGGAAGGCGTCAGGCTGGGTGCGTCTTCCAAAAAAATATATAAATACATGAAATGCTTTTCAGTCCAACGGTGACCGACCCGCTAGGTATCTCCAGCGTTTGCTACATTGATTTCAATCCATGAACAGCGGTTGGTTTAACTGTCGGTGTCCATCACACTATGATCCAGCTATTGAGCAAACTCAAAGAGCTTCAAACACTTCCCACCACACTGACCTTTACCCACTCGAAGCGAAGCGAGAAGGTGACAGGAGCTGAACACACTCCTCACAGAGAGCTCAGTGAACGAATGAGTGGCATTTCACACAAAGCAAGAGCAGCCTGTGGTGCCAGTGGACTGTTCAGCCTGTCAGTGTGTCAGGCAAAGAAACTACAGATAGCATCCTGCAATTGAGCCGTTACAGTTCAATAACTGCTTCACATCAGAAGCAGCATAAATAAAGCAACATTCACAGATCTCACACAGTCCCAGCACCGGTAACAGTCCCAGCACTGGTAACAGTCCCAGCACCGGTAACACACCCAACACCGGTAACAGACCCAACACCGGTAACAGTCCCAACACCGGTAACAGTTGCAGCACCGATAACAGTCCCAACACCGGTAACAGTCCCAGCACCGGTAACAGTCCCAACACTGGTAACAGTTCCAACACCGGTAGCAGTCCCAGCACCGGTAACAGTCCCAGCACCGGTAACAGTCCCAGCACCGGTAACAGACCCAACACTGGTAACAGTCCCAGAACCGGTAACAGTCCCAGCACCGGTAACAGTCCCAGCACCGGGAACAGTCCCAGCACCGGTAACAGTCCCAGCACCGGTAACAGTCCCAACACCGGTAACAGTGCCAACATTGGTAGCAGTTCCAACACCGGTAACAGTCCCAGCGCCAGTAACAGTCCAGCACCGGTAACAGTCCCAACACCGGTAACAGACACAACACCGGTAACAGTCCCAACACAGGTAACAGTCCCTGACACCGGTAACACTCCCAATACCGGTAACAGTCCCAACACCGGTAACAGGTCCCAAAAACGGTAACAGTCCTAGCACCGGTAAAAGTTCCAAATCCGGTTACAGTCCCAGCACCGGTAACTGTCCCAGCACCGGTAACAGTCCCAAGCACCGGTAACAGTCCCAGCACTGGTAACAGTCCCAGCACCGGTAACAGTCCCAGCACCGGTAACTGTCCCAGCACCGGTAACAGCCCAGCACCGGTTACAGACCTGACAGCGGTAACAGTCCCAAGCACTGGTAGACAGTCACCAACACCGTAACAGTCCCAACATCAGTAACAGCTCCAACACCGGTAACAGACCCAACACTGGTAACAGTCCCAGCACCGTAACAGTCCCAACACCGGTAACAGTCCCATCAACTGGTTAACATCCAACACCGGTAACAGTCCCAGCACCGGTAACAGTCCCAGCACCGGTAACAGTTGCAACACCGGTAACAGTCCCAACACCGGTAACAGTCCCAACACCAGTAACACACCCAACACTGGTAACAGTCTCAGCACCGGTAACAGTCCCAGCACCGGTAACAGTCCCAGCACCGGTAACAGTCCCAACACCGGTAACAGTGCCAACACTGGTAGCAGTTCCAACACCGGTAACAGTCCCAGCGCCAGTAACAGTCCAGCACTGGTAACAGTCCCAACACCGGTAACAGACACAACACCGGTAACAGACACAACACCGGTAACAGTCCCAGCATTGGTAACAGTCCCAACACCGGTAAAAGACACAACACCGGTAACAGTCCCATCACCGGTAACCGACACAACACCGGTAACAGACACAACACCGGTAACTGTCCCAGCACCGGAAACAGTCCCAACACCGGTAACAGTCCCAACACCGGTAACAGTCCCAGCACCGGGAACAGTCCAGCACCGGTAACAGTCCCAGCACCGGTAACAGGCACAGCACCGGTAACAGACACAACACCGGGAACAGTCTCAACACCGGTATCAGTCCCAACACTGGTAACAGTCTCAGCACTGGTAATAGTCCCAACACCAGTAACACACCCAACACCGGTAACAGTCCCAGCACCGGTAACAGTCCCAACACCGGTAACAGTCCAAACACCGCTAACAGTCCCAACTCCAGTAACAGTCCCAACACCGGTAACAGTCCCAGCACTGGTAACAGTCCCAACACCGGTAACAGCCCCAACACCGGTAACAGTCCCAACACCGGTAACAGTCCCAGCACCGGTAACAGTCCCAACACCAGTAACAGACCCAACACCGGTAACAGTCCCAACACCGGTAACAGACCCAACACCGGTAACAGTCCCAACACCGGTAACAGTCCCAACACCGGTAACAGACACAACACCGGTAACAGTCCCAACACCGGTAACAGACACAACACCGGTAACAGTCCCAACACCGGTAACAGACACAACACCGTTAACAGTCCCAACACCGGTAACAGTCCCAACACCGGTAACAGTCCCAGCACCGGTAACAGACTTAGCACCAGTAACAGTCCCAGCACCGGTAACAGTCCCAACACCGGTAACAGTCCCAACACCAGTAACAGTCCCAGCACCAGTAACAGTCCCAGCACTGGTACCAGTCCCAGCACTGGTAACAGTCCCAAAACCGATAACAGTCCCAACACCGGTAACACACCCAACACCGGTAACAGACACAACACCGGTAACAGTCCCAACACCGGTAACAGACACAACACCGGTAACAGTCCCAACACCGGTAACAGACACAACACCGGTAACAGTCCCAACACTGGTAACAGACACAACACCGGTAACAGTCCCAGCACCTTAAACAGTCCCAACACCGGTAACAGTCCCAGCACCGGTAACAGTCCCAACACTGGTAACAGTCCCAACACCGGTAACACATCCAACACCGGTAACAGTCCCTGCACCGGTAACAGTCCCAACACCGCTAACAGACCTAACACCAGTAACAGTCCCAACACCGGTTACAGTCCCAACATCGGTAACATTCCCAACACCGGTAACAGTCCCAACACCGGTAACAGTCCCAGCACCGGTAACAGTCCCAGCACCGGTAACAGTCCCAAAACCGGTAACAGTCCCAACACCGGTAACAGTCCCAACACCGGTAACAGTCCCAACACTGGTAACAGTCCCAACACCGGTAACAGTCCCAACACCGGTAACAGTCACAACACCGGTAACATTCCCAACACCGGTAACAGACCCAACACCGGTAAAAGTCTCAACATCAGTAGCAGTCCCAGCACAGGTAACAGTCCCAGCACCGGTAACAGTCCCAGCACCGGTAACTGTCCCAGCACCGGTAACAGTTCCAGCACCGGTAACAGTCCCAACACCGGTAACAGACCCAACACCGGTAACAGTCCCAGCACCGGTAACAGTCCCAGCACCAGTAACAGTCCCAGCACCGGTAACAGACCTAACACCGGTAACAGTCCCAACACCGGTAACATTCCCAACACCGGTAACAGTCCCAGCACCGGTAACTGTCCCAGCACTGGTACCAGTTCCAACACCGGTAACAGTCCCAACACCGGTAACTGTACCAGCACTGGTACCAGTCCCAACACCGGTAACAGTCCCAACACCGGTAACAGTCCCAACACCGGTAACATTCCCAGCACCGGTAACAGTCCCAACACCGGTAACAGTCCCAACACTGGTAACAGTCCCAACACTGGTAACAGTCCAAACAACGGTAACAGTCCCAGCACCGGTAACAGTCCCAGCACCTTAAACAGTCCCAACACCGGTAACAGTCCCAACACCGGTAACAGTCCCAACACTGGTAAAAGTCCCAGCACTGGTAACAGTCCCAACACTGGTAACAGTCCCAACACTGATAACAGTCCCAACACCGGTAACAGTCCCAGCACCGGTAACAGTCCCAACACCAGTAACAGACCCAACACTGGTAAAAGTCCCAGCACTGGTAACAGTCCCAACACCGGTAACAGTCCCAACACCGGTAAAAGTCACAACACCGGTAACAGTCCCAGCACCTTAAACAGTCCCAACACCTTAAACAGTCCCAGCACCGGCAACAGTCCCAACACTGGTAACAGTCCCAGCACCAGTAACACATCCAACACCGGTAACTGTCCCAGCACCGGTAACAGACCTAACACCGGTAACAGTCCCAACACCGGTAACAGACCTAACACCGGTAACAGTCCCAACACCGGTAACAGACCTAACACCAGTAACAGTCCCAACACCGGTAACAGTCCCAACACTGGTAACAGTCCCAACACCGGTAACAGTCCCAACACCGGTAACAGTCCCAGAACTGGTAACAGTCCCATCACCGGTAACAGTCCCAACACCGGTAACAGTCCCAACACCGGTAACAGTCCCAGCACTGGTAACAGTCCCAAAACCGATAACAGTCCCAACACCGGTAACACACCCAACACCGGTAACAGACCCAACACTGGTAACAGTCCCAACACAGGTAACAGTCCCAACACTGGTAACAGTCCCAACACAGGTAACAGTCCCAAAACCGATAACAGTCCCAACACCGGTAACACACCCAACACCGGTAACAGACCCAACACTGGTAACAGTCCCAACACAGGTAACAGTCCCATCACTGGTAACAGTCCCAACACAGGTAACAGTCCCAGCACCTTAAACAGTCCCAACACCGGTAACAGTCCCAGCACCGGTAACAGTCCCAACACTGGTAACAGTCCCAGCACCGGTAACACATCCAACACCGGTAACAGTCCCAGCACCGGTAACAGTCCCAACACCGGTAAAAGACCTAACACCAGTAACAGTCCCAACACCGGTTACAGTTCCAACACTGGTAACAGTCCCAACACCAGTAACAGTCCCAACACCGGTAACATTCCCAACACCGGTAACAGTCCCAACACCGGTAACAGTCCCAGCACCGGTAACAGTCCCAAAACCGGTAACAGTCCCAACACCGGTAACAGTCCCAACACCGGTAACAGTCCCAACACTGGTAACAGTCCCAACACCGGTAACAGTCCCAACACCGGTAACAGTCACAACACCGGTAACATTCCCAACACCGGTAACAGACCCAACACCGGTAAAAGTCTCAACATCAGTAGCAGTCCCAGCACAGGTAACAGTCCCAGCACCGGTAACAGTCCCAGCACCGGTAACTGTCCCAGCACCGGTAACAGTTCCAGCACCGGTAACAGTCCCAACACCGGTAACAGACCCAACACCGGTAACAGTCCCAGCACCGGTAACAGTCCCAGCACCGGTAACAGTCCCAGCACCGGTAACAGACCTAACACCGGTAACAGTCCCAACACCGGTAACATTCCCAACACCGGTAACAGTCCCAGCACCGGTAACTGTCCCAGCACTGGTACCAGTCCCAACACCGGTAACAGTCCCAACACCGGTAACAGACCTAACACCGGTAACATTCCCAACACCGGTAACAGTCCCAGCACCGGTAACAGTCCCAGCACCGGTAACAGTCCCAACACCGGTAACAGACCCAACACCGGTAACAGTCCCAGCACCGGTAACAGTCCCAGCACCAGTAACAGTCCCAGCACCGGTAACAGACCTAACACCGGTAACAGTCCCAACACCGGTAACATTCCCAACACCGGTAACAGTCCCAGCACCGGTAACTGTCCCAGCACTGGTACCAGTCCCAACACCGGTAACAGTCCCAACACCGGTAACTGTACCAGCACTGGTAACAGTCCCAACACCGGTAACAGTCCCAACACTGGTAACAGTCCCAACACCGGTAACATTCCCAGCACCGGTAACAGTCCCAACACCGGTAACAGTCCCAACACTGGTAACAGTCCCAACAACGGTAACAGTCCCAGCACCGTTAACAGTCCCAGCACCTTAAACAGTCCCAACACCGGTAACAGTCCCAACACTGGTAAAAGTCCCAGCACTGGTAACAGTCCCAACACTGATAACAGTCCCAACACCGGTAAAAGTCACAACACCGGTAACAGTCCCAGCATCTTAAACAGTCCCAACACCTTAAACAGTCCCAGCACCGGCAACAGTCCCAACACTGGTAACAGTCCCAGCACCAGTAACACATCCAACACCGGTAACTGTCCCAGCACCGGTAACAGACCTAACACCGGTAACAGTCCCAACACTGGTAACAGACCTAACACCGGTAACAGTCCCAACACCAGTAACAGACCTAACACCGGTAACAGTCCCAACACCGGTAACAGTCCCAACACTGGTAACAGTCCCAACACCGGTAACAGTCCCAACACCGGTAACAGTCCCAGCACCGGTAACAGTCCCAGCACCGGTAACAGTCCCAGCACCGGTAACAGTCCCAACACCGGTAACAGTCCCAGCACCGGTAACAGACCCAACACCGGTAAAAGTCTCAACACCAGTAACAGTCCCAGCACCGGTAACAGTCCCAGCACCGGTAACAGTCCCAGCACCGGTAACAGTCCCAGCACCGGTAACATTCCCAGCACCGGTAACAGACCCAACACCGGTAACAGTCCCAACACCGGTAACTGTCCCAGCACCGGTACCAGTCCCAACACCGGTAACAGTCCCAACACCGGTAACAGTCCCAACACCGGTAACAGTCCCAGCACCGGTAACAGTCCCAGCACCGGTAACAGTCCCAACACTGGTAACAGTCCCAACACCGGTAACAGTCCCAACACTGGTAACACACCCAACACCGGTAACAGTCCCAGCACCGGTAACAGTCCCAGCACCGGTAACAGTCCCAGCACCGGTAACATTCCCAGCACCGGTAACAGACCCAACACCGGTAACAGTCCCAACACCGGTAACTGTCCCAGCACCGGTACCAGTCCCAACACCGGTAACAGTCCCAACACGGTAACAGTCCCAACACCGGTAACAGTCCCAGCACTGGTAACAGTCCCAACACCGGTAACAGTCCCAACACCGGTAAAAGTCACAACACCGGTAACAGTCCCAGCATCTTAAACAGTCCCAACACCTTAAACAGTCCCAGCACCGGCAACAGTCCCAACACTGGTAACAGTCCCAGCACCAGTAACACATCCAACACCGGTAACTGTCCCAGCACCGGTAACAGACCTAACACCGGTAACAGTCCCAACACTGGTAACAGACCTAACACCGGTAACAGTCCCAACACCAGTAACAGACCTAACACCGGTAACAGTCCCAACACCGGTAACAGTCCCAACACCGGTAACAGTCCCAGCACCGGTAACAGTCCCAACACCGGTAACAGTCCCAGCACCGGTAACAGTCCCAGCACCGGTAACAGTCCCAGCACCGGTAACAGACCCAACACCGGTAACAGTCCCAGCACCGGTAACAGACCCAACACCGGTAAAAGTCTCAACACCAGTAACAGTCCCAGCACCGGTAACAGTCCCAGCACCGGTAACAGTCCCAGCACCGGTAACAGTCCCAGCACCGGTAACATTCCCAGCACCGGTAACAGACCCAACACCGGTAACAGTCCCAACACCGGTAACTGTCCCAGCACCGGTACCAGTCCCAACACCGGTAACAGTCCCAACACCGGTAACAGTCCCAACACCGGTAACAGTCCCAGCACCGGTAACAGTCCCAGCACCGGTAACAGTCCCAACACTGGTAACAGTCCCAACACCGGTAACAGTCCCAACACTGGTAACACACCCAACACCGGTAACAGACCCAGCACCGGTAACAGTCCCAACACCGGTAACAGTCCCAACACCGGTAACAGTCCCAGCACCGGTAACCGTCCCAACACCGGTAACAGTCCCAGCACCGGTAACAGTCGCAACACCGGTAACAGTCACAGCACCAGTAACAGTCCCAGCACTGGTAACAGTCCCAACACCGGTAACAGTCCCAACACTGGTAACAGTCCCAGCACCGGGAACAGTCCCAACACTGGTAACAGTCCCAGCACCGGTAACACATCCAACACCGGTAACAGTCCCAGCAGCGGGAACAGTCCCAACACTGGTAAC
The DNA here is from genome assembly GCA_030390025.1 of Squalus acanthias. Lineage (NCBI taxonomy): Eukaryota > Metazoa > Chordata > Chondrichthyes > Squaliformes > Squalidae > Squalus > Squalus acanthias. The sequence goes on along the minus strand of JASTWF010000090.1, from coordinate 546,241 downwards.
AGTCCCAGCACCGGTAACACATCCAACACCGGTAACAGTCCCAGCAGCGGTAACAGTCCCAACACCGGTAACAGACCTAACACCGGTAACAGTCCCAACACCAGTAACAGTCCCAACACCGGTAACAGTCCCAACACCGGTAAAAGTTCCAGCACCGGTAACAGTCCCATCACCAGTAACAGTCCCAACACCGGTAACAGTCCCAGCACCGGTAACAGTCCCAACACTGGTAACAGTCCCAAAACCGGTTACAGTCCCAGCACCGGTAACTGTCCCCGCACCGGTAACAGTCCCAACACCGGTAACAGACCCAACACCGGTAACTGTCCCAGCACCGGTAACAGTCCCAACACATGTAACAGTCCCAACACCGGTAACAGTCCCAACACCGCTAACAGTCCCAACACATGTAACAGTCCCAACACCGGTAACAGTCCCAAAACCGGTAACAGTCCCAACACCGGTAATAGTCCCAACACCGGTAACAGTCCCAGCACCGGTAACAGTCCCAACACCGGTAACAGTCCCAAACCCGGTTACAGTCCCAGCACCGGTAACTGTCCCCGCACCGGTAACAGTCCCAACACCGGTAACAGACCCAACACCGGTAACTGTCCCAGCACCGGTAACAGTCCCAACACCGGTAACAGTCCCAACACCGGTAACAGTCCCAGCACCGGTAACAGACCCAACACGGTAACAGTCCCAGCACCGGTACCAGTCCCAACACCGGTAACAGTCCCAACACCGGTAACAGTCCCAGCACCAGTAACAGTCCCAGCACCGGTAACTGTCCCAGCACCGGTAACAGTCCCAACACTGGTAACAGTCCCAACACCGGTAACAATCCCAGCACCGGTAACATTCCCAGCACTGGTAACAGTCCCAAAACCGGTAACAGTCCCAACACCGGTAACAGTCGCAACACCGGTAACAGTCACAGCACCAGTAACAGTCCCAGCACTGGTAACAGTCACAACACTGGTAACAGTCCCAACACTGGTAACAGTCCCAGCACCTTAAACAGTCCCAACACCGGTAACAGTCCCAGCACCGGGGACAGTCCCAACACTGGTAACAGTCCCAGCACCGGTAACACATCCAACACCGGTAACAGTCCCAACACCGGTAACAGACCTAACACCGGTAACAGTCCCAACACCGGTAACAGTCCCAACACCGGTAACAGTCCCAACACCGGTAACAGTTCCAGCACCGGTAACAGTCCCATCACCGGTAACAGTCCCAACACCGGTAACAGTCCCAGCACCGGTAACAGTCCCAACACCGGTAACAGTCCCAAAACCGGTTACAGTCCCAGCACCGGCAACTGTCCCCGCACCGGTAACAGTCCCAACACCGGTAACAGACCCAACACCGGTAACTGTCCCAGCACCGGTAACAGTCCCAACACCGGTAACAGACCCAGCATCGGTAACAGTCCCAGCACCGGTAACAGACCCAACACGGTAACAGTCACAGCACATGTAACAGTCCCAACACCGGTAACAGTCCCAACACCGCTAACAGTCCCAACACCGGTAACAGTCCCAGCACCGGTAACAGTCCCAACACATGTAACAGTCCCAACACCGGTAACAGTCCCAAAACCGGTAACAGTCCCAACACTGGTAATAGTCCCAACACCGGTAACAGTCCCAACACCGGTAACAGTTCCAAATCCGGTTACAGTCCCAGCACCGGTAACTGTCCCCGCACCGGTAACAGACCCAACACGGTAACAGTCCCAGCACTGGTAACAGTCCCAACACCGGTAACAGACCCAACACCGGTAACTGTCCCAGCACCGGTAACAGTCCCAGCACCGGTAACAGACCCAACACGGTAACAGTCCCAGCACTGGTAACAGTCCCAACACCGGTAACAGTCCCAACACCAGTAACAGCTCCAACACCGGTAACAGACCCAAACCCGGTAACAGTCCCAGCACCGGTAACAGTCCCAACACATGTAACAGTCCCAACACTGGTAACAGTCCCAACACCGTTAACAGTCCCAACACATGTAACAGTCCCAACACATGTAACAGTCCCAACACCGGTAACAGTCCCACAACCGGTAATAGTCCCATCACTGGTAACAGTCCCAAACCCGGTTACAGTCCCAGCACCGGTAACTGTCCCCGCACCGGTAACAGTCCCAACACTGGTAACAGTCCCAGCACCGGTAACAGTCCCAACACCGGTAACAGTCCCAAAACCGGTTACAGCCCCAGCACCGGTAACTGTCCCCGCACCGGTAACAGTCCCAACACCGGTAACAGACCCAATACCGGTAACTGTCCCAGCACCGGTAACAGTCCCAACACCGGTAACAGACCCAGCACCGGTAACAGTCCCAGCACCGGTAACAGACCCAACACGGTAACAGTCCCAGCACTGGTAACAGTCCCAACACCGGTAACAGTCCCAACACCAGTAACAGCTCCAACACCGGTAACAGTCCCAACACTGGTAACAGACCCAACACCGGTAACAGATTCCCAGCACCGGTAACAGTCCCAACACCGGTAACAGTCCCAACACCGGTAACAGTCCCAGCACCGGTAACAGTCCCAACACATGTAACAGTCCCAACACCGGTAACAGTCCCAACACCGGTAACAGTCCCAACACCGGTAACAGTCCCAACACCGGTAACAGTCCCAGCACCGGTAACAGTCCCAACACATGTGACAGTCCCAACACCGGTAACAGTCCCAACACCGGTAACAGTCTCAGCACCGGTAACAGTCCCAACACCGGTAACAGTCCCAAACCCGGTTACAGTCCCAGCACCGGTTATTGTCCCCGCACCAGTAACAGTCCCAACACCGGTAACAGACCCAACACCGGTAACTGTCCCAGCACCGGTAACAGTCCCAACACCGGTAACAGACCCAGCACCGGTAACAGTCCCAGCACTGGTAACAGACCCAACACGGTAACAGTCCCAGCACTGGTAACAGTCCCAACACCGGTAACAGTCCCAACACCAGTAACAGCTCCAACACCGGTAACAGACCCAAACCCGGTAACAGTCCCAGCACCAGTAACAGTCCCAACACATGTAACAGTCCCAACACCGGTAACAGTCCCAACACCGGTAACAGTCCCAACACCGGTAACAGTCCCAACACCGGTAACAGTCCCAGCACCGGTAACAGTCCCAACACATGTAACAGTCCCAACACCGGTAACAGTCCCAAAACCGGTAATAGTCCCAACACCGGTAATAGTCCCAACACCGGTAACAGTCCCAGCACCGGTAACAGTCCCATCACTGGTAACATGCTCAAACCCGGTTACAGTCCCAGCACCGGTAACTGTCCCCGCACCGGTAACAGTCCCAACACCGGTAACAGACCCAACACCGGTAACTGTCCCAGCACCGGTAACAGTCCCAACACCGGTAACAGACCCAGCACCGGTAACAGTCCCAGCACCGGTAACAGTCCCATCACCGGTAACATGCCCAAACCCGGTTACAGACCCAACACGGTAACAGACCCAACACTGGTAACAGTCCCAGCACCGGTAACAGTTCCAGCACCGGTAACAGTCCCAGCACCGGTAACAGTCCCAGCACTGGTAACAGACCCAACACCGGTAACAGTCCCAGCACCGGTAACAGTTCCAGCACCGGTAACAGTTCCATCACTGGTAACAGTCCCAGCCCTGGGAACAGTCCCAGCACCTTAAACAGACCCGAGATGAGATGGAGAGTGTGGCGAGGGGAGAGGGAGAGAATGGCGAGGGGAGAGGGAGAGAGTGGCGAGGGGAGAGGGAGAGAGAGAGAGAGAGGCGAGGAGAGAGGGAGAAAGGGGCGCGGGAGAAAGGGAGAGAGAGAAATATGAGGCGAGAGGGAGAGGGAGGCAATTGATAGAGGGAGAGAGGTGAGGAGAGAGGGAGAGGCAATGGAGCAGTCTGATTGGGGTTATTTACCAATTTTAATGCTGTATTTAATATTCAAAACCATTTTTGCAGAAAGGCTGATTTGTGGCAAGTGATGTCCTCATCGCAACCTGTTATGTATTCAAGTCAAAAAACAAAGATCTGAAAATGAATCTGATTGCACGAAATCTCCCGTAGCAACATTAAAACTCGCTCTACTCCCATCCCACCGTCACTGCTGTGATCACCCACTCACTCCCACACAGCCAGCCTCACTTCCCAGCTCACTGAGGTGATCGACAAAGAGCAGAAATCACCAGCAGGTTGACTGCAAACGGCTAGAATCAAAGGTCCACTTTATCTGGACTTGTTCTATCCCGATGTTTCAGTGTAATGATTCCCACAAGTGTTCTGGACATCACTGGTCCATCAGTTTGTTTTGTGAATTTAGCTGAAGCAGATGAAGAATCTCATTGCTGAGGAATGGAATATTTCGCATTTCAGGCACTCGGAGTCAGCGTGGGATAAAAGCAGAGTCAACTTTCCTTTACACCGTCCCGTCAAACACTTGAAAAGGAAAAACTTGCAGGGTCGTGGTGAAAGAGCAGGGGGAGTGGGTCTAATTGGAGAGCTGTTTCCAAGAGCCAAGAGCGGCTCGATGGGCCCAATGGCCTCCTTCTGTGCTATCTGATTCTCTGATTCTCTGATTCTATGATTGTTTCTAGGAGTTAGCTGCAGTGTTGGGTTAAACCGCCCTTTGATCAGTCCATAAAATTAGAGCCAGGCCGTTCAGGGGTGATGTCAGGAAGCACTTCTTCACACAAAGGGCGGTGGAAATCTGGAACTCTCTCCCCCAAAAGGCTGTGGATGCTGGGGGTCAATTGGAGCTTTCAAGACTGAGATTGATAGATTTTTGTTGGGTAAGGGGATCAAGAGATGTGGATCAAAGACGGGTAAATGGAGTTTGAGGTACAGATCAGCCATGATTTAATGGAATGAAGGAACAGGCTCGAGGGGCTGAATGGCCTCCTCCTTTTCCTTTGTTCCGAAGTAGATTCTGGTGGTGAGGAAGAAACTGAAAATGGAGGGATCCAGTGCAGGGTTCCAGCTGCTCTTGTTCCGAACCTCTGTGCTGCATCTAGTTGTTATCGGCCAAGGAGAGCTCAATAGATGATTTAGTTGAAGCAGGCAAGTAGAGTGAAGGAAGATGAGCCTGGATCAATCGCAGACATCTCCTGGTGTTTAACCTGCCACTGGTACAGTGATGAGGAAATGATCTGTCTGAAGATGCTGCTCATTGCCTTTCCCCAGTGCTTTTTGAGATTCAGTACATTGTAGCACGGATCAGTGACCACCTCACTGACACACAAACAGCAGGCAACAAATGGGATGCAGGCTGGTCTGAGCTGTCTTTGCTGTGAGCTTGGATCAGTCTGACTCCTGGCCTGGGAATGTAACCTAAAGAGCTTCTTAGTATGATATTATGGGGGTGAGAAACAGCATTTCAACATCAGATCAAATAGAAAGGAATGAATTTAACCTTTTATCCATCTGAGAGTTGACCTGAGATGCACGGATACAATATGTTCAGAAACCCGTGGGTTTCCCGGGGATCCACACATTAATCCAGGATGTCTGTCCCACTCTCTAATCATTGAGTGCTCTTCGCTCCTCACACAATACATGGCTCTCCTGCACATTTCCAAAGACAGTATTATTAATATATATAGGAGTACAATTTCGAAGTTTGCGGACGATACAAAACTTGGCAATGCAGTAAACAGTGAACAAGATAGTAGCAGACTTCAGGAGGACATGGACAGACTGGTGAAATGGGCAGACACGTGGCAGATGAAATTTAACGCAGAGAAGTGTGAAGTGATGCACTTTGGGTGAATCAACATGGAGAGGCAGTATAATCTCAATGGTACTGTTTTGAGGGGGTGCAAGAGCAGAGGGACCTGGGGGTGCATATTCACAAATCCTTGAAGGTGGGAGGGCAAGTTGATAAGGTGGTTAAGAAAGTGTATGGGATACTTGGCTTTGTAAACAGGGGCATTGAATACAAAAACAAGGAAGTCATGCTAAACCTTTATAAATTTCTAGTTAGGCCTCAGCTGGAGTATTGTGTACAATTCTGCACCACAGGTTAGGAAGGATGTCAAGGCCTTGGAGAGGGTGCAGAGGAGGTTTACCAGGATAATACCCGGGATGAGAGACTTCAGTTATGTGGAGAGATTGGAGAAGCTGGGATTTTTGGGAGCAGAGGAGGTTAAGGGGGACCTAATAGTTGAAGTGGAGTACTTGAAATAAACACTCGACACCAGGTCTGCGTTCGAGGATTCAAGCAGTCTTTATTCGCACCGGTGGGGAGACAACCTGCTATCGGTCTAGCCAGGCTTCTCTCCCCATGATACAAAGTTTTAAGCAGTCTTTTATACAACATCGAGCAGAACTTACATCAACGCCGCCTACAATCATGTGACATTAAGGTACTGCCTTCATTACCGGAAAAGTATATGACCGTTATCACCGCAAGCTGTTATTGTAACTATGACCTTTGTTCATGCCAGGTGGGGTCTCACCAACATTGTACTTCTGACTCATTGTCCTGCTTTCCTGCCCCTCTAAGCCTTTTTACTTC